>CAJQZJ010032315.1:3229717-3263146 GCA_907164525.1 Lophiomys imhausi | reverse complement strand
CCCGATACGCTGTGGGGGTAACTCTTCCTGTCCCGATACGCTGTGGGGGTAGATGAACACCGCCTGCTGTGAGAAGTACTCTAAGCACTGATGTGTGAGGCAGAAAAATTCTTTATTGCCACAGGAAGCAAGTGCATTCATCTCATCTCTTCAACGGTGTTAAGAATCACAAAAAATGCAGAATTCACACAGTAAAGAATAACACAGACTTAGGGAGAAATGGTCCCTTGGATTATATTGGCTGTAATACTGAGGTAACCAATAGACCTTGTTCAGTGAAAATATCTTAAACAAAATAAAAAAAATCACTAGTTATAACATCTAATTTATATATACCATTCAAATAAAAATATATATTATTTGCTTTAATGTATAGCAAGTTTAATACATTAGTGTTCACAAGATAAAAACTGTATTCTACTGAAAAATTTTTTTTTCTTTTGTGCTTCTTTATCTCTAAGCTTGGAAGTCAGAAAAGTACGCTACTGAAGGAGACTTACTTCTGGATTTAAAGATGCAGTTCTAGGTCCGTAAGAGACAAATACCAGCTAGAAGATTACTGCATCTTTTAAAACTTGCATGTTAAAATCTACAAACTTGAACTATAAGACACAATTAAAAAAAAAGGACCACAAAATTTCTCAAAATAGATTATGAATACAAGAAAACAGTTCATGAAAGTACAGAGATGCTAACCAGTGCTGTGGCTAATATTAAAAACTGAACATTCTCTTTAAATGGTATCACCCTAGCTCTGCACACCGTGGTCGGCAAGGCCACAACAATCAACATCACCATAGCAACATGGCACATGGTCCCTAGGATACTTCTTCAGTGGGCAAGACGCTAATGGTGAAATAGAAACATTTAGGAAGGAAAAAGCTTTTTAATGGAATAAAAGCTGTTTACTGGTGTTTCTAGTGTAAAATCCTCTACAGGTCAAAATGAGGCGTGGTTATCTCTACAACAGTGCTTAGAGACTACGGTGTAGGCCTCACCTAACATCTGGCAACAGATTTCAGCATAAGAGATTAGGAATTCATGTTCATTACAGCCATGATCTAAAGTACTAAAAACAAGACACACGCTCCGAGTCAATTCACCCACGCCATCATCTTTATCACATTCAGGGTTAACTTACTGAGCCTTAATTTATTTAACATATTCTGAAGTATCAATGTTTAAGTCAAGGCTTTCACACATTAACCCATTTATTTCAAGTCCTCTGTCCTACCTCTGTTACATCTTGAGCAGCTGTCATAAATGTAGCCTCCTCATCTCGGAAATGTTATTCCAATTTTTAAGTTGTGCATTGATTAAGTCAATGAAAGTGACGTTGTTCAGTGACAGCTACATATTTGCTATTAACCAATTTTATCAAGTATTAAGTACAGTCTGTTCCTTGGTGGAGACTGAGTATTTGCCTTCCATCTTTCTCCAGTCATCTTGCCAATTACCACATTGCCTAGGCTTTCTTTTTTATGACTGAAAAAAAAAAATCTAAATGCTGACAAGTAACATTTACGGTAAATACACTTAAAGTAGACAACAAAATTTCAAGTAAAATGAATGGTATCCACATCTATTAGACAAAAAGATCTCAACATCTAGATTTGCTTCTATAAATTACAAAGACACATTGTGCATCTTAGATAGTGAATGCCTACAACGTTGAGCCTTTCCACATGAACAACTTACACAGGAAGGAATTGGTCAGTGTTTGTCACGTTGCACTGTTCTCTCGCTTTCCTCTTCTGTGGCTGTTGCTTGGTCCTGGTTTCCACAGACTAACGTGTGAGTTCTTACGCTTTGGCTATGATCTGTTCGAGCTGAATGAGGCAACACTGGTTATTAAGGCTTGATCTAGGATGGAGCATTATCTTCAAATCTGGCGCCATTTCCGGAGAACAGTGGGAGGATCTCGGCTATCTTGAGTCTTCAGGCTCTGTTTTAATAACTTTCTTTTCCAAAGTGAAAGCAGAGTGAGGGTAGTCTTTTAAAATCCCAAGGTTCTCTGCATGAAACAAAACCAGAAAGAATTTTGGAATTTCTGGACTACAGACTCAAGTTATTAAACCCCAAAACTTCATAGCAAATATTATTAACTACTCATAATTATGAAATCTCATATGGAATTTTCCTCACAGAGCTGTTTTTAAAAGCACGAGTTCTGGATGAACATGGTAGTGATGTGTTCCTAGGACTCAGAAGGCTGAGGCAGGAGGACCACTTCAAGTTCCAGGTCAGCCTGCAGTAGGTGGAGAGTACTCAGTCAGTCAGGGCCACACAACAAGACTCTGCCTCATGAAACAAACAAAACCAAAAAAAAAAAAAAAAAAAAAACCCAAAACACAGTTTTATTTAAACCTAAACTACACCAACTGTTAGCTATAAATTAATCAGGGTTAAGTTACACAGCTTAGCCTTTGTGTTCTTACCTATAAAATGAGGATTGTCTATAGAGTAGGATGAGAGGTTAGGATGAAATATACATGATTAGACAGACGTTTTATATATATAATATGCATTGGTGTTTTGCCTGCATGTGTGTCTGTGTGTGAAGGTGTTGGAAACCCTAGGGGTAGAGTAACAGACAGTTGTGAGCTGCCATGTAGATGCCGGGAATTGAACCTAAGTCCTCTGGAAGAGGAGCCATGTTCTTAGCCACTGAGCCATCTCTGCAGCCCCCAAAAAGATCTTTTTTTTTTTTAAATGCTTAGCCCACTGGGGTAAGAATAGAGAATCAAACTGGTCATTTACATACAAATGTTAATAGCTAAACAATTTACCATGAAAATGAGATAGAAATACATCTTCAACTTTACATATAAAACTATTTCTAAAAGTTCCTCTAGCCGGCCGGGAGGTGGTGGCGCACGCCTTTAATCCCAGCACTTGGGAGGCAGAGGCAGGCGGATCTTTGTGAGTTCCAGGCTCACCTGGTCTACAAAGCGAGTCCAGGACAGCCAGAGATATTCAGAGAAACCCTGTCTTGAAAAAACCAAAAAAAAAAAAAAAAAAAAGTTCCTCTAGCCATAGCATTCTAAACTGGGGTAAGTGGGAATAGAGAATGAAAAGGTTACTTTCATGAGTAATGGTTCCATGGAGTTTTGTGAATAGTTACTTCAACAATGTATGCATTATATACATGCAAACATGTGGACTAATACACACCATACACACACACACACACACACACACACACACCATACACACACACACACACACACAAACACACTGAAAGGGCTGTAGAAAGGGAACCAACATTCCTAGCTTGAATATAGGTCATTCAATGTATGCAAGCACTCTCTCCACACAGGAAGGGATTTAAAACTGCACGCAGGAGTAAGAAAAACAGCCACAATACTTTGATTCTTACCAGCTGTATTGTTTATGACTGACTTACAATGATCCACTTTATAGATGACTCCGTGAGAGGCAAGGATTACTTGGTCAAGTAACCAGGCTCTCACTGCATGGAACCTGTGCTATGCCTACTCATTTTTTAAAAAAGAAAGTATTCTTCAATGGACTGACACTGGGTGCTTATCACCTGCAGTATCCAGGACAGGCCCCATGTTCAGGAGTCACTGGCCAACACCAATCAGACTCCATGGGCTTTTTTTTTTTTTTTTTTGGTGTGTATGTGTAGGGAGGTGCTTTTTTTTTTTTTTAAGTAAAATAACATGAAGTTGGATGAGTAATGAGGTGGGAGAGAATCTCTGGGAGAAATTGTGGGGTGGACGAGTATAATCAAAATATATTGTATAAAATTCTCAAAAAATATAAAAACTAAAATTAAATGTTAAAAAAGCCAAAACTCTTCTTTAGGCATTCTTTTGTTCTGTTCTATGTAAAATTCCAGCCTAACTAAATCTCCATGTAGCAAAGATACCAAGTGAGTCTTTATGTCGACACCAATGGAAATGCAATATTTCTTTTAAGTAGGGTCTTCGAAGCCATCTGAGTTTGTGGACAGCATGTTAGTTCGTTAAGAACTTTAAAGAAGAGACTGTTGGGAAAGGAAGATGGCGGCGACCTACACTGACGCATTTTGAACGCGGGGCAAAAAGAGCCATAAAAAACAGAGTTATTGGGCACTGTGCAAAAACCAGAGGGGCTAGACCCCGCCCCCCGGGAACACTCACAGCTCCCAAGGGACTGTTAAAAGTCCCAGGGCAAGGCTCTCACCCATCTCTCGCAGACACGGAAGCCACTAAACCCGGGATTCGGGAACTCCCATTTGGAGAGAGGCGCCTGGTAAGATCGATCCCAACACACAGCAGGCAGGATCAGAGGCCACTTGGCGTTAGTTCACTAGCCTATTGGACTCCCCACGCCTCAGGTAGAACTTATACTCACTTAAAAAATTTTGCGAGATAGTGGAAGTTTTAGCAAGGAACAAACAGGGGGCTCAGCGGGTGGTCTGCAGCCGCTCGTGAAGCGGAGGGCGGGAGGTTCAGACAGAACGCGGGAAACCGGGAACACAAAGGCGGGCGGGAGGAGCCGAATCCCGCGCACTCACGGCAGCTCAGCTGGGGAGTGAGCCCGATTGGCAGGGCCAAATCCCCGCAAACCCACAGCAGGACAACTGGGGAGAGAGACAGGTGTGGGCTGGGCCAGGGATCCGTGCACCCACGGCTGAGCTGCTGGGGCGAGAGGTCCACTCAGGCGGCCGGGGGATCCGGGGCACTGTGCATCCACGGCCGAGCAGCCAGGGAGGGAGAGCCGCGGCTACGCAGACAGGGAGGGAATCAGAATCAGAGGCCAGGCCTGTGGCGAGAAGCCTAGTGAGAAACCAGAAATCGGGACCATAGCTGTATTCTGGAAAATCCAGACATAATAGGTATGGAGCCAGACCCTGTCAGCCTCCATGATGACAAACAAAGCCCACAGAATCTGTGCCTGGGCAAACAGGTCAATACCATCAGAACCATTACAGGCTGATAACTCAGAGTGCAACATAGAGAAGTCTGAATTGGGAGCAGTGAAACAATTCCGGTCCATTACTCACAACCTGGGATTAGGCTGCACCAGCTCACAGTGCCTCAGACGATTAAAACCACAGTGACCCTGAAATCCCCCTGTAAGCAACGACAGATAGCCAAGTAACTCGTCCCCTGTACCAAAGCATCCAATGTGGATCCAAGCACAGAAAACGACAAGAACAGACAGCTAAATACACCCAATGGCCAAAGGTAAAAAAATAAAAATAAAAATCAAGGAAATATGACGCCAACAAAGCAGAATCATCCTAGCTCATCCAATTCGCATGACCTCACACCAAAAGAATCACATGAAAACGTTGACAATTCTGATTATGGAAAGTGATAGAGTCCCTGCAAGAAGAACTTAAATCTATGAAGGAATTCAAAGAAGCCACAATTCTACAACTCAAAACAAGGAACAACACCATTAAAGAGCTCCAAGCCAAGGTGACAGAGCTTGAACAGGAAAAGGACAAGGCTATGAAAGATTTTCATACAGAAACAAGCAAGCTGGAGAAGGAAATGTACAAAACGAACAAAACCATACAAGACATGAAAATAGAAATAGAAACAATAAAGAAAACACAGTCAGAGTTAAAAGAGGAAGTGGAGAACCAAGGGAAGAGAACAGGAACTACAGATGTGAGTATCAACAATAGGATGCAAGAGATGGAAGACAGGATCTCAGGCATGGAAGATTCAGTGGAAGAAATCAGTACAACATCCAAAGAAAATGAGAAGGCTAAAAAATCTCTCACCCACAACATCCAAGAAATCAAGGACTCAATGAAAAGACGGAACCTAAGAATTATAGGTATAGAGGAAAGAGAGGACTCCCGACTCCAAGGTCCAGGAAATATCTTCAACAAAATCATAGAGGAAAACTTCCCAAACCTGAAAAAAGAGATGCCAATAAAAATCCAAGAGGCATACAGAACACCAAACAGATTAGACCAGAAAAGAAACTCCTCTCGCCACATAATAATTGAAACCCCAAATGTACAGAACAAAGAAAGAATATTAAAAGCTGTAAGAGAAAAAGGTCAAGTCACATACAATGGCAGACCCATCAGAATTACACCTGACTTCTCAGAAACTTTAAAACCTAGAAGGGACTGGTCAGATATACTACAAGTCCTGAGAGATCATAGGTGCCTAGCCACACTACTTTACCCAGCAAAACTCTCTATCAACATAGATGGAGAAAACAAGATAGTCCATGACAAAATCAAATTTAAACAATATCTACCCACAAACCCAGCCCTACAGAAAATCCTAGAAGGAAAATCCCAACCCAGAGAAGAAAACTCCACCCAAGAAAACAAAGGGAATAGAAAACCCATCAGCAACTAAACCAAAAGAGAAACAGGACCACCACCTATACCAAACTAATGGGAAATAACAACCCCAGGTCACTAATATCCATCAACATCAATGGACTCAACTCCCCAATAAAAAGACATAGGTTTACAGAGTGGATCCGCAAGCAAGACCCTTCCTTATGCTGTATACAAGAGACACATCTAACTACAAAAGATAGACACTGCCTCAGAGTAAAGGGCTGGGAAAAGGTTTTCCAAGCAAATGGACCCAGGAAGCAAGCTGGAGTAGCCATCCTAATATCAAACAAAACAGACTTCCAATTGAAGTTAATGAAGAAAGACAAAGAAGGGCACTATATACTCATTAAAGGGAATATTCATCAAGAGGAAATCTCAATACTGAACATCTATGCCCCAAATACAAAGGCACCTACTTTCGTAAAAGAAACACTTCTAAAACTTAAAGCGCACATCGATCACAACACATTAGTAGTGGGAGACTTCAACACCCCACTCACAACAATGGACAGATCATCAAGACAGAAGACAAACAGAGAAATATTGAGTCTAACAGAGATCATGAAACAAATGGACCTGACAGATATCTACAGAACGTTTCACCCAAACACAAAGGAATACACCTTTTTCTCAGCACCCCACGGAACCTTCTCCAAAATCGACCACATAATTGGTCACAAGGATAGTCTCAATAGATACAAGAAAATTGAAATAACACCTTGTATCTTATCAGACCACCATGGAATAAAGCTGGTCTTCAACAGCAAAAGAATCAACACAAAGCCTACACACACATGGAAATTGAACAGCTCCTTACTGGATGACCACTGGGTCAGGGAAGAAATAAAGAAGGAAATCAAAGACTTCTTTTTTTTTTTTTTTAAAGATTTATTTATTATTATGTATACAGTGTTCTGTCTGCAGGTATATCGGCAGGCCAGAAGAGGGCACCAGATTTCATTATGGATGGTTGTGAGCCACCATGTGGTTGCTGGGAATTGAACTCATGACCTCTGGAAGAGCAGCCAGTGCTCTTAACCGCTGAGCCATCTCTCCAGCCCCGGAAATCAAAGACTTCTTAAAATCCAATGACAATGAAGACACAACAAACCTATGGGATACATTGAAAGCTGTGCTACAAGGAAAGTTCATAGCACTAAGTGCTTTCAAAAAGAAAATTGTGACAGCTCATGTAAGTGAACTAACAGCTAAGCTGGGTGAATTGGAAAAAAAAGAAACAAACACTCCCAAGAAGAGCAGAAGGCAGGAAATCATCAAACTTAGGGCTGAAATCAACAACTTAGAATCAACAACAACTATACAAAGAATCAATGAAACCAAGAGTTGGTTCTTTGAGAAAATCAACAAAATAGACCCCTAGCCAAATTAACTAAAAGGCAAAGGGAAAGAACCCAAATCAACAAAATCAGAAATGAAAAGGGAGAAATAACAACAGACATTGAGGAGATCCAGAAAATATTCGGGCATTACTTTAAAAATCTATATTCCACTAAATTTGAAAACCTAAGCGAAATGGACAATTTCCTCAATAAATTCCACCTACCAAAACTAAATCAAAATCAGATTAACAGCTTAAACAGCCCAATAACACCCATGGAAATAGAAACAATCATTAATAATCTCCCAACCAAAAAAAAGCCCAGGGCCAGATGGCTTTAGCATGGAATTCTACAGGACCTTCAAAGAGGAACTAACACCATTACTTTTCAAACTCTTCCACCACACAGAAACAGAAAGAACACTGCCAAACTCATTCTATGAGGCCACTGTCATTCTGATTCCTAAACCACACAAAGACCCAACAAAGAAAGAGAACTTCAGACCAATCTCCCTCATGAACATAGATGCAAAAATACTTAATAAAATTCTAGCAAACCGAATTCAAGAACACATCAAAAGTATCATACACCATGATCAAGTAGGCTTCATCCCTGGAATGCAGGGATGGTTCAATATACGAAAGTCTATCAATGTAATTCACCACATAAACAAGATGAAAGAGAAAAACCACATGATAATCTCGCTAGATGCAGAAAAAGCATTTGACAAAATCCAACACCCCTTCATGCTAAAAGTTCTGGAGAGAACGGGCATATAAGGACCATACCTAGAAATAATAAAGGCAATATATAGCAAGCCAGTAGCCAACATCAAATTAAATGGAGAGAAGCTTGAAGCATTTCCTCTAAACTCAGGGACAAGACAAGGATGTCCACTTTCACCATATCTCTTCAATATAGTACTTGAAGACCTTGCTAGAGCAATAAGACAACTAAAGGAGATCAAAGGGATAAAAATTGGAAATGAAGAAGTCAAATTATCCCTATTCGCAGATGATATGTTAGTATACATAAGCGACCCCAAAAATTCCACCAAAGAACTCTTACAGCTGATAAACAACTTCAGCAAGGTGGCTGGATACAAAATTAACTCAAAAAAATCAGAAGCCCTTCTTTATACAACAAACAAATATACCGAGAAAGAAATAAGGGAAACAACCCCCTTCACAATAGCCACAAACAACATAAAATACCTGGGGGTAACTCTAACCA
Organism: Lophiomys imhausi; assembly: GCA_907164525.1. Classification (NCBI taxonomy): domain Eukaryota; kingdom Metazoa; phylum Chordata; class Mammalia; order Rodentia; family Muridae; genus Lophiomys; species Lophiomys imhausi. The sequence continues at coordinate 3,254,245 of CAJQZJ010032315.1, read as the reverse complement.
AGCATTAAAGGACCTATATAACAAGAACTTCAAGCCCCTGAAGAAAGAAATGGAAGAGGCCTTTAGAAGATGGAAAGATCTCCCATGCTCATGGATAGGTAAGATCAACATAATAAAAATGGCTATCCTACCAAAAGCAATATATAGATTTAATGCAATTCCTATCAAAATACCAACACAATTCTTTATAGACCTGGAAAAAGCTATTCTCAACTTCATATGGAACAACAAAAAGCCCAGAATAGCTAAATCAATCCTGTCCAATGAAAAAACATCTGGAGGTATCACCATCCCAGACTTCAAGCTGTACTACAGAGCAACAGTAATAAAAACAGCATGGTACTGGTATAGAAACAGACCAGTGGATCAATGGAATCGAATTGAAGACCCAAACATGGATCCACACACCTATGGCCAACTAATCTTTGACAAAGAAGCCAAAAACGCACAATGGAAGAAGGACAGCATCTTCAACAAATGGTGCTGGTCCAACTGGATGTCCACTTGCAAAAGAATGAAATTAGACCCATACCTATCACCTTGTACAAAACTTAATTCCAAGTGGATCAAAGACCTTAACATAAGGCCGGCCACACTAAAGACACTAGAAGAAAAAGTAGGAGAAACCCTCGAACTCATTGGCACAGGTGACAACTTCCTGAACAGAACACCAACAGCTCAGGACCTGAGATCAACAATCAATAAATGGGACCTCATGAAACTGAAAAGTTTCTGTAAAGCAAAGGATACTGTCATTCGAACAAAACGGCAACCAACAGACTGGGAGAAAATCTTCACCAACCCCACATCTGATAGAGGGCTATTATCTAAAATCTACAAAGAACTCAAGAAACTAAATGCCAAGAAACCAAAGAATCCAATCAAAAAATGGGAGATGGAGCTAAATAGAGAATTCACAAAGGAGGAATCCCTAAGGGCTGAGAGACACTTGAAGAAATGTTCAACATCCTTAATCATCAGAGAAATGCAACTCAAGACTACCCTGAGATTCCACCTAACACCTGTTAGAATGGCTAAAATAAAGAGCTCAAATGATAGCGCATGCTGGCGAGGGTGTGGAGAAAGGGGTACCCTACTCCATTGCTGGTGGGAGTGCAGGCTTGTGCAACCACTATGGAGGTCTGTCTGGCGATATCTTAGAAATCTAGGAATAACCTTGCCTCAAGACCCAGCCATACCACTTCTGGGTATACACCCAAAGGACCTCTCACGGAGACATAGGGAAGTCTCCTCATCTATGTTCATAGCAGCCTTATTTGTAATAGCTAGAAATTGGAAACAACCCAGATGTCCCTCAACTGAAGAATGGATTAAAAAATTGTGGTACATCTATACAATGGAATATTACTCAGCTATCAGAAACAATGAAATCATGCAATTTGCAACCAAATGGATGGATCTAGAGGAGCTCATCCTGAGTGAGCTAACCCAGTCTCAGAAGGATGCACATGGCATCTATTCACTTATAGTAGGATTTTAACTATATCGTACAGGATATCTGTACTACAACCAACACACCAAAAGGAACATGGACATAAATTTTTTTTTTTATCTTTTTCTTTTTCCTTCTTTTTTTCTTTTTTCTTTTTCCTTTTCCCTTCTCTTTTTCCTCTCTTTTTTTGTTGATATTCTTTGTTTTTGTGGGTTTGTGTGTTTGTTGGTCTTTTTTTTTAGTATTCCCCCAGTAGCAAGGAGACACCATTCACTGGCAGTACTGCCACGTAGGCCCCCGGTGAATGAAGAGGCTCTTGGCCCTCATATGACTTCTGATCTGTGGTGAGAGACTGTTAGGCAGGGACACTCCATCCCAGAGGAACAAGACGGAAGGGTCAGGGGGTAGAGCATGGGAGGGTGGGGCTGGGAAGCGGGAAAAGAGGACAATATAAGGATGTAACCTGAAGCAACAAACAAATAAATTTATTAACTAAAAAAAAAAAAAGGCAGGTGGCAGGGCTGAAACACTGTGAATGGAATAGAGGATACAGCCATTCGGCCTGGTTTTGCAGACCTCCAGGTGTCAAGAAGAAGTGGAACTAAGGTAAATTACAAGAGAATTGTGGTATTGGCCCATGCCTTTGACTTCAGCGGAGACAGGGGGAGCACCGTAGAGTTGGTGGTCTTATGTATTCTGGAGTCATACAGAGCAGGGTGGTGAGGGTGCATACTCTTGGTCCCACCATTCAAGAAGAGTACACCCTTGGTCCCAGCTCCCAGCACACTGGAGACAGAAACGGGCAGATCCCGGAGCTCAGGGTCAACCTGATGCTGGGCAAACTCTAAATAGAGAAAGACTTCGATCCAGGAGTAGTGGAACACATCTTCGATCCCTTCAGATGGGAAACACAGGTCTCTGATTCCAATAATTAGAGTTCAGAGACACACACATGGGATTTGGAGGGACCTAGGTTTGGAGATTACTTACAAAAGGCCTTCTCTATGCAGGCAGATTGTCCTTTGGGATCTCAAAATATATACACTAGAGCTGGTTTAGCTCCAAGGTGACAGAATGATTTCTTCTTTAACCCGGATTTAAAGAAAACGCTTTGTATGTTGTCGGAAGGCCAAATTTGCTTCAGGAGAAGTACTACCTAGCCCCCCCACCGAAAAAAAAAAAAAAGAGGGCAGTTGTCCCAGGGTTGGGATTGGGGCAGGGCTCTGTTATCTTTCCAGGAGAATCGAAGCGTCCATTAGGGGAGCCCGGGGACGGCTGGAGAGCGGAAACCTCAGCAGAGAGCAGAATCAGGCACCAAGGAGGATGAGTGACCCAGTTGATTCTGCCTGGCAGACTTCCTCAATAGCTGTCTCCATTGGGGGCCTGCAACCACCACGGCAATCCAATGTCGCTGGGACCGTTCAGCTCTACACAACGCCCCAGCAGGAACCTCAGTGAAGCCTGCAAGATCAGCTTCTGCCTACAAACCCCTTAGGTCATCTAAACAGCTGAGAACAGAAGGACTGAACATAAAAGGAGTGTACTAACATTTTTAACCATTTTTCCCATTTGAGTTCGGGCCCCAAACAGGTCTACTAGGACCCAAATCAGCAGGAAGTCACTTTAAGAGAGCGAAGTCCCATGCCCAGAGGGTGGGGAAGGTGTTTCTCCGCCCTTCTTTTTGGTTATTTGAAGGATAACTGAAAACTCGGATATTTAGGGGAAGAGATTACAAGCTGATAATTGGTCCTGTTTAATGGGTTTTGGAGGTTAGCCCCAGGGACTTCCTACTTTTCCTTTTCTGTATCCTTCTTCCTCTCCTATGTAGGAGTGCATAGGCTTGAGAAAAATGAGATATAGACATAGCACAGGAAGGTCCAAGAAGAATGGGCAGATTATTGAATATGCCCTTATACCTTTGTATATTGATACAAAATTAGTAGTTTATTTTGCTAAAGTGGTATTGACCATTGTTTAATGTGCAAAAATAAGATTGTATTGGATTACATCGGTATTGATCTTTGTATATTGATACAAAATTAAGATTATAGTTGGCCACAATGGTATTGACCCTTGTATATGGACGTAATATTAAGATTGTATTGGGCTACATAGGCATTGATCTTTGTATATTGATACATAATTAAGAGTATATTTAACCACAATTGAATAGATCTTGGTATATTGATACAAAATTAAAGGTAACGCTTCCTAATGGTATCATACCTAGAGATACTTAAAAATAAAATGTGAAGCTCTGGCCTTTTGATACCAACCGTCTAAAATGGTCTAGGATAGTTAAGTAAAACAAACTCCTAGTCATATAAACATGTCACTTTGTTAGCTACTATGACAGTCTATCACAGATATTCTCTAAACTACCCAGTAATCAAGTTGCCAAGAGACAAGCAACATTTGCTTATCTAAATACAAGAGATGGATAGGGCATCTTCAAAAACCCCAAGAGATCTGCAGAATATGGCATTCAAAGATGTTATCTTCAATCAAGATTTTTTTTGATATCGAGACATATCAGCGCCTGACAGCACCCCCTATTCTACTCCAAGTAGAAGATAAGCATCGAAGAACCTCCACTGTAAGATGGTTGAATTAGTGGCAAGCCTTTCTCTTGGCATGAAAAAACCCCTTGCATCAACTGCAGACAGACTGCTGTCCAAAAAGGACAAAACTTGGTAGCAGGGAAGTCGACAGCCTAACTCTGCCAAGACAGGGTAGGTAAATCCTTCATAATCCCTGCTCTACAACAAATGTCTGTCATAGAAACAGGACCCAAAGGCTGAAGACTGATGCAGGAATGTATGGAGAGAAAATGGGAACTGTCCAGGCAGTCATTGGTATGTCCTTTCTTAGTTTTGGAAGCTGCAGGCCCTGCACTTCCTATATAAGCAAATATATTTATCCCACTCAGGTCTCTGAGGTGGTTGAAGAATAGACAGCTAGAGTCTCATAGCTAAATTTTGAGTTGTTTAGGAATCAAGAGGGTGTTATAGATCTAAGAAGATACTCTTAAAAGTGTGTTGCAAGTTAGTATGAATATTGAGTCAGATATAGACCTTTAAACACATGGAGATGGTTAGATAGTAGAATGTTAAAGTCAGGGGCCAAATATGTATAAACTGGACATTGGGAAGGTATACTGGGCCATTTAACTCTCATAAATGTGGCATATTTATATCTGTTGTTTTGTAAAATACTTACTGTTATAAGAGAAGGAACCATCTGTTGGACTGAAAGGGGAAACTTCTGGGGGGAAGAGGGTGGAAGGGCGAGATAGGAAGGGGGAATAGGGAGGGGTTTGTGACTGAGATGTAACTTGAAGAAAAAAAAATAAAGTATAAAAAAAAAAGAGAGACTGTTTTTCCATGTTGCTGAAAATAGAAGACCACTTTGTTATAATTTTAGGATAATTTCATCCTCAACTTCTTTGACAGTCAGTATGAAACAGTGGGCTAAAGGTCATGCATGGTACAGAGCACTGTTGGGAACATCGGTCTTTTTAGCATGCGCCCGTGGGGGCATGGACAGAAAGACACAGACTCTCTGGATAAACTTCATAGTAAATCCTCAATCCACCATCAGCTGTAAAGTCAGGTTCTTACGGACAACACGCAAATCCAGGGAACTGTCCCATCTCCGCGTCCCCATCGACACAATCAGTGACTGTGAGAAAGTGATTCCTAAAGTCACATTTCTTCAAGGACTGACTGATGTCAGGCTCTTCTATCTGGTGCTGGTGTCTGCTACGCCTATGCTGTCTGGTTCATTTTACTTGAGCAAACACACGTGCTCAACATTTCACAGATACCAGTCAACTTTACCCTACAACGCATCTGCATGAAAAGTGAGGTTCTGGTATTCAAGGCTCTCTCAGCACAGGGACAGATGCAGAACGTGCCCGTGACGTATCACAGTACTGTCAGAAAAGGAAAGCCAGCCGGTCCAATTCGTCATGACAATTTACTATTCAGCTTAAACTATTGACCAGTTGAAATCCATGGCTAGCCAAACTGTCTTAACCGTTATGACTCTTCCCCAACATTCCTTACAATAATACTATAAGTCTCAAATAGACTGGCTGATATTTTAGCAATCTATACTTTCCAAGGGGAACTGACCAGTAAAACTGCTCAATGGGGACAGAATGGGGAATACAGAGCGAAGGGGATGTTATCCAGTTTTTCTCTGATTGCACACTGCATTCTCACCTGATGAATGGGACTTCGCCTCACTGGAGTAAAGTCGACTCAGCTCCCCATCAACCACAAAATGATGGGGCTGTCTGTTCTGCACATTAGGCATTCGGAGATTCAAAGGTCTTTCTCCTAATGAGAGGAAAGAAAGAAAAAAGAAAACCAAGTAACTTTTAAACCTTCCCTGTGTTTTTTTGTTGTTTGTTTTCTGTTTGATTTTGTAGATAAACATCCACAAGTTGCCAGAACACACTTATGAAGAATGAGAGAGTGAAGAGGCACAGAAGTACTTAGAACAGTCAGGAAAAGACATTTAAAAGAATAACATAGGAGGAGAAGGGCACGCCATTAATGCCAGTAACTGGAGTACACAAACTGTTGAGGTTTACTTAAGAGCTAAGATGAACCAAAAAGAGATGGACATTTCTAGAAGTTCTCTAACACTGTGCTAATACAGTGTCTCTGCAAGACATTTTCCTAAAGACTAAGGCATGGCATTAACTCACCACATGTTCAATAGAGAGGCAGAGATGGCTTCAGGCCAGTTATAGGGGTTTTTTAAAGCTTAATCCATGAAAAAAAAAATTAGTTCAGATACAGTAAACATGCTTTCTACATTATATCATATTACCCGCCACAGCAAATTGCTACCCCACAGGAAGGTACGCTAGTGTCAGAAATCAAGCACCATCAAAACTTTCATAACTGTATTTGCTGAACTGTTAATTCTTAACTAAGAAGGGTCAGAGAAAAAGAAGAGCTCAGCTAAAACGTTTTTGCCATGTTTTGGAAAGAAACTCTTTTACTCTAGTGCTGTGATTAAGGACGATATTTCATTCTACAGCTAGAGAATGCTTACTAATATGGTATCCTTATTTGGATCGGGAAAAAAAATCTTTGCCAATCAATACATATCACACCCATGACATATAAAGAGTCCAGAAATTCGTCACCAAAACCTTTCACCTTCCAATTAATAACTGAACTAATGAAATGGCCAAATTCTGAAAAGAAGAAATACAAATGTTCCCCAAATATCTGAAAAACTGCTCAACACCCTCGACTCTCATATAAATACAAATTAAAATTAAAATTGCTTTGAGATTCCACCTCAATCTGGTTAGAATGGCTAACACTGAAAAAACAAATGCCAAGAGATACCACAGAAGACGCAGGGCAAGGACATCCCTACCCACTGCTGGCGAGAAGGTACACTGGAGTAGCCACTTTGGAAACCAGTATGGCGTGGTCTTAAAAACTAAAAACAGAGCCTCCATGTCCCAGGTGTACCACTCCTGGGCACATACATATATGCAGGATTCCTGAAGTCCTACCACAGGACTTCTGTCACACGCCTGCTCATCGCTGCACTGCCCACGATAGCTAAGACATCAGCTGGCCCAGAAGTCCACCAGCATAGGAGTTGTTAAGGAACGTGAGGTACAGATGCACGGAAGAGTTTTCTTCAGCCGTAAAGGAAAGTGAAATGATAACACTTACAGGAAAGCAGATGGAGCGGGAACTGTTACATATTAAGTAAAATAAGCCAAATTCAGAAAGACAAACACCACATTTTCTTTTGTATGTTGAACCTAGATTTGTGTGTGTGAGAAAGAGAGGGAGAGGGAGAGAGGGAGGGATGGAGGGAAAGTGGGAGGGAGGGAGGACCAAAAAGGGGATGAGGAGATGGGAAGAAGGGGTTTTAGGGGAGGTGAAGGGGAAAAAGGGCAATATAATGCTTGTAATGAGAAAGGGGCTCTTGGGGAGAGGAAGGCCCTGGTGAAGGGGGACAAATAAGAACAAGGTCTCATGAAATGCCATATCGAAACCTGTTACTTTGTATGAACTTAAAGCATTTTTAAAAAGTTGGATTCTCCCTTGGAAAACAGAATTATTAACAAAGGCAAACACTTACTGGAAAGTAAATAAGACATAAAATAATATGAAACTACTGTTTTCCTTCAGTATACTACTTAGTGATATTTGAAGCTACAGGACCTGCCTTGAGGTTTGCATGGCATTTCTCTCTAAGCTAAGCTGCGCATGAGCAGGGATGTCCTCTGATGCTGTGCCTTCTGAGTTTGGAAGCATGCCTGGCACACAGAAAACACCTCACACAATCTTCTGAATGAGTGGATGACAGTGACTTGGGATCTTCTTCATGCTGAAGACATGAGAAAAGCCAAAGAATTTGCAAAGTAGTAACAGTACTCATGACTAACAAAGCTTTCTACCACAGACTTGTGCTCTGTGTGTTTTAGAAATAACTACTACATCCTCTTAGGAAACAAATGTGATACATTTTAGACAAACTGATTTTTGAAATTTAAAGAAAGAGGCTTTGATCATTTTGAAAAGGTGGGGTGTACCTCATAAAAGGCTAGGTTTCATCCCAACACCACAAGAAACTTCTTTGATGGAATCTGTTTGGATAGGGAAATGGCCTGTATACAGCTCACATCCCCGTCCTGACCAAGCCTCTCCAAGATATATGTCAAACTATAGTACAGGAATAATAAAATTTAAGACTTTTAGAAATTAAAATATACAGGATGAACTTTCCTTTGAAAAGGGACCAGTTAAAAATAACTTTCACAGATATAAAATAATCCCTTCAAAATATCTAGATTTAAATCTCATCCGTTCTCCCATTGCTCTTTGAAGACACAAGGTGCTGGCTCTGAAGGCCAGTCACCGCAGAGGCACACCTTGTCCATCAGAGCCATCGGAAGGCAGGCCATCGGGGCTGTGCTCTCCGGAGCTCTGCCTGTAGAGGCCCGCCGCCAGTCTCCTCTCCTGCTGCAGCCTCTCATAGCCGGCCTGGGCACACAGGAGCTCCATCTGCTTCGCCATCCCCTTTTCAGCCTGCTAGTAAGTAAAGCAAAAATAAAAGCAGTAACTACGGCATTCTAGATTTCTTAATGGCTTAAAGTTGCCAATGTGAGACTCCAGCAAATGTATTTAGTATTTATTAAAATGAGTTTACGCTTCTGTGGTATGCTTGCCTCTATAAATATGAATAAATGTCTGTGTCCTGTAAGATACCAGGTTTTTTCAAAAGGTTTCTTTTCAGTCCCATAAAGAGAATTCTTATGTAAGCTCAAAAACAATACAACCTTCAGTTTGTTTTCCAGGGTCCTGAGTCCTTTAAAGGATATCCCCTCAGAAGGAGGAGGAAGAAGAGAAAAGACAAGGAAGAGGAAGAAGGAGAAGGAGAAGCCCAAGAGCAACAGCAACATCTGCTGTCAACTGCTTTGAACACAGGGTGAAATCGTGGTGTTTTATTTTAGGATTTGGCACTACCCAGACTCTGCTATGATGACAGCCTGTTTGGAGGAGAAAAGGTGTAAAACGGCTGTCTAGAAGAACAAGACAAACACACCTCCCACCAAAATTAAACAATGCAAATTATGCAGGGAAGCATCCGTGCCAGCAAGGATCTCTGCCTCCGCCCCAGAGTGAAGCAGCATTTACCAACCAAGCACAAACGGACATGCTCAAAATACAAGGCTGGTGTGTGACATATAAAATCATCTTTGCATGTACTTCAGGAGCTCTGTTCCTAGGCAGGCAGGGCTCTAAATTACTTGCATGTGATATTCAAAGCAGCGTACCTATGACATTTGCCAAGGAAGTAATAGTCAAAATGCAGATCTGATTCATTACCATGTTATATAAAAGTACTATAAGAATGCCACTATATAAAATTGTTTAGAAGTCATGATTCACAATTTAAAAAAAATCAATAGATGGAACACATAATGGATTAAATAGGAGAAATGTCCATATTTCTACGACTTTTCTAAATGTTCACAAACCAGATCAAAGGTAACAATAACTTCATTTCACTTGAAATTTTCAGCCAATTAACTGATGACACTTCAACAGGCAATTCCAAGAGGGAAATGCCTTCACTCTTTTCCCCACTGAGAACAGTGTAACAGTGTAACAACAGTGTAACAACAGTGTAACAGGTTTGGCAATCCTGAACGCGAAGGCAAACAGGTCTGCAGTGCTGCCTGAAAGGGACATTCTCACATGGACTTTGGAAATGTCCCTTTCCAAGCACATTCATTGCTAAAACTTTCCTAAAATATGGGGGTGGGGAGATAGCTGACACAGCATAGGACTGGCTGCACAAGTGGGAGAAAGCGAGTTCACACCCCAGCACGGGCATGAAGCAGAGCATGGTGGCGTGTACCGATCCCGGGGGCTCTGCAGCCAGTGAGCAGAAGCAACAAGATCGAGGCCAATGAGAGGTCCTATCCCAAAAAATCAAGGGGGCTGGTCCCTGAGGAACAACACTTCCTAAGGCTTTCCCCTGGCCTCTACGGACAGGTGCACACATGTACATGTATACCTGTACCACTGTGCACCACACAAGCATGCGACCCCTTTCATATACACAAAAATTAATAAAATTATCCAAAGCTACACATTAATTTAACAATTCTTCAGTAGGGCTTGAAATGAGGTAAGAGTTGCAATATTGACAATAAGTATTGAGATCTTGGACTATTTTACCTCAGAGTTGTACCAAAATGGCTGTATACTGATAACTCAAAGAATGTGTCACTTCCTACAGAACTACAGGGACTAAGTAATGTCTCATCAGATTTTTTTCACAAACTAAATGAAACAAAGTTGTTCCTGCCATCTTACAGATAAGGCTGTGGAGTAGAAGGCATTTTAAGAATAACAACAGGGGCTGGAAAGATGGCTCAGTAATTAAGAGCACTGGCTGTTCTTCCAAAGGACCTGGGTTCAAATCCCAGTACCCACATGGCAGTTCACAGCTGTCTGTAATGGCCAGACATGGTGACGCATGCCTTTAATCCCAGCACTCCAGAGGCAGAGGCAGGTGGATTTCTGTGAGTTTTCAAGGTCTGGTCTACAAAGTGAGTTCAGGATAGTCAGGGATACACAGAGAAACCCTGTCTCAAAGGAAAGAGAAAGTATAATGAGAAATAAACCCAATCTTCAAAACCTTCAAGAGAAGCTAGCCGCCACCCTAGCCTACAGCCATTGCCATAATGGTCCACTGCCAGTGTATTACCTGTGAACCGAGACCTGCAAGATCCTCGCTCTTGGCTCTGGCCTGCTGGAAGAGTGTTGGCACAGATTCCTGGAAGTCTGGAAATCCATCCTGTGGGGCAGATCACAAGGCCTAGATATTCAGACTTTGTTACCACATGCAGCAAAAACAGCACTTTATCTTCAGTAGCAATGTGAGATTTTGATGTAGAGTACTTCATTTAGGTCTTTTAAGCCACAACGCCTTTTCTCCAGTAAACCACAAACGCACATAATAGGAAATCCAGTCATCACCAGCACTAGCGTGGGCAAGTGAACTTTTAACCACAATGATGATGACAAATGTCTCGACCAGCACCCAACTAATCATCTCCTCACACTGGACACTTCAGAGCCTTTTCCTAATTTCTGGTTTTATTAAAAAACAGTGTGAAGTATTTTCATGGGAATAGCATTTTTCTACAGTTTTGACTATCCAGTTCAAAAGCATCAAGAGGGAGAAGAACCCTGCATCAGGAAGCCACCCTTGCTGTCTTCTGACACTTCTGCAGTGGTTCTAACTTTCCTAATGGTGTGACCTTTTAATATAGCTCATGTTGTGGTGACCAGCAACGATAAAGTTATTTCATTGATACTTCACAACCTGACTTTTGCTGTCATGAATCCTAATGTAAGTATGTGGTATGCAGGATATCGGATATTGACCCCTGAAGGGTCATGACCCCCGGGTTGAGGTCCATCGCTTAAACGTTTCTGCCTTTATCTGCTTTCACCAGTGTGACTTTCCTTGCTACAACGGGGCAGTGCTGGGCTTTTAAAAATATTTTGTGTCAATTTATTTTTGTGTTGACATCCAAGAACTAATACATTACAGTTGCATAAGCTTGTCTGCTCCTGTGACTTGTACTGCTCTAAAGTTCAAAAGGCAGTTTTGTATTAGGAATTCAGTGAATAGCTGAATTGTCAGGGTTTTTTTTATTAATGTTTGTTTGTAATCTGTCTACAACTAACTTTGTTATGAACAATGTGGTGAAGACCTAAAGTAAAAGAAAAATTTAAATTGCCACCGAACTTGAATTTCCAGTAGTGTCTAGGGAGTCCCTTTTATCAGGATAAGCCTTCAAAGACCCACAGTACCCACCCTCATCAGTCTCCTTGTGGGGAAGGTAAAGACTAGAGAAACTATCTGAGCTGCTGAGAGGACCGAATGGGAAGACGCGAGGAGATCATACATTTAGCACCTGACAGCTTCTAAGTGAAGACAGCAACATGGAGAACAGGCACTCTTTATGGAATATGTCTTTACTGGGTGAATCCTATGCCCGGACAACCCTTCAGCTACATCAGTTCAGTTCATGTGTATCTGGGTGAACCTACCCACTATTTCTTAAAGTTCTTTTTAACTGTTTGCTTTTCTACATGAAGAAAAAAGCCATAGGCAACCACGATGGCTTTAGTAACTTTAAGGAAGGCCACTAGGTCTCCTTACAGAAACTGTCATTATTAATGAAACTTCCCCTTTGTTGGATAAGCTACATGCTTTTGACATAGGGTTAACAACTAAAAGTCAAGCTTGTTACAATAGCCCAGTAGTAAAAGATGTGATGATGTAGTAAAACATTTTACTTTATTTGAGATATAAGATATCGGCTCAAAACATTCTCTCGTTATGGTCTTTATGTGCTATGCTTTCAAATGTTTAATCTACCAAATTAATTTCCTGGATAATACCAAATTATGTATTTTAATTAAAAAATATTTTATTGTTTTGAGATGGTCTCATCCTACAGCCCAACCAAGCTGGCTCCAGAGTTCACAGTCTAGCTCAGAATGGCCTTGAATTCCCAACCCTTCTGCCTTGGCTCTTGAGGGCTAAGATTAAAGACATCACAACCACAATGAGCTAATTACCTGTTGTTTGAAGTTAGTCACGAAATAACATGATTGACAGAAAAAGCAAGTAACTCTGACACTGTGAGACAGCCTTATGTACCTTCCTATCCAACTGTACTTTCTGCATCCTGAAGATGCTGCCTTTCCAGCCCCCACACCGACATGTAGGGATGTGTAGACTGTAATCAGTAGGTGAGCTACTGTGAACGTTATGGAAGGCCATGAGAATATACTGCTTTCTTAGCGATTCTACTTTTCTTCTAAGAATTTCCCTGCTCCTGAAACTCCAGCCTCCTGAGGAAACTTTCCTTTAAACTCAAGCTAGCGGGCTTGGATCAAGCATCAAGGAGAGACCCCAGCAACAGCCCTGCTGGCTTTCGGACACCGGAACTGTGCTGTCCCCATTTCACGGGCATTTTCTACTTAACCTTCACAAATAATGCTCCTTTCCTCCCATTCTATAGCTACAGATACAAGTGCCACACCCGGGCTCGATGCATACAGCTCTAATGTTGAAGACATTTATGAAACAGGACTATGAGTAACAGCTGTTTTTCATGAGAACTGACTTCAACTCCATGATTTGTGCCAGGTTTGAAGTGTAATCCTATTGCTATTTCTGGGGTGCAGAACAGACTATTTTGGTCCTGGGTATATTGTCCCATCTGTAAGAGGGACACTTACAGCAGCCATGAGACTAATTTATACAATCATTTTTTAGGGGAACAAAAAGTGCATAGAAAATATTTAGCTCAGTGCTTGGCATATTGAATTACCCACAAAAAAAAAAAAATAGATAAAACTAAAAAAGTCTCTCCTGTTTAGAAAGTTCAGCCAAAAAGCCACCAGGTTTAATCACAGTAAAACAGTCCAGTGTAGGAACTTGATTCAGGGTTATACATCTGAGGACAAATGGGGACTACATACTTAAAACTATATCTGGCAAGAAAATACTGGGATGGAGGAGATGTTAGTGAAAAGCACAGTGGAAATCTCAAAGCAGCTGGGGATACAGCAGCAGACAGGCACATTCCTGTACCCTGACAAACAATTCAGAGAGGGCATCGGACAGAGACCCGGAACACTGAGAAGGTTCCCCAGAGGGCGAGATGCTTAAAGGAAAAGACAGCAGCTTATATAAAGGCCTGAGGGCAAAACCAATAGGCTGCATGGCACTGCTTATCAGTTACAGTAAGGGACACCATAAGGAAGGGCACAGAGAAAGAAGCTAGACATGCATGGCCAGATTCCACGGGGCCTTAATGCACAATGCTACAAAATCTGAATCTTATCTTAAATAAAGTAAATATTTCCTATACTTAGATGGTAAAGAGAAGCCATCAGAGCTCTCAGAGGAGACCCAGGCTGGATTTTAGAAAGGCCACACTAGGCACAGCTGGTACTTGTGAAGGTCTGTGGTGAAGCCAGAGAACAGGGGCCTGGGAGTGTGGTGGACACATTCACTATGGTGAAGGCACCGGACCAGGCCTCGACTATGAGGGGAACTAGAAAATGGACAGATTCAGTTAGGGACATCTTTTCTAAGGGTCGGCAAGACTTCCCTGTACACAAACCAGGTAAGTAGGTATAGTGACTTTGGACAAAGGGGAGAAGCCAGGGCTGGAGACTCAAGAGCAGCCACCAGCTCACAGCAGGCTGTGGGTGGAGACAGTGCCGGAAGGCCCAGATGCCCCAGGGTCTCAGACACGGTTTGAAGAGGCTTGTGAAGGAGGAAGGAGCTAGCCAGCCTTCTCATGTTAGGACCAGATGTGTGGTCTCAGCAAGTCAGCCTCATTCATTCGCGGCATTCCCAATTTTTCCATGGAGATTACATCACCTGCTCTGCCTACCCTGGAGAGATTTGTGGGTATTCAGTTAACTAGTGCAGATGGCAAATCTTGTCATAGAATGTCTTCATGGTCTGGACTATTCAGCCATGAGAATGACGCAGAGCTGGGGGAGGGGAATCCTCATACTGTGCAATGAAAGCTTGCTGGGCAATGGGAGGAGTCCCATCATTAATGAGAGAAAGAAGATCTCTGGGATATATGACAGAGAAACAAAAGGAAGACCATTCCCAAGACATACTGGCATGTTGGTAGAGGAATAGCTTGGCCTCCTTTACTGTGTTTGATCCAAGGCTTATTTTAGGTCCTCTGTAGCTTTCTTTCTAGGCACCAGCTGTACTAGGCTATGAGCAATTTATCTCCATGTCACACCGATGGCTGCTGCCATTAATCACAGCGTTCCCTTGGTGATGAGACTATGGGTCGCGGCACTGAGAAAAATAAGATGTACGTTTGGAGGCTGTATGTGACCTAATCAGTCTCGCCCCTTTGGTTTCCTCTCTGTCTTTCCCATCAAGCACCACAAGCTGTTCTAAAGTCACCGCCCAGCTGTCCTGAAGCAATGTGGAGCGGCAGACGTTCTTCACCTCACACGTGTTTCTCCCTTTTCTCTATTTGCGCTTTCTGTATGAATAGCAGATCATCCTGTTTCTGCTTTCCTGATCCAGAGAGAAGAGCCTGCTTCAGACTCGACCAGCTTTCCTTTCACAAGTTTAGTCACAGTGCAGGTGGATTTTGTGTCCCAGCCCCACCCCTCCCCTCCTGGCTCCCGGGGAGAGAGAGGCTGGCAGATGTTTCCTGCTTCTTGCTTAAGCCCAGTTCTCTGATTTTCTGGGCTCCATTAACAAATTTGTTTCTTTCATCCAGTTGTTTCTGTATGCCACACTCCACAGAGACAGGAGAGTTGTCGCTTCCCACTTGTCCTGTGTCCAGCAATTCTGGCAAATGAAGACAACTAACAAAGGAGAAGAGACACAGCAGTCTACTCATGCAGTGACCAGCCATCACCAGTCTGCGACTGTATCCCATCTCCTCTCTAAGAAGCTCCTTATGACACTGCCATTACTGGAGATAATGACAGTGTGTTCAAGGAACCTGACGAGTCCTTAAAGCAAAAAAGAAAGGTCACCAACTGACTCTCCTTTTAACCAGGATTTTCAAATTTCAAGCGAAGGCGAGACAGTCCCTGGCTCTTGGCTCTTCATGTTCTATGATCAGTTGTTAAGCCATCTTGCCCTGCCATAGGTAGAGTATAAATACATCAGACTAACTTTTATGGATATACTCCATCTTCTCAACATACCTTTTATACTCATTCCAAGCAGGAAGCACGTCACAGTGTTCTCTTTCATATAAATGTATTTTGTAGTTACCATTGCTAAATTTTCTACTCAGAACTTACAGCTGCTTACCAGGCAGCCATCCTTGTATTAGAAAATTAGAAAACAATAATTGCCATTCTCCTTCTTCAGAGACCGTCAGTCTCTACAGAGACTTTTCCCTTTATAGCCACAGAGTGGAAGGAAGGTTTTTCTGGCCCAACAGTGCTTTTCTGTGCGGGTGGGGTGTTCGTGAATGCTCATCAGCACCCAAAAAGTATGGTTTGAAGCTTAAATGTGAGACACATGCTGGAAACCCTGGCTCTGCCACTGGACAGCAACGTGGCAACTCTGGGTCTGCCCCCTCTGTCAAATGGACACCAGAAAGCATACACATGAAGGTTTGTGATAAATATCTAGTGGGGGCTGGCACATAATAGCATGAGTTAGAAAAGAATTGTTGTTTTGATTGTCCCACAGCTAGATGCTTCAGGGTCCACAGTGAAAATAAGAATAAGAACACATTATTAGTTTAGCTAAAGGTGGGTTTCCTGAAGTTGTTCATCTCTGTGTTACCAAGCCTGACTGACTACCATTCTGGGATCAGAGAGGGGCTTTCCCTAGACTCATCCACTTCATGGTGTTTTCCCTTAGGCTCTTCTACTTCCCCAAGCAGGAAGGCTCTCTCTGTGGTTATCTCATTTGCTTTAGAAACTGAAAAAAATAATGTTCAAAATCTCTACATATTTTAATGTCCAACACACCTTGCAAGGGTACATCATTCAAGGTCAAAGGATAGAGATTTCTATACACTCCATGTTAATACTTAAAAAAAAATCTAATTACAGCAATCATTATGGGAGAATGATGTGCTCTTAGGGGAGAAAAATCAAGGAGTACGTAAGATTCATTCCAGCCAGCTCTTCCACAGCCTTCAGGAACAGGAAGAGATCGGACTGTCCTTGGACACAGCGCTGCCTGACTAGTACACACTAAGGAACTGACAGTAACACGCGAAACTGCTTCCTTCCCTACTGGACATCACATCTTGTTGCATCTCATCATTGCAGAAATAACCTGTTAAACATGGAAGCAAGTGAGTAGCTTAGCATGTTGGAGCAGATTTTGAAACACAGGAAAAGTAATCCTTGCACTAATTCTTGCCTAAGCAATTAGAAGTCTGCCCTACATCTATTTTTATGTCACTCTCTTCAAATACGGAATGAACCGGAAGCACAGAAATGTTTATTAAGTAGGAGTAAAATTAGGTTCAGAGAATTCTAAAATCTCTCTGATTTGAGGTTTCCCCATGAGGTCCTCTGTGTCAGTCACATCTCCAGACAAATATTTCTACTCATTGTTTTTCTAAATATGATTAGTATTTTCTTATCTGTCTTCCCATCATGCTAGTTTACCTTTACAGTGCCACCCTCAATACCCACTGGTATTCCTACCGTCTTTAAAACCCAGCTCAATTGGGGGCTCCCCAGTGAAGCCCCCACACACTTGTTTTCACGCCAGCCTCCCTCTCACAGTTGCCTCTTGGAAGGTAGGCATTATTAGTAAGGCACTAATGCCTGGTGGCAGCTGTTGCAGGGAGCAGAGCCCACCGCAGCCAGTGCCACCCACCCCAGGGTCAGCTCCAACATCTAAACATGACTCAGAACACACACGAGAACAAGGCGAGGACTATGCCAGACTTACAGACTAGAACATGCCAGACTCGCATGACATTCACTATGCACACAGGGAACACTTTGAAGGGGTTGACGGCAATGCTTGAAGCACTTTTACAGAACTAAGAAAAAAACTGGAAAAAACAATAAAGCATGAATCACTGTCCTCAATTCAAGCTAAGGTTCCTGTTTATTTCTAGGAACAAGTTTGGAGTTCAGTATATGCACGGGCTCTAACAAGACTCGAGATAATTAATCACTAGCCTTATTAGGAAGGCTTATAACTTTTACCGGAGAAGGTAACAATAATTATTTTAATTCTGAATTGAAAACTATTCAAATGGCCTTGTAATCCTAAGAAAACGATGAGCCAATCATGTAGAACTATTTAGTTAAATTATATCCAGTGAGATATATTTCTGTAATAACTTTCTAAATTTCTAAAGATAAACTCAAAATACTGCAGAATGAAGTTGCTTAAGTTTCAGCTTAGGGTCACTGAGAGGTTCAAAAAAGATTCATACAGCTAACCAAAAAACAACAACAACAACAACAACAAAACCAATAGCAACTCCAACTGGCCATGGGCACACATTTCAGTGTGGGACAGTAGGGCTTACACGAGGAGCAGACTGAGTCATGACCACATTGAGGTCCAATGCTGCAAAGAGACATGGGAGGCATCGGTCCCAGCAGAAGCCTTCGCTGTTGGATCAGCACCTTTTTTTTTTTCTTTTAAGTGTTCCAATAGCACAGGCTGGGCAGTATCTGCATTCACTTGTTTTCTCTTGGTAGCCCCACAGTCAAATCTACAAGGATCTTCTCCTTGCCATTATCTTGGTGTGCAGTATGATTAAACTGTCCTCCTACCCTTCCACACAGCCTGTTAGACAATGTCAACAAGCCTCCTGAACTGCTATCTGAGGCTAACCCATCTTGAAAATACTCCAAAGTGAACATCAAGCCAAGACAACAGCCAGGTGGTGGTGGCACATGTCTTTAATTCCAGCACTGAGGAGCCAGAAGCAGGGGGATCTCTGTGAGTTCAGGGATAGCCTGTTCTGCAAAGCTAGTTCTAGGACAGTCAATGATACACAGAGAAAACCCTGTCTCAAAAAACAAAACAAAAACGACAAATATGAGTACAACTTAAAAGAGGATTATCCCTTGAAAACAAAATATTTGAGAACTTTTTTTTTTTTTTTTTTAGAAATCAAAAATGCTTGTTCACAGTCATTCTCTGTTGTATCCAGCAGCTGTTTCTCATGCCTGCTCAATGCAAAGTGATGGTATACACTCATCCTGTGGTGGGCATACAGTAAGAGCCCTATTCTTCTCTAGCAGAAGAGACACACTCTGAATTAAACACAAACACTCAAGAACTCATAATGATAAGTGTTATGGAACAAGCTGGACAGCAGCCAGAGTGTGATTCGGAGGACTCAAGCTCCTCCCTGCAAACTGGACACAAGGAAGTCAGAAAACTCAGCCATAAACTACAAACGCCAGGGGTGAGGTGGCAATTGGGGGTGGTGCTGAGCACACCGGGCTTGGTCAGTCCCAGCCATGGGCTATTGGTCACTCTGCTGGCAGGATAGTAGGAACATCGCGTTAAACCGCAAAGAACAGAAGCAAGCAGGAGCAGACTGTGAGGGCTGCTGATAACTCCCAAGTTAGGTTTCCTCACAGGGACAGAAAGCCACTGAGAGGAATAAAACAAGAAAATGTATGTTTTTATAAGATAACTGGCTTGGTACCAATAAAGACTCTGCCACAGAGACACTAAGAAAGGATAAGGTGGTGATGGAAAGTTGGCGTTGTCAACCACAGCTTACCTGCTAGAACCTGAAATTAAATGATGGGGTGGACCAGAGAGTACTGGAGAAGGAAGAAAGGACTGTGATTACAACTTCCATTCTGCTGCAGACTAGAATCGGAAAAGGTATGCACCCCAAACTGAAGAACAGCAGTTCTCTACTTTCAAGAATCCTAAGAGAAGCATATTTTCTTGCTCAATTTCCATTTTACCACTTACAAGCTAAAATTACAAGAAGAGTTTCAACTCAAGCAAGATCCCTTGAGAGAGGTTTTAAGTACAATGGTGTTTCCACAACTGGGGCTACTGAGCTGTTGGTTCCTGTGGATAACACAGAGCCCCAAGACTGAGCTGCTGAGGGACTTGCTGGCCACTAACATCAGAGGTAAGAAGAGCTGTTTAACCACTGAAGACTTTCAAGTTATAAGATGATAACTGGTCAATCAACCTTTGATTAGGTATAAATCTAATCAGTACAGTTTCCTTTTCAGAATTTCCTGGGGTTGGAGGACAGACTGGAGAGATGGCTCAGTGCTTAAGCACACTAGCAGCTCTTCCGAAGGGCATGGGTTCACTTCCTACCCCCACATGGTAGCTCACAACCAGGTATGTCTCCAGCTCTGGGGGGGGGGATCTGATAGCCTCTTCTAGCCTGCATGTGCACTGCACACACATGATGCATGGCATACATGCATGCAAAACACCCATAAACAAAAAATAAAAATAATAAAATCTCAAAACCATAAAAAAACCTACTTAGTTTGTTTACTCTGTTTACCACAGGTACTTCAGAGTAACATCTTATATATATATATATTTGTAATTATGGGGCCATTCTTTTTTGCCTGAACTAGGAAGTTTTAACATTATTTGGTGATCTTATAAATGAAACAAAACTTATTAGCATACCAACAATATAGTACATGCATCCATACCTCCACTTTAATTCTCTTTGGAGATAATTCATCTCTTTCACCACATTTTAACCTAGAGGGAAGGGAGAAAGAAAAAGCTTGAGAAGATAACAAATTTTATTACTGAATGATGTCAGTCTGTAACATTTCCTTGGAATATTTAATTCTGAAACCACAACGTGAGAAATGACCTCCAGTAGTCATTTACATAATGGAAGAGACTGCCCCATCATTTCCGAGTCAACATTAAGGGATATGTAGACACTTTACATACTTTAACAGGTCTCTAACCCACGATCTGCACTAAGGAAAGCATGATTTCATGACAATACAACAACAGAAAGTATCAAGGAATGTGTCTCCTTAGAGTTCAGCAGGAACATTCAAGATGTAATGATAAAAACGGTCATTTGAAATGAACGCATATGGCTGTATGAGATAAGACCAGTTGTGCCCATCTCCCAACACTGCAGACATTCTTACCTGACTCAGAAATCTCCCTTCTGGGAACTACCCCAGAATTACTAACATGGCATGGTACCATCAGTACAACATCCCATTCTCTGAGGAACCACCTTGATATATGCTTTGAAACCAAACTACGAGAAGTCAGTCTAACTTATATGTCACTATAAAAGGACACTAAAATATAAAAAGTGTATCTTGGAACAGGCAAAATGCAATTTTACCTATTGTGGTATTATTTCCAATAACAGAAGACTACAAACAAGCACCTGCAACTATCAAAGGAACCAGATCCCTCCCAGTTGTCACCAAGTCCAGTTGTTAGTGAGTGGATAAGTTTGTCGGAAAGGCTGCGAAGACCATCACAGCATCATGCTCAAAGGTCTGTGGGAGAGAATGTCTACACCACGACAGGCACCCTACAGTCCTAGAGAGTGTGACTTTCAACAGAGGAGGACTGAGTAAGAAACAAAAATTGTTGTTAAGATCAGAAGCCCAGAGGCCACTGCATAGTGGGCTGCTGTGGACAAATTATGTATAGTTTATTTATTCAAAACCCAGAGAAAGGCTCTGGGATGTCTTTGCCAAGAACACATAATAAATGTTTGAGCAGGTAGGTTTAACAGCTGATTTCAACATCATACAATGCATAATGTATTCAAATAGCAAATGGTACCCACTGATGCGAACATTTTTTTTATGTTTTTAAGTGCCAGTTAAAAATAATTTAATTAAAAAGATCTCTTTGAAACAATGTTCTGAAAAGTCACTGCATCGTTTAACTCATATTAGTCATAATCTATCTTCTCAAAAGCACTCACATTCTATCCAAAGCACTCACATTCTATCCAAAGCATTCACATTCTATCCAAAGCATTCACATTCTATTCTATCCATAATCGATGTTTCAAACTCTGCCCTGCACACTGTGCAAAGGCCCGGCTCCTGCCTTACCTGGTGGTCCTGTAAGTGTATTTGTAGGTAACTTCTCGAGAAACCTGCCTGGCCAGGGCAAACAGCTCATCTCTTCTCGTCAGCAGGGCGTTGTCCTTCACGCAGAGCTGAGCAGCTGCCTCATTAACAGTAAGCTGGACCAGAAGAAAAGTTTTCAGAAGGATAAGCACTTCTATTTCATTAGATAATAGAATGTTTCACTTAATGTAAAAAAAGTATCTATAAGAAAAACATAATGCATAAAATCCTCCATTATCCCTGCCAGGCTTCAGAAGGGATTGATGATTGACTGTCTCCTAGAGCTCAGACAATTCCAATAATTAGCATGCTTTTACCTACTTGTGTTTTTTTAATCTGTATTTTTGACTAGGTAGGGGAGTTTATGAATGATAAAGAAATATTCTACATCCCATTGCTCTTAAGAAAAACCGCCAAAATTAGATTTTTGAAATGATGGCAAGCGTCCTTACTTAGCTAACCCTGAGTATACACAGCCTGGCAGCGCTTCCTATGTGAAGTGACATGGAAATTCCTAATGCGACACTAATCAGATTACTTAAATGCAAAGTTAGGACAAGTTCAAGTGGCACTGGAAAAACAGCAGTTCAGACTTTTTATATCTGGTTGATTCAATAGTTGATAAAATCCCGCCAATATCATTGCTGGCTGACCAAACACCTGCAGCAAAACCAAAAACAGTAAGTAGCATGGTAAACATGAAAATTCTGAACTTGTTGACAAGCAGCATGAACCTCATACTTGTGACAAGCAGATGGGGGCGAGGGGCTGCTGGTGGATATACCACACGTCTTTTATAAAAGCAAGGCATGTCCTCAGTGTGGGCAGGGGCAGGAAGAAGGGCTTGGTGCTAGCAGACGTGGGATTGATTCTGCTCAACCACTCACAACTGTGTGACTCTGGACAAACAAAGATGTCTGCCAGCCTCACTATGTGCACTGGGAAGATGGCTGGCACCTCAGAGGCTCCCATGGGAGGAAGTGTCGCTGAACCCGGTGTGGAGTGGCTGTTGGTTGATTAGCTTTTGTTTTGCTTTTATTAAAACGTTAAGACTTGCCCCTTCTCTCTAGGCAGGCATCTCACTTCTACTGTTAATAACTTCTCATTTCTTTCTACCAAGAACTGTCAACTCCTTTTCTCATCTACATAATTTTGTACCTTTTATTTTTGACATGTTTTATGGCAGAAACTTCACTTATTTACATCAGCGACTGATATGGGCTCAATGCACAATAAATACTGTGGATTGATCAGTGAATTTTAAAATCCTTTATATTATCATTTTTGCTATCCATATAAAATGCCATTCCAGGAAAGAGCAATACATGCCTTAATCCAGCCTCACCGAGATAACCCCAGTTCAAGCACTACAAGCAGAGGAGAAAAAGACATTCATGAATGTGCATCTTTGCACGCACATCTAATTAGTTATTTAGTGTAAGCCCCAACAAATACTGCTAGATCATAGAACACTACAGTGTAATAGTATTTTTAAGATTAATTTTTATTTATATGTGTCTGTCTTGAGTGTATGTCACATGTGTGCAGATACCTGAGAGGCCGCAGGAGGGCATAAGGTCCTCTGAGGTTGTCTTTACAGGCAGTTGAGAGCTGCCTGACATGGGTGCTGGGAACCAGTCAGGTGCTCTTACAAGAGCAGCAAGTCACTCTCAGCCACCGAGCCATTCCCCAGCACCTGCTAACTTTTTGTGTCTTTCCACAATTTCCCTTTAGATAAACTCTTCCAAACAGTACCATGGACACTCATGGGAAGACCATTCCTAGAATCCTGTCCAGGGTTGCTTTCTGTCTTTTAAAAGCTTTCCCTCCTTCATATATGTAAATGGCTTTTGGTATGGTTTTCATTTATCAGACTAGAAAGCAGTCTTTGTAGATGTCTGAGTTATTTCTAGACTCCATTGTTTGCTGGGGTCCTGCCAGTGTCTTCTCTTGTGCTGCTTCATCTTCTATGGATCTCAGGCCTCACAAGGTGAGCATTCACTTTGCATCATATGCGGGCCTCCGACACTTTTCATTGGCCTTTCAGTGTTTCTTCTGGATGCTGTCTCTGTTCTGTTGCTGGGAAGAGACACCATGACCGAGGCAGCTCTTACAAAAGAACGCACTTAACTGGGAGCTTGCTTACAGTCTTAGAGGGTGTCCTAGCTAGGGGTGGTACTGCTGTGATATAACACCAGGACCACAGCGATGTGGGGTGGAAAGAGTTTACTTCACTTACACTTCCAGGTAAAAGTAGACCACTAGGGAAGTCAGGACAGGGAACTCAAACAGGGCAGAACCTGAAGCCAGCAGCTGACGCAGAGGCCATGGAGGTGTGCTGTTCACTGACTTACTTGGGCTGGGCCCTCCATTATCAATAACTGTTAAGAAAATGCCCTACTGCCAGATGGTATCATTATGGTGGCACTCATGGCAACTGAGCAATAGCCGAGTGCTACATCCTGATCAGAGGACAGAGAGAGCCTGGGTCTGGCATGGGCTTCTGAAACCTCAAAGCCCACCCCCCCAGTGACACACTGCCTCCAACAAGGCCACACCTATATGAGCCTATGGGGGCCATTTTTACTCAAACCACCAAAGATGGCATGCATAGAAACTCTTCCTTCCCTAGTAATACCTAAGAGGTTGCTTTTAAGACTACCTTACCTTTCCCATGCTAGTATTTAAACCACCCTGAATATGTTAGGTATGTAGTATGACATAAGTATCTAACATCATGCATTATGGTATGTAGTATGATACAAGTATGTAACATCATGCATTATGGTATGCACTATGATACAAACTTGTAACACCATGCATTATGATAGGTAGTATAACAAAAACATCTAACATCATCCGTTATGGTATGCAGTATGACACAAGCTTGTAACATCATGCATTATGGTATGTAGTATGACACAAGCT
>CAJQZJ010032315.1:3207948-3229317 GCA_907164525.1 Lophiomys imhausi | reverse complement strand
GTGTTATGATATGCAGTATGACACAAGCATGTAACATCATGCATTATGGTATGTCTAGCATTGTCCTCACTGAATTTGCAGTGCAGTTGTAGCACTTGTTCTGGAGGTTGGTGACAGGATTGGCACCAAGGCTATGAGCCCAGGCTTCCCATTTAACCTCATAGCTGAGTTGAGTGTTGCTGAAGGGAGACTAGCAGCCTTCCTTTTTTTCCCTAAAGCATCAGCAAAGAGCATGTGCTTCCTAAAGTGTTTTCTTTTTCTTTGTCCCAGGCTAGCCTCAAACTCTATGTGGCAGACGATGGGCCCTGAACTCTTGATCCTCCTTCTCCATTTCTCAGTGCCAGGATTACAGGCATGTGCCACCATGCCTGGTCCCTGCTTTTGAGAGGCACCATGTCTTTGAAGTTAAAAGGGAAACATACTTTTCAGAATCACACCATGTGAACTGCGGGCTCAGCAAGTCCACAGCTGCATGACCAAGAGGACCTGTCTTAAGTTGCTTCTGAGAAGTCATTTTTATACCTGTAAATCTAAGTTACTATGGACAGCCCTTGATTATCAGTGAGCTACTTGAATTACCCACACTTCAGAACTACCAGTTTAAGTACAGCCACAGAAAATAAATTTTCAACATACACTGAAAACTGTTTATATGTCTTCTGAAAACTAACGAGCAGGAAAAACATAACACATTCCCTGTCATGAAATTTTAGCTCCAACAGACTGAAAAAGTAGACATAACTCTTTCAGCTGTAGAGGACCCTCCTGGCAGAAACCAAAACTAGACAAATAATTCTAGCTCACTCTCAAGATGTAACAAGAAGCTAAATTATAGAATCTTTCCCTTCAATCCTGTTGGTCAGTGGTCCCCAGATTTCATGGCCCCTCCTTGGTGATAATTAGCAAATCAGTGACTATTATTGTTTTAAAGAAAAATGAAAATTGCTATATCTGGCATTGCTGGCTTCTGTTGAGTGCCCCTACTGAAATTTTGTCAAAGTAAAAAATAATAAGCTATTCTCCTGTAACTGGCTTATACATTTCTCCCACTTCCTATTTTCAGAGCCCCAAATACTACAGTTCCATTCTTATCTTCAAGTCAAAGATTTTCTATGATTAGTTTCAATCATTTGTGGCTGAACTTAAAACCTAACTCAGTTGTCTTTATCTTCAGAAAAAGGTGGTTAACTGAGTCACCGAAAAAAGTTTCCTTCACTGTAGTTAACATGTTCATCTTTATGACCAAATCACTGCAACTTTCTTTTTTTTTTTTGATCAATTAAATTGTTTAATTGTATTTAAATTATCAGTAATTGGTTTGGCGGTTGTTAATCCTTAACCCACCATTATAAGTGAGCACACAGACTGCAACTTTCAATGGAGTACAGTTGACATAAAAACACTTGGCAAATGCTGGATGACAGAGAAGCTCAAAAGGCAACTGGGACTTTGTCTTTCGGCATTCAAGAGAGCAAGGGCCAAGACTGCCCCTTCCCCAAAACAAAACAAAATGTGATGGTTTATCTCAATTGTCTGGGAAGCAGCCCTCTGGGCATGCCAGCAAGGGCTTATCTGAGGCCAGCTGGGGTTGGACGGCACTGAACTGTGGGTGGTAACATTCCCTGGGTTGAGATACTAGATATACAGAAGGAGGAAGTGAGCTGGTCCTGAGCATTCACTGTTCTGTTCTTCCTGATTATAAATGAAATTTGGCCAGATGCTTCAAGTGCCTGCTGCCCTGACTTCCCACCTTGATGAACCATGAGCCTAAAACAAACCCTTCCTTCCTCACGTTGCTGTTGTCAGGATATTTTAAGGAAAGAAAAATTTAGACTCAAGCCAAACCAAAAACCAACCAACCACAAAATGCTGAATAAAAAAAACAAGCAGAGGAGGAGGCAGGATGGTAGAGACATTACCTGAAATGCTTGACGGGCCAGAAAAAGAGTAAGACATATGAGCACAAAACAAAGATGGCAATACCTCAAAGAGCAAGTGAGTTACAGATGTAGTGTCCAAATTGGATGAAGTTTCCTTCTTCACAGCATCACAAGGCTGGGAAGGGTGGAAAAGGACCAAAGGCAAAGCTGAGTGCTCCTCAGCCCTAATTCACTCACATGAAATGGCCTGAGACTTCATCCCCAGCCTGTGTCTCCCATTAACCTGTAGAAGCTAAACCAGATAAGGGCTAGGGAAAACCACTTCCTTCCAGGGGCTTCTAAACATTCTAAGAAGTGCGAGTTCAGCCAAAGAAATTATCCATCAAAAACAGGGCCAGTGAGACAGTCCAGTGGGTAAAAGAGCTTACCCCAAGGTTTCTTGCTTAAGTTCATTCTCCAGGTCTGGCATGGTGGAGAGAACCAACCACCATGTAATTCAGATAGAAATCATCAGAACAAACAATGGGGGTGGGGGAGATTCACTCATGTTTAGAAACAAACCACAAAATTCTAAATAACTCATCAGTAAGTAATCATTAAAAAATAAAAACAAAAAAGAAAATAGCAAAACTTTAAGAATAACAATGACTCATAAGCAGTGAAAACTCAGAGCTACAACTGCTTAGTTCAGAAATATAAGAATAATGGAAAATTAATGGACCCAACACCCAATTTAATTTAGAAGAGACCACAGACACAACACAACCAAAATCTCAATTAAGATAATGAGTTCTTCTTCAAACATAACAAGCTCTTTCTATAAAATGCAGAGAGACATTTTACATAGGCCTGTCACTGACCCAGATGTCCAACTCTGTGGTGAGCCGCAACCCTAAGATGGCGCCTGGCTTGATGCCAGAAAGCTCAAGCTTAGCTGGAAACAAGCCTTAGTTGGTAGCAGCTGCCTAGCCCGGTGTGCTTCCTCCTTTTGTGAGCCTATCTTGGATCGCTAGGTGGCATGATCTGATTGGGTTTGAGTAGGCATATAAGGGCTTGGGGGAGGAGACACAAGCGGAGACACAAGCAGAGAAGCAGAGACACAAGCAAGGATTCGGAAGACTGTTTTCAAGGGACCTGAATACACTGCTTGAGAAGAGCTTTTGTGAGTTGCATCGTTCTTGCTGGTCGAGGGGGACGCGACAAGTGGTGGCCCGTACGGGGAACCAGAAAAGACTCAGAACTCTTGCAGTCAGGGGCAGTGCACTGGTAAGTTCCCGGGATAAATTGGGACAATAAAGTTTCGCGGAAATTGAGAACTAAAGGTAAAGTTTCGCGGGAAGTTGCGAACTAAAGGTAAAGTTTCGCGGAAATTGCGAACTAAAGGTAAAGTTTCGCGGAAATTGCGAACTAAAGGTAAAGTTTCGCGGGAAACTGCGAACCGAAAATAAGGTCTCCGGAGGGAGCAATAAGGACCTCGGTAAAGAGGCAATAAGGTCTCCGGGAGGGAGCAATAAAGTTCCGTGATTCGGACGAGTAGAAGACACAACTGGCAGAGCAAGGTGAGGAAAGCAGAGAGTGCCTCACAGAAATGGAGCGAATGCTGGCCTTGCCTTTATCAGTTGCTGGGATAAGCTTGGGAGAGATCTAGATTTTGCCTGGGAGCAAGGTACATTGCAGGGAGGAGCACGGCCTATTTGGAGACTTGTTCATAATTGTTTAGAAGATCAGAGATATTGCAAGGCCGTGGAAAAGGGACAAGAGGCATTAGAGCAGTTAAAAGAGGAGTGCTTGGTCAAATCTGGGAAAGATACTTCGGAAGAGGATAGCTCAGAGTCTAAAGAGGAACTTAAAATGTTAACAAAGAAAATGGAGAAGTCATCTTTGAGGAAGAGTTCTGACTGCACCCGGATAGAGCCCTCAGGTCCGGGGCCGCCTGTGTTGGCGCCGCCTTCATATAATGAGACTTCCCCTCCGAGTGGTCCTAGTGGGCGGTCATTCTGTCCAAATGTCTAGAGGGAAGTGAGACATGAGCTGTACTACCCTGTCTTTCAGGATGGAGAGGGAAATCGTTATCATGAACCCCTCGATTTTAAGGTAATTAAAGCACTTGCTGAGTCTGTACGCACTTACAGGATTAATGCTGCTTTCACTGTAGCTCAGGTGGAAGCTCTTAGTCGTTATTGCATGACTCCTAGTGACTGGATGAGCTTGGCACGTGCCTGCCTGTCCTCTGGGCAGTATTTAGATTGGAAGGCTTTCTTGATTGAGTTTGTTAATGAACAAGCTGCTGCTAATCGTGCAGCAGGAAACCCAGCCTGGGATGTGGACATGCTTCTTGGGCAAGGTCGATATGCTCAACAACAAACTGGGTATCCGGCTCAGGTGTTTGAGCAAATCAATTTAATCGCAACCAGAGCTCGGAAATCATTGCCTAACAAAGGGGCAGTGAATAGCAATCTAACTAAGATTATTCAGGATCCCCTGGAGCCTTTCTCAGACTTCGTGGCTAGAATGGTTGAGGCCGCTGGAAGGGTATTTGGAGACCCTGATTTGGCAATGCCTTTAATTAAACAAATTGTGTATGAGCAATGTACAAAGGAATGTAAAGCAGCTATCACCCCTTATAAGAACAAGGGGTTGGAAGCCTGGATGAAAGTATGTAGAGAGGTGGGGGGTCCTTTGACTAATGCAGGTCTTGCAGCTGCTGTTGTGTATATTACACAAAACAAAAAAGGAAGTAATGGCTCCTGTTACCGTTGTGGAAAGGACACCTTAAAAGGCAATGCCCCCAGAAAGGAAGACAGAATGAAACAGGAAGTGGGAACCACCCTAAGCAGCCTGGTCTTTGCCCCAAGTGCAAGTGCAAGAAGGGAGATTATTGGGCAAATGAATGTAGATCTGTTAAGGATATTAATGGTCAGCCTTTAACACAAGGTAATGGAGGAACTCGTCCAAAAAACGGACAGAGGGGCCCCCGCCTTCAGGGCCCTCAAATATATGAGGCAATGGAAGACCCTCAGGAAGAGAGGTGGCCAACTCTGAGATCTCCCACACAATGCAGAGAGCCATTCAGGGCTCAACAGGATTGGACCTCTGCTCCACCACCAGACTCGTATTGACCCCTCAAATGGGGACCCAAACAATAGATAAAGAAAGAGGGGAAAAGGGGTTTGGGTCCTCTGGCTTAGATATGGCTTATGTGGCCCTTGATTTGGAACAGCGTCCTCTGTTAGAATTGGTAGTGAATAGAAAAAGGCTGTTAGTCTTGCTGCTGTGGGGGCTACCACAGCTGCCATTGCTATGCATTCTACGGTACAGACTGCAGCTGCCTTGAATAATTTGTCAGCCAATGTAGCCACGGCCTTGGATGTATTGTGGCAGGTGGCCCAGATTGGCTGTGAGTGGAAAATGACTGGTTTGTGTGTGACCTCTGTGCCATATCAAAATTATACTGTAGCTGCAAATTTGTCTAAGCAACTCTCTCAGTATCTTACAGGAAATTGGTCTGGAGAGTTTGATAAGCTGATGCAGAATCTGAGAACTGCCATCGTGCATGTGAATTCCACCCGGGTTGATGTCTCTGTTGCTGAAGGACTGTCAACATGGATCCTCCGAGCCATGAATCATCTGAATGGGCGGGAATGGGTGCCCTAGGAGGCATGCTCTTCCTAGTCAGTTTCATTGCCCTATGGTGTATCTGTAAGATGAGGATTTCACAGAGGAGAAGTAATGCCATGCTGGTGCAAGCCTTTGCTGCCTTGGAGGCTGGACAGCCACAAGCTTGGTTGACTGTCCTAAAGGACTAAGCTATCATCACGCTCAGGATGCGAGGCTAAGCACTGCACTTGGGGTCAGCTTCTAGCGACTTCAAGAAGGGCATGTTTGATTGCATATGGGTTGGTATCCTAGTTTCCCATCTCTGAGAAAAAGATACCAGACAGGTATGGCACCAGCCTGGTTGGCTACTGGGCGTAGGGTCATTACAATGTCCTTTACATGTATATCAGAGATCAGACCTCTACCCTTGCCTGTTGCGTTTTAAAACAAAAAGGGGGATCTGTGGTGAGCCGCAACCCTAAGATGGCGCCTGGCTTATTGCCAGAAAGCTCAAGCTTAGCTGTAAACAAGCCTTACTTGGTAGCAGCTGCCTAGCCCGGTGTGCTTCCTCCTTTTGTGAGCCTATCTTGGATCGCTAGGTGGCATGATCTGATTGGGTTTCAGTAGGCATATAAGGGCTTGGGGGAGGAGAAGGAGAGACACAAGCAGAGAAGCAGAGACACAAGCAAGGATTCGGAAGACTGTTTTCAAGGGACCTGAATAAACTGCTTGAGAAGAGCTTTTGCGAGTTGCGTCGTTCTTGCTGGTCGAGGGGGACGCGACACAACTCAGCCATGGCAGCTTGGCAACCACCAACCCTACATACAAAAGCAGGGCTGCTGCAATAGCTTATTCACAAAAACAGAAGGTAGGTGTGGTGCTTTGAAAGGAATGGCCCCCAGAGACTCCTATTGGCATGCTTGGCCCATATGGAGTGGCACTATTAGGAGGTGTAACCTTGTTGGAAGAAGTGTGTCACTTGGAGGCGGGCTTTGAGGTCTCCTATGCTCAAGCTAGGCCTAGTATGGTACACAGTCTCCTTCTGCTGCCTTCAGATCAAGACGTAGAACCCTCATCTCAGCTCCTTCTCCAGCACCATGTCTGCCTGTATGTTACCATGATGAAAATGGACTAAACCTCTGAAACTTTAAGCCAGTCCCAATTAAATGTTTTCCTTCATAAGAGTTGCCATAGTCATAGTGTCTCTTCACAGCAACAGACACCCTAACTAAGATAGAAAGCCAGATCAGTGCACTGACCCTTGCTTGCAGTACTCAGAGAAAAACTGTTGACAAATTTCTGGGCAAGCATGATGGGTAGGGGAGGGACCATATAGACTAGCTTAGGTCACACAAATCAATAAATAACTTCATGCTAGTGTTTGAAGACAAATGAAGTCAACATGTTTTTTAAAAGCATAAACTAAGTGATTCAAGAAGGAACAGACTATCTTAATCACCCTACAATGTATTTCTTAAAGCCATCCAAAGAAAACCCAAGACCTCTTATCATTTGTTAAGTGATAAAAACCATCCACTCCAAGTTGAGCACACAGAGTAGCAGCATCATAACCTACGCAGTGTGTTCTTCTTGTGAGCATCCCGGGGACAGATTCTTCTCTCAAAACCAAATTGCTCGAATCTTTGGTCTCAGCTTTGAACATCTCACCACTGTGCTGGCAACTGACTTAGCTTGGTCTCATTGCTTCACTGGCCTGGGGGGTTTCTCTTGGTAACTTCTCAGCAGCCGAATCCCCGTAGAGTTTCCATGCAACCATCATTTACCCACTGACTACCCTCCTTTCTTTTCCCATCTTACAACTCTAGAGCCCTTTGACTGGCAGATGCTATCTCCAGCAAACACTGTGGAGTGTTTGACACATTCATGTTTCTGCAGTCTCCATATGTCCCACATTCTCTGCTGCCTTGCTAATTTCCAATTTTCGGTTTATCTCTTATTATCCATTGCCTCGAGATCCAAAGCACGCGCTTGCCTACTTTACCACTTCTTGTCTACAAGTATGCCTCTGGATACATAAGATATTCTACCTCCTGAAATTCCTAGTACCACATCTGCGGCTGTCCCTTGTTCTTTAGTACCTGTCACATACCAAGAATGTGTACAGTTCTAAGTTTTATTACTGCCTAGCAGTATGTGTGTATATATCCTTCAGTTACCTATTCTTTAACTTAAAAAGCAAAAGTGTAGAACAATGTTCTATTGTATAATTCTTTATAGTACAGGATACAGTTCTTTAGGGAACAAGTAAGAAAATGTTTACAAGAAAAAACTCCTAAGGACTGGTCGGAGTTGACGTTTTTCTGGGTGTCAGATGCTGGTGACCACTAGGAACCACAGACAACACTTGGTTTTGAAAGACTTACATAAAACAAACCATCCAGGGTTTTTATAAAGAAAACTCTCAGAGAAGTGAGATGAAGCCAAGGAGGTCACATAGTTCCTTATTTGGAAACAGAAAATAAACTGGCAACATTTTTTTAAATCTTAGATATTTAGAAATACTAAAGTCTTTCTCTGATTTAAAGTTAATTATTTTCATAACACCTAGAAGGTCACAACGTGTTTGTTATTCATTCGTAATTTCAGATTCCTGATGTTCTGCAAGGTCTGGGAGGGTCAGAGAGGTGAAGGAAGCTGGATTCTGTAATTTCTACCTTCATCCACATTATCGGAGCCCCAGTGGACAAGAACTATCCAAGGTCAAGTTCATCAGAAGCAAGGCAGCATTCCCACAGCTCCACCCTCACCTCAGTACCCAGCACTATTTCTGAACACACCTTTATCCAGGGACACTTAGAATGGCCTCACTCGCGACTTACACAGTGTCTGTGCTTACTTAGCTAATGAAGCAAAGGGCCCTGTAGCAAAAGCCTAGCACAAAAATAATTATTTTGAATTGTTTAATATAAGGAAGGAATTTCTGGTAGGGGATGGGGCAGCTGAGACAGAGTTTCTCTGTGTAACAGCCCTTGTTGTCCTGCAACCAGGCTGGCCTTGAACTCAGAGACCTACCTTCCTCTGCCTCCTGGGATTAAAGGCATGAAGGGTGTTTTCATAGTAACTGATTAGCATTATTAAAGCAATCTTTGTAAACAATTAGTTTCACTTTGGTAAAAGGATGGGGCTTGTACTCAGCTTTGTGCTTCATCTGTAAAACTTTAAAAAAATTCTGTACAAGATAGGTTAAAACATGAAACTCAAGCAGCAACATATTTTAGCTTTTTCCTACTAACCTCAGCTTTCTAGCTGGATACCTTTATTGTTTACAGGTAATTAAAAAAGAACAAAAGAGCACCTGAACTCCTGGCTCACTGGTGCCTGTGAAGCAGGGTACTTGCTGAGACCCAAGAACTGTGCTTGCTAATTCCAAGAGACCATCACAGACTTAATTTCATTCTTGCTAACCAATTCTGTACTCATAAACTTCAGCCTCCATATTCAAAATCATTCGTTTCAAAAGACTAGATGGTGAAATTGCTGAAAACAAGATTAGCATACAAAAATCAGCCAGTGATAGCCATTAAAAATGTAGTGAGAAAAAAAACCCATTTACAATTATATCCTTTTAACATCAACTTGTACATCCTGACACAAAGAAAAAATTAAATATATACTTCATAGACATTCAATGTGTAACAATTTTACCAAACAAGAAATGTATAAAATACATGTGAATGAAAGAATTCTAAAAATAATTACTGAGGAATGTAAGAGATCTAAACAGGGATAACCATATACTGTACTCATACATCAGTCCCATTACTGTAAATATACCAGCTATTCTAATAAAAATAACAAATTTTTAGAAACTTGATAAATTTATCTACAAATTCATTTGGAAGGAAAATGTATAAGATTACCAAAACCTTAAAAAAACCAAAACAAACAAAGACAGAAAAGCTGTAAGGTGAGAGTAAAAAGGGGGATGTGTTTTTCCATGCAGCAGACTGCATTGTAAAGGTACTCAGTTGAAACAAGTCTATCCTGCTGAGGAAGACAAAACTCAACTGAGTCATACAGGATCAGATCAACAGATATGACTAGGAAAAACCAAACTCACACGTGATAAAACAGTAAAGTATCAAAGGAAGAGTGATCATGGGAAAGAGTATTCCATTAAGTCAAAGGATTTATGCCCATAAAATATAAGAAGTTCTTATCAATCTTTTGTTTGTTTTTTGTTATACAGCCCTAGCTGTCCTGGAACTCACTATGTAGACCACGTTGGTCTCAAACTCACAGAGATCTGCCTGTCTCTGCCACCCGAGTACTAGGATTATGCCCAGAATCAATCAATTTTTTAAAAAGACAACTGAACTACTAAAATGGTTTTATGGACAGAAAACTGATCATGTTATAGGAAAAGAAACTTATAATCCTCACTAGAGAAAGCAAATCTGAGTATGAGTTTTTATCTGTTAAGACTGGCAGAGATTAAAATGGAAAATGCATTGCTAACAAGTGTGGATAAGCAGATATTTACACAGCAAAGACGGAAGCACAATGTTTCCAGCTTTTCAGGATTCAGGTTAGCGGCAATTAGCAGTGGACTGAAACATTACAACTGCATACTCCTTGATCCCACAATTCACGAGTTGGGATCCATTCCACAGAAGAACATGAACAAGACTGTCAAAGGGTATGTGTGACAGGGTCTGGCAGTGGTTTCATGGTTAAGAGTGCACACTGTTCTTGCAGAGGACTCTTGTTCGATCCCAAGCACCCATGTCACATGGCTCATAGCAGCCTGTAACTCCAGCTCCAGGCAATGTAACACCTGTGCCTTCTACAGGCACAAACACACAGCTACACAACAGACGCAGACGTAATTAAAAATAATAAGTATTTTATGTTCACATACCAGCATATATAAGCTTTTTACACTGGCAACAATCTAAATGGCACTGCAGAGAGAAGAGTTAAGGTGAATAATGGCCCATAATGCAGCCCCCAGAAGAATCCAGTGGCTCTCTGTGGAAACACAGATTTCCACCACCAACAAAGGAACCTGGAGGACAGTTTGTAAAACAGGAACTCACATTGTACATGCAAAGATAAGTCTTTGGAAGCTTACAAGTCAGCAATTTACATCTTTCTATATCAGAACACCTTCACAGTGAATATAGTTCCTTTCCATATTAAAGTACAAGACTGGGGCGGGGGTGGCACAATGTTGAATGAAATGCTATAGTCAATCTAAAATTTTTTCTGAAGGTTTGTTCCTTTCTTCTAAAGGGTATGTGATTGTTTAAAAAAAAATCTCACGATGAAAGTCTTTTTCACTTCTGAAAACGAATCATTTTCTAAGCACCCATGGGACACATTAGTCTCTAGGGATAAAAGATTGAAAAGACATTATCCAGCAAGGGACAGACCACGATACAAATACATTACAACACAGTGTTCTGCAGCTACGCTGGTAGAGGCAGATACAGGATGAAAAGGAAATAGATGGGCCATTGTACTCAGAGGAAAATATTACAGCAAAGACAAGCTTACATTTGCACTGAATAATCAAAATAGGTGTTGGCCAGATAAACAAGAAAAAGCTAGAAAGTGCAAAGATGTATATATGCATGCTTAAGCAGAACTTCTGGATAAAGTGCTGCAGAGATAAAATCATGAGACCTTTGTTTGCTAAGCATCTAACCAAAACTAGATTCAAGGCTATACTCTCATTTCTAACATTCATCTAACATAACTTTGTTTTCTACACTAGCTGGAAATTACCTTATATATCCTATTCTATTTCTAACTAAAAACAAGGCACCTTGCAAAATTTATGGTTTATCGCTTGAATTCTGACATTTTTTCCTAAAACCTACCTTACACTGTTGTTTTAAGACTCAGAAGTGTTTGAGTTTAACACAAGAGGGCCCTAGGGCAATAAACAGCCTTTGCTCATAACAGAGCTGTCACATTTCAGTATCCCAGGGCTGCTGCAGAAGTGCTCCTCCCCTGTAAACCCTCAGCAGGCTCCCTGCAGTGAATGGCAGCAGACCACAGGTACACACACACACCCTTGACACACACATCACACAAATGCTCCCTGACCTCCAGTCACACCACACACATACCCCCCCACACACACATATAACCCCTTACACACCCCGACACCCACCCAGTCTCTGCCCACACAGCAGGCTCCTCACCTCGTGCAGTGTGAGGTGTTTGCCATCCTTCCTCTTGGAGTCAAATCGGCCATAGATGGCACTGTACTTTCTAATCTCCTCCTCCTTGTGTGGATCTTCGTCATTCATCTCGAAGATGTGACCAATCATTTTGGCCAACTTCTTATTGTTCTTCAGCAGTTCTTTCACTTCGTTCAAGTCACTTTTGGGCAGCGTGGGGGCCATCCGCTCCACACACTCGGCTACTGAGAGCGCTGCGGCAGCATCCAGTACCTCACTACTTTCCTTTGGGGAGGCTGGGGAGCCCAGGTCAGCTGGGGAGAGGCTGTGTTCACTCTCCGTGGCATGGTGTCCTTGCCAGAGTCTGGACTCACTGACACTCTGCAAGGCTAAGCTCCCCACCTCTGACTTGCCCTGACCCACGCTCTGTACACAGGTGGTGGCGGCACACTTTGGAATTTTTAAATGTGGCTCCCTCGAGATGCTGTTCCTTTCGTAACTATTGCAGGATATTCCCAGCCATGTTGGTGATCCCTCTGGTAATTTATAGATGGGTATGCTACTGACCGGAAGGGAAGTTAGCGGCTGATTGAAAAGGCCAGGGTTTGTAACCCAGTCTCGCAAAGCCTTCTGTAGCCTTCTAACATGAAGCGGCTTGCTTGCCATGCCCACAAGTGCCATAATTTCCAAAAACTCCTCTTCTCCAGCTTCACACAGCTGCTGGACATCATCACCACCTTGTTGGATAAAGGCATCAAAGTAAGAAAGCAGATTGGCTTTTTGCAATATTCTATACAGCTGCAGCTCCCCCAGGGTCCTGGGTAAGGCTGTGGCCATTACTGTGGATGGGCTTAACCTACAAAAAGAAGAAGGAAAGACCCATCATGCTTGCTTCAAGCTTCTTAAACGGTTTGTGACGTGGCAAGATTTAGATAGCATCACAGGCAGAACAAGACATAAAGTATCTGCAGCAAAACTTGTAGCTAAGGACACACTCCCCAGCATACATACTGTGCCTAACTCCGTACTCTTCACAACCCAGAAGTCAGCTGCTAAACTGACCCATGTTCTCAAATGGGTTCTCATTAAACATAGGCTGGGAACTCAGTCCAATGCTCACACAGGGTTTACCCCATGTATTTTCAGCTGTACATTGTCTTCCCTTCGTGGTCTGGACGCAGTGGTGAAGATGAATACAATTATCAGGAAGTAGGAAGCCATTACATTACCATTCACTGAACTTTTGTTTTGTGCCTGGCAACATGAAAAATACTATCACATTATGTCTACTCTGCATGCAAAGCCTCCGAGACAGAGTTAATTCTATAATCAAGCCAGTGAAGGAGACAGATTTCAATATGAACTGAAGATAAGAAAATAGTAGCATGTTCAGAGATGGGTGCATGAGGGAATGAGGGAGAAGCTTGTGATCATGTAGGCATGCACGATTTGGAAGAGGACAGAGTTACTGCTTATCAAGTGTGGAAAGGAGAGCTGGCCAAGTACTTCCACTGGGGCAACCTTGTAAGCAGTGCACCATGGATTAAAAGGGGACAACCACAAAAGGCCACACATGCACACCAGGACAAAAGGCGAGACCAACTGTGCTGGTCTAGATGACGGCGACTTGAACAACACAAGCAGAGACCCTAGCAGCGCACTGGAAAACGAAACTCACCATGCCTGGACCTGTGTTCGAAAGCCACCAACTAGAATACTATACAAATGATAACCTCAGCCCCCCCCCCCCCATGCAGAATGAGTCTCTCCATCACTCTAAGCAGTGCTTACTCAGCCCTTCTCCTGGGACCTTTGAATTATCAACCTCCTCCAAGCTCATGGCTCTCTATTTACATTAGACTAGTAGAGGCGTGGCTACAATGAATTTCCTACAGATTAAAAAAGTATTGGAGAGTGTTCAGTGGCTTCTGCAACCACCCAGGATAAAAACATCTAGTGTGCCTTAAAAAACACTTTCCTTAGTCCCTCAGCTCCACTGAGTAAGACTCTACATTTGGCAAAAGAGGGAAATTGTCCAAGAAGATTCTCACTTTATACATCTAGGCAACAGAAAGTGCAGGTTCTGTGAGTGCCTCCTGGCTTTGGGTCTATCATCATGGTCGTGCCACCTCAGTCCCAAGTGAAATCAGCTGTCTTCTAAATCACCTCAGTGAGGTCGCTCTCAGGCAGGGTCACCACCTAATTGGACACTACGCCCTCAAAACACAGCCTTGAGAGGTAGACCAAGTTTAACTGTGCATTTCACTACACCACAGCAAACAGAAGGGCTTCTGAAGGGTCTGGATAGAAACAAAGAAATTTATTTTCTCATCACTACTTAATGGAGCTCTACATGCTTTCAGGCTAGGACAGAAGAAAACTCTACATGCATCAAAGAATGCAGGCAGGGTCCTTTCCATAAGAGGACTGTAGCTTTAAAAGGTTTAATGGGTGATACACTAACTCACCATATTCGTGTCCCAGATCATAGGATATAAGAAACAGTTCATGATTTAGATTAACAGAAGTTTTTAGACATTTTGTAACAATGAGAGGAAAGGGAGTATTTATAAGACAAATATAAAAGGATCTTAGGAACCAAAAGACTCAAACTTGGATTGTAATCTTCTGAAGTAAGGCAATGGTTTTGAAAACAGCAGTTTTCCAGGCTTGTTCTCTCTTATGTATTTTACCAAAGTTCTGGAGTGAAAGTCCTTGTGGACTGGTAAAAGCAGCAAACAATGTACAGAACGACGGGAACACATGTACATTTCCAAAGTCAAACTAACAGATGAAGGACAGACGTACTGTTCAGAATCCCAGGAGGCTTTCTAAAGACCCACACTCACAGCTGGGAGGAGGTTTCTCCCCAGGCTTTTCCCCTAGAAGACTGTGTCGGCTTCCTTCAAAGCCTGCTGTGATAATTTAAACACCCACCACTTCATACGTTAACTTGATTCGATTTAAAACTCCTTTGAGATTTTCTGTTTCCAAAAAATCTGTAACTATTCATCCTTCAGTATGAAAGTCAAATTAGCTGGGAATACTATGTGCCTGCATCTCTCTGAAGTGGGCATCAAAGGGTCCTAATACACCGTTACATTCTGGTAGTTGATGATAAAAATAAATCCACTCCGCTAGAAGCTACTGCACCTGGCTGTTCCAAGACACCATGGAGCACCAAGTTGAGTCTGGCCTTCTCATAAAAGCCATGGTTTAAAAGAAACCATTGACTCATTCTTGCTGTTTCCTAAGGATAACCCAGTCAGCTGCCCCTGCACGGAATATAAATCCTATACCTTGGTCAGAGAAGAACCACAGCATTAGAAAGAGGAATTTAAAAACAGAAAAAAAATCAGAGTAAGTTTTAGATAGCTTATTGTTCATTAAATGGTAACAAGGGGTCCCTAACTCACAAACTGTTCCTCACGGTGGCCCACCCAGAGCAGCACTGGTCACCTGCCTGGCTCGGGCTGTGCTAAGTGAATGGGCAGCTGTCTGGGCCAGAAAACACCACTGCTCAACTCTTGCTTTGCTAGGGAATAGGATTTTCCAGGCCTGGGGCTGAAGATTCAGGGAAAGACAGAGCGAGGCCTCACATAGTCTCCAGGAGGAAGAGGAGCCTTTCTGCCAAGCCTGCTGTATAGGACCCACTGGGCTACAACCAAAATCTCAAGGGACTACTGAGTGGTCCCGCGGGGCTTCCCAGCAATCTTTGCCATATGCCACTCCCTGAAATGTTTTCATTTGACCCTGGTAACGGCTCACTGATTTCCTTTTCCCTGTCTCCTACCATATTCTAACCCCGGGCATTCTTTGGAGATTGTGGAGTACAGGACACATAACATCTGCAGTAATTTTTAGAATTGATCAATATTTTTATAATTGTCCACGCTGAGTATGTAGAGCAAAATGGTAGCAGTGTTTTTAAGGCCATTTCAGAAATTGTTAGACATTCTGTCCTAATCTTAAGCCAAATTTTCTTTAATAAATTTGTGTTTATGAAACTTGTCAGTAGGTCAAACAGCAATTTTTAAGCTCAAACATCCTAAGATAACTCAATCCACAGACGTGCTAGTTGGATACTAGCCCAATACAAAATGATGGCAGAAAAATACTAAGTCTTTGTTTTCTACAATTAAACTATTACTTTCTATAAAAGCAGAAAACTTTACATGTACAGTGAAAACAATGCAATTCATAACATATAATAGTCTCAAATGTGAGTCAACGGGTTTCTAATTGCATTCGTGAGTACTTTGGTGTGAAGGCTATGTGGAGCAGGTGCCTGCTGGGTTTTCAGAAGCACGGACCCAATCAACATGCAGGAGTGGACACACACACACGCACACACATACACACACACATATACACACACAGGCACACACATACACACACACATATACACACACGCACACACAGGCACACACATACAAGCACATGTAATACTTAAATATATATATATATTTAATTCTAAATCTTTTATTTATTTATCTGGTTTTTGTGAGTTCAGAAAGCTTTTACTATTGCCAAAACCTTCACCACCCACACACTGAATTACATGCTCCCACATGGGGTCACAACCCGTATGTTGAGAACCTGTAGCTTAGTGGGATAATTGCTGGGCAGACTAGAGTCACTACAAAGACATCTCAAAGTAAAATGAAGCTTTTTTAATGAATGAAGGTAAATGAACTCTTTCATGACTTCACAAGATACAAACTGATTTAAAGTGTTACAGATTTGTTACTTTGAGAATGTCCAGTGTTTTCTCAATGGACAATGCTAAAATAATCCTGAGTAGGTGAAGGATTTTATTTAAAAAGTGATTCTCATACTGAAATACTTGAGAATGATAACCCTGACTATTCTCACCTGAGGACCACTAAATCCTTGGGGGGGCGGGGGGTTGGGGGGAGGGCAGAACAGAGGGGCTGGCCTCATCGGCTTCCTGTCTTCGGGATCTGTTCTTCGAAGTTCCTTCAGTCCTTTCCATTACACTATTTTTCCTGTTTCCCAGATTAATAAAAATGTCTCATCTTTGTTTTCTCCATTCTCTTTTCAAATCTGTGGCTCCTTAGTACCAGCCTTTTTCTTTCTGCTCCCAAAGCACCCAATCCCGCTTTCCACTGCTTCTTGCCCCCACTTCAGTGAAGATGGCTTTTCCCTCTTCTCTGCAAGTTTCCCAACACAAGCAATCTAAACTACCTATATAGGCATCAGCACCCCAAAACTACCTTTCAACCCTTCTCTCATGTCCCTGTTCCGGGCAATCCTCCATAGCCTGTCCCATAAAACCTTTCACACACAGCCTGGCTGTAGATTTTCTTGTCTTTCAGACTGTCCACAGTAATGCTTTCCTTCCTTTCTGTCCAACACCCTCCCCAGTTATTTTTTAATTATTCCAGTATGTGGAACCCTCAGCCAGTTCCAAGGACCCTTCATGAAGAGCAGTTAAGCAGACGCTCAAGTTTAAGTACTGTGATAAAAACGATGTAGTGTGCTAACAAAAGGAACTTCAGAACAACAGGGTTCACTTGGCTCTGAGAACAAGGTACTGTTTGGTTATAAGCACCCTGAGGATAGGAATTAGGTCTCATTAATCTTTTATTCACCTTTATTCTCAGCACAGTGGTTGGTGTGGAGCACTATTTCTACAAGGATGGCTATATAGTGAGACCCAGTATTTGAGTCACAATCTCACCAAAAGCCCCTTTCATATTTCAGGGACACCCTGTCAGTAACATGGTGTTCCCAGAACTGCCAATCAGGCAGCAGCACACTCTTTTGCATCCCATCTTTTCCCTCGCGTATCCTCAACACTTCCTTTCATAGAGAGCCACGCTGCAGACTCATGAACAGGGCTATTTACCCAAAGAGACCAAAGGATGAAAGCCCATACAGGAACATGGTCAGAGCTGTGATAAGACATTGTGTATGAAGTCAGACCCCTAGTCAGCCTTTTTTTTTTTTTTTTAAGAACTTCGGTTTGATCTTTCAAGATCCTGGGTCATTTTTGTTTGTGTTCCTAAAAATCCAATACAATGTGTTTCAAATAAACAGCAAATATCTTATAAATCATCACTACTCTTTAAGAGATTCATGCCAATTCTTAAATATTTTCCCTCAGTGTTTGCAATTCTTAAATATTTTCCCTCAGTGTTGTACGAATGATTGCCACATACACATTTAGCAACTGTGGTACATATTACAGATGTTTTCAAGAGGTCTAGGGCATTCCAAAAGACTCTTCAGAGACTAGCATCTCTGTGGGGCCGGACTTACTATGCAACAGAGCCTGAATTCTCAGTTCAAGGTGTCTGAGTTAATAGTAACCTGTTAGAAAACACTGTGTAAAACTCAGTGAGGACCTGGAGTGTCACTTACACATGACAGGGCATTAAGTCCACTAGATGGTCTCTCTCTTAACAACTAAGTAAAGTCTGTTGTTCCCGAGAAGTGAAATTTTAAATATGAAGAGGGCTTTGTTTGGCCTTACAGCCCCCTCAAGTACCAGCAAGTTTCAAAGTGTAGCTTCCAAGCTTGGGAGAAGGGAGCAGTAACCACAGCAAAGGATGAAACTCCAAAGTGTGGCCTAGGAAAGGAGGGGCCTGTAGGTGAGCAGCTTTCTCACTTCCAATCCTAGAATCCAGAATTCAAAACTAAGGAATGTTGGCATGTGGTTCAGTTGCGTTTCAGGGGTTAGTTAAGACTGCAGTGTTCTCCTGGGTGTTCATCAATTCCTGTGTGTTTCAAGTTCCAAAAGATATCCTTAGACGCACTCCCTAGGCTCCCTAGGAAGCCCAGGGTGATGTATGTATCTTGTTTGGGCTTTTGTTGGTGCTGGAAGGTGAACAACTAGCCAGGAGCGTGCTCCACACACATGCTACCATGAGCTACACTCTCAAGCCCACA
Source organism: Lophiomys imhausi (assembly GCA_907164525.1). Classification (NCBI taxonomy): domain Eukaryota; kingdom Metazoa; phylum Chordata; class Mammalia; order Rodentia; family Muridae; genus Lophiomys; species Lophiomys imhausi. The sequence goes on along the minus strand of CAJQZJ010032315.1, from coordinate 3,210,773 downwards.
GAGGTAAATATTAAGTCAAGACAATTTTAGGTCTTATTCTTTCACACAGCTACAAACTAAACCCTTGGCTTCTAATGAATTCATGCTAATTTGGGAAAATTAAAGTGTTCTTCCCTTTGGATGCTTCCCTCGATTCTGAATAAAACTGGGAACAGTTTTTTGAGAAACTCCTTTAAAATTCAGTCCAAATAATCAAAGGGTAGGTTTAAAACGTTTATTAAAATTAGAAAAACGTAAATTTGACTTATTTATTAAACAACTACACATTAATACCAACAGACAAACACTAGCCATCTCATACGATGGCTGGGATGCTTTGGTCAATAGAAATGGTATTTGGCTGGCACTAGGAGTATCTGGGGAGATTGCTGGCTACATGTATACATATGTAAATCTCACAGTCTTCAGAAGTTCCTTTGTGAAAGTATTGACATACCATGAAAATTAACATACAATGCGCTGAAAACGACACATTATTTGAAAGCTTAATGATTATGTTTTAGCTGTGAGAATTCTCAAGATGAGGATTAACACATTTTTTCCCAGCATCACTTCTGAAATTTCCCTCTTGTTCCATTATTAAGATGAGAGTACATCCTACTACTGTATGAGTATTGAACATGTCAGATCAGAAAGGAAATTTGCACTTACTATAGTAACTACACTATTCTTCTTTCTACCACTCAAGGATTCAAAAGAAGCAAGTAACAGAAGAGTGAGACCCACGCAAAGGAGCTGGCAACCTTATATTATACTCAAGTGGGTGCTTTTTTATTCTTTAATATATCTGGTAAAATCAACAGTGAAATATCCGTAAACAAGAGTTGCACATTAGCACAATCTTATACTGTTCATAAAACGGTCATGTTCATTAAAGTAACACAGATATGTGATGGTCCTGTGGTATCCAGAACACAGCTTCGAATTATGTCAAATATAGAGCTGTCCTTTTAAAAAAAATGCAACAAAACAGGTTTATTATCATGAAATAGTCAAGGCCTAACTATAGGACAGATTCTAAGTCACTAGACACAAAAATCTAACACATTTGTTTCTGACCGACCATTTTTTACTCTAAAATTTAGTTCATTAAACAAATTCTTCAAAGGTCTGCCCCACTTCAAAATTTCTTCTTTCAAAGCACCTACCATACATATTTTAATAAGCCATATGTCCTTAAAGATGAAGTAAAAAGAGATGCAAAATCCTTTAGCTGACTGTTTAAATAACAAAATAAAACAACAACAAAACAAAGAGGAAACAAGGCTAGGTTTCCAATCGGGCAGTGGTTGCTACTAACCAGTAACAAAAGAAAAACTTTTAGTTTAGCTAAGATTATGCAATTATACATATATGCAAATATTTACTTATTTAGTGTAATGTATTATACATAACATCTCTCTAAAATTTCCTGTATCAGCTATATCAATCTTAAGAATTTGTCTTCTGAAATACATTCACATTTAAGGCACAGAATGAAATAAAATATTCAATGCCTCAGTGGTTTTTCTTACTGTTGCTATTGGTATAGTCCCCACATAACAGGAGATTCACAGCCTCAGGAGAGACATAGTATGCTCAGTGGAGGTATGGCAGGTTAAGCAAAAGATGTCCATGTCAAAAAAAGCAAGAACAAACAAATGTCTCCCGAGCGTGCTCCCTGAAATTATTTTCTCTCAAGATGTAACGTTCCAACATCTAAACTAGAAACAGGGATGAAGGAGGCTGACCTTACTGGCCACCTACAAATTCTCAACAGCATGTTTATTAGTCTTTTTGAGCTTAATGAAAGAAAAGAATTAAATGTCTCAAGTGATGTAAGGTGGTGGAAGAAACCTTCCTTCAATCAGACTCACTTGTACTGGCACATAAGCTGGGTGGGAAGCAGCTCTTTCAGTCTCGGGAAAAGAGCCTCCACCCAAAACATCCTATACATCTTCTCTCCAATATCTCTTCTTAAAGCCGGCAGATGAATTATAAATGCCATAACATATATTCTACAAAGAAAAGATTTTCAAAAAGTGCATATTTTAAAAGGGTAAGTCGCTGCGTGTACAAAACAGTGAAGCATTTCGGATGTGACTAATCTAGCTTAAATTCAGTTCCTCTGCTCCTATGCAATCTAATATTAACTATTAAAACTGCCAAAATATTTTTAAACGAGATCCTAAAATCTCCTCAGAGATTCTGATCTTTGCACTCCGTAAAGTTGGCAGGCACGTCGCTGGCAAACCAATCGATGGTGACAAGTTACTCCAAATCAGCTCTTTCGAATCAAATTGTAAATCTACAGGCACTCTAAAATTCCCCAAGCCTCCCTGAGCCAGGGCATGGTTCCTGCTGGTCGCCAGCTGCAAAACTTGGTCTGCCCAACCTACAAACGCACCTTCAAGCCCTACCTACCCCAGAAGACTCCTTGCAGATCTCCCGGGTTGACCCTACTTCGGTGTTTGTCCCCATAAGGCCACACACCTGCATCCAAAGCTTCTACGTCCTACACGTGTCTGCACACTCCCCACTCAGCCTCAGAGGCTCGGCGAGTCTCGCTGCCCTGCACCTGGGTGCCAAGTTTCTGAAAGCCACTTCCAAGCAAAACTCCCCTTCCGCTTTGAAAACAGAACTACGGGAGGAAGGGGAGGATAACAGGAAGAAAACGGAGACCAGGCGGCACTTTTAGGAAGTCCCCGATCGCGCCGGGGCTGCCTCCCCACGCGGGCCCGCGAGCGCGCCCTCCCCGCCCGGCCCGCGCGCGTCCCCCCCACGCCCGCCCGGTGGGACGCGGCGGCCCCGCCGAGCCACGCGCCCGCGTCCCCCCGCCCGGTACC
>CAJQZJ010032315.1:3187643-3197692 GCA_907164525.1 Lophiomys imhausi | reverse complement strand
TGTGTGTGTGTGTGTGTGTGTGTGTGTGTGTGTGTGTGTGTGTGTGTTGAGATAGGGTCTCACTGTAGCCCTAGCGGACCTGGAGCTCACCATATAGACCTAGGTGATCTCCAGTTTCTGCTGATCCTCCTGTCCCCGTTTGTTCCCTGAGTGCTGGGAATGTTGTGGGCACCACACCTGGCCCAGTAGTAAAAAAAATGTTAAGGATTCTGATTTTGTCATTTTCTAGGAATTGTTACATTTTTTTTTCTTCTGTAACAAAATCTCCAATAGTGGCAAATATTCTCAAGTAAGATGTCACAAATACCTTGGTGTTGGAGAGTTTGGGGACTTTTGATGTTGATAAGAAGTAAGTACCCTTTAGAAGGGCAATTTGGCAAGTTTCAAAGTATTCTTAAGATTCGGTCCAACAGATTAACTTCCAGAATATTATACCAACTATATAAATATTTAAAATAGGATATTTATCACATTATAAGAGGGGAAAACCAAAGCATCTAAAACATTGAGTTGGTTAAACCAGTTATATCACTTCTCGATGAGAGAAACTATTGAATTAACATGTAACTCTATCGTATTACTCAGAATGTGTTACTCAAAGTACAGGTGAAGCAGCAAAACAAGTGAACTCTCTTCCCCACAAAACATGGGAGGGTGAGCTGGCTGGTTTATGTCAACTTGACACAAGCAAGAGTCACCTGAGAGGAGGGAGCCTCACGTGAGAAAATGTCTCCATAAGACCAGGCAAGTCTGTAGGGCATTTTCTTAATGGGCCCAGCCCATTGTGGGTGGTGACACTCCTAGGCTTGGTGGTCCTGGGTTCTCTAAGAAAGCAGGCTGAGCAAGCCAAAGGGAGTAAGCCAGTGAGCAGCACTCCTCCAAGGCCTCTGCATCAGCTCCTCCAGGTTCCTGCCCATTTCAAATTCTTGCCTTGGCTTCCCTCACTAGAACATGATATGTAAGCCAAACATATCCTTTTGTCCCCAATTTGATTTTGGTCATGGGCGTTTCTTCATAGCAATAACAATGCTAACAGCAGGAATTTACCAAATGTTAGAAACGATAATCTAGGTGATGAGATTCTGTTTTCCTCTTAGTATTCTTTCAATTTTCCAATGTTTTTTTGTTTTCTTTGTTTAAGATAGGATTTTTCTGTATAACAGAGCCCTGGCTGTCCTGAAGCCTCAAACTCATAGTGATCTACCAAGTGCTGGGATTAGAGGTGTGAGCTACCACATCTGGCCAATTTTCTAATATCTTAGCAATAAACATACAGTAATTTGAAAAACAAGGAATTTTTAAAATTTAACTAAGATCCAGCTTCAAAATCAGTTTACATTGGAAGATGAAAATTGCATTATATTCATGAGCTGTTTGAGAGAGCAACAAAAGCCAGGAGTTTCTCCAGCAAATGTGTATTGATCACTTAGTAGGTACAAATGTATATTAAACACTTGGTAGGTAATCAGTCCCACTGAAATACTACCATGAAAGTCTACTATCCCTCTCTCTCTCTCTTTCTCTCTCTCTCTCTCTCTCTCTCTCTCACACACACACACACACACACACACACACAACACACACCACTTGCTTGAACATTTTTAATTTGATGTCATCAGTAGTCTTATTTTCAATTTGATATCATCAGTAGTCTTTTCTTTCTGATTAACCATTCAGCTATGTCTCTGTGTGTATCTCCAAAGACTCATGTAGTCTCCAGGCTTCTGCACTTCACAATGGCATTAGGTGAGCATCTGTACCCTACCAGCAACAGAAGTGACCCCTGGGCAGGCTGAATGGCCATTTACCTGCCACAAAGTCAGACAGACAACACTGGTCCTGTGCCATGTAGAACCTACCTGCAGACCACTGTGGTTCTTCTTCAGAGAAAACAAGAGCCACTCCCTCTGAGACTGTAGCTTTCAGTCTTAGCAATTCTTTCATTTTATGTCAACCATTTCCTAAAAGTGCCAGCTCTAGTCCATCCTCAGAGAGGCAGACAGTAAGCTACCCAACACCCCAGCCTGGGGTCAAACCACCAGCAGTGGCGTTCAGCCTTGTGCAGCAGGCAGGTGTGAGTACGCTGACTGCTTGTTACTGCATTTCAGTGTTGATTTCAGCTAGTTTCTGGCTATTTTCCTTACATTGCCCCTCCAACCTCAAGATCTGCCCAACAGCAGAGTTTCCTCGGTGTCGCGGCTGTGGGCAGTGCGACAGAGTTTCCCAGGCTGCATGGTGGCTTATGACCCTGATCCTGGGAGCACAGGGCTGTAGCACAAGGCCCATCTGTATGTGCATTGTGGCCCTCCACTCCTACTCACACATACTGTGGATGAGTAGGAGTTTCCACGTTAGGCTCAAGAAATAGGCAGGTCACTGTTTTACAAGGTGGTATTTCTCAGGCAAGAAGGGATGTTCACACAAACAGAAGCTCATGAGGACAATTAAAGGCAGGGAAGGATGTAAAACATTAGAACCTCCCAGGCTTCCCACACAGCACAGGAGTCTGCAAGTAGAAGTCTTCTCTAGGCAAGAAGGGAGAGCATAGAGCCGCCAGGACACTCCCACTGGTCGGTCCTTCCTGGGCTGGCCTCTGGCAGTGCTCTGGCCAGCATCAGCCAGATCAGAGGGGAGATGAGGTTGCAGAGCAGATTCTGTAAGGGCCTTCTTTATGTGACTCGGGGTGCCGCGGGGGCTTTGTGTCCTGGCTGTATTTCTTGTGTAGTTTCCATGCAAGAAGTCCTGAGATACATCAGATATCAGGTCAGCAGATAGAAGGAGGTAACTGGAAAGCTAGCAAGGAGGCATAGACAATGCTGACGAGGCTCCCAGTCGGTCTGTGCTTTAGGTACATGCTCACTTTGTAATCCTGTGTGGAACTGCATACTTACGCTTTTTCTGTGTTTTTTGTTGTGTTATATACATATTAATAATTAAGAAAATAAAAGCTATGGAAACAGAAAGCTAGCACACACTCTGGGGCCTCACTAACAGACACTGATCAAACCTATGTAGCCTGGGACCGAGGATCTACCTTTTTTTTCTTCCCACCATATTGCCCTAGAACTTGAGGACCCTGGAACTCCTCTCACTTCAGCCCCCCGAGTACTGGGATAATGGGCATGTGCCACCATATTTGTGGAAGCTGAATTATTTTTTAAATAGTAACTTTGGAGCATTGGTTCTCAATCTGTGGGGTGTGAGCCCTTTGGCAAACCTCTATCTTTAAGAATATATACATTGTGATTCATAACAGTAGCAAAATTACAGTTGTGAAGTAGCAATGAAATAATTTTGTGGTCGGGGTCATCACAACATGAGGAACTGTATCAAAGGGTCGCAGCGTTAGGAAGGCTGAGAACCACTGCTCTAGAGAACATAAACAGAGGGATCTCCTAGCCCGTGTTGTAAGAATATCGATAGAGATGTTGGGAGCCACCAAAAATGTGCAAGCAAGATGTTAAGAATAAGTATTTTGCCCATCTGAAGGTTCAGATTAGGAGAGGAGAGGCACCCTGTTAGCACCAGCAGGCTTTCACCCCGTTCCCTTTGTGATTTTGAGAAAGATGAGAAAAATGTGTTGCTAATTGCTTAAAGTACTGAATGTATTTTTCGAGTTGTAATTTGGAATTTTCTTAAACATGAAAATATTTTACACTGACACATTAATTTACAGGGACTGATTTAGGCAAGGCACAAGCCCCTCAGGTGGATATGCCATGACACCAAGCAGCTTTCTAGAACCTTTGTACATGAGAGCATGCTCGGGCTGTGAGTGAGAACCCTTGTCCACTGAGCCACAATCTCCAAAACATGTGCTCAGTGGTGCCTAACTTGCATTGCAACCCAGCAAATCCCTCTGCCTGTGCTCCTGTTTAATCAGAGGGATATTTTTGTACCCTAAATCATCCAACATGGTATTCTCCCAGACCATAACCCCTAAGGAGAAATTGACAAATTGTGTTCCAAAGTTGCTTTTCCTCCCATCACAGCATTAAAAATAGAAAGGGGAGACTATACTTGGCCTTAAAGGAATGAGAAAGCCCAAAACTCTAATGTAAAATTGGTACAGATTTTTTTTCCTTATAAATGCCGTGAGATTTTTCAGTTGTCACAGTTATAACTTTTTGTGTGAGCAAAGTGCATCCATCCAGCATATCAGTAAAATAAAGACTTATAACTCAAGTGCTTAGGAAGGAAAAACACCACATGTACTATAAACCCCTGTAAGGGTAAGTTTGATGGCACTACTTTGGCATGTGATTTGGCACTATTTAGTCAAGTTGGTTGTATTTTTTTAACATATGATTTCTTTGATCCAGGACTTGTACTCATGAATTTACATTCTTTAGGACACTCCCTTAATTTGTGTCTAGGTAGCAAATACCAGGCTATTCAGAGCAGCACATGGATAAATTGTGAACTATGCACTGGATGTGGCTGCGAAAAGGGATAAAATTGAAGAATGGAAAAATTACACAGATAAAATATTGAATAAAAAAAGCCAAGTTGGAGACGATTGTGAAGAAAATACTTACACTCGTGTTAAAAAAAACTTGTGGTGACCATTGTATGGGAAACTTTCTTGTTATCATGATAGCCTATTCATACACTAACAAACAAGCCATCAATAGATCATAAAACAGAAAAGCTTGTGGATCAAAACAACATATTCAAAGCACGTGGCCTATTAAGTCAACTGAAGCCCACCACGGGAGCTCATTGAGTGGGTTAACATAGTTGAGATTCTGTTGACAGAACAGAAAAATGACCCCTCAATCCTTGGTCTGTCTCTGTCAGCCTTCCTCGCTGAGGGGGCACTCACGGGATCAGAGTGAGCCAGTACCTCAGCAGACTTGGCTTCCTAGGGTCAAACCCCACATTCACCGGACAGTCCTAGTACCAGAGCACTTGGCTGATAGAGCTTCAGCCTTCCGGGCAACTGTGATTACTTACATGCTGTGCTCTGTGAGGAGTCAGCAGCTGGCTGTGCAAAGACCTGGAGCATCTCTAGGGTTTATGAATGATTCAGGGCCTCCTGCATATTTCCTGGGTCACAACTGGCAGGTATCCTTTGCTCCTCTCACTCCTAACTATGCTTCAGGTACAGAAGCCTAGCTACGTATGCGTGTCTGACACTCTTCACGTGCCGAACTCACTTGAGGTGGCTTATGAATTTTGTGCATATAAGCAATGCGAATTCTTAGTTCCATTTCTCCATTTGTATTTCTCTTATTTTAGTAGAATTGGGGTCTTTAAATTCAGCACACACATTATAAATACCTGTGAAATACATTTACAATAAAATAAATGTTTGGGAAGGATTTAAGATCTGGCTAGCTGGTAGAGATGGAAAGGGATATAGTCCATATGGGAAACAGAGACATATAATTATATGGGCAATGTATCATTTCTTAGTGTGGATGGTGAGTTTATGGGTATTCCTTATATTATTTTTGTAAGTTTTATGCATCAATTTCTTCCAACTAATTGCAAGTGAAGTTTGAAATGTTACAGTTGTTAGGCCTTTGCATGTGATAGGCACTTGATAATAAGTAGCCAATTAATTCTAAGGCACATACTTTTGTGGGTTTTGCTGCATAGTTATCATGAGTAATAAAATATTCATGTATGAAGATTTCAGTACATCAGTCTTAGAAAAGCACTTCTAACTGTTGTCTGGTTTGCCTAAATTAAGGTTTGTTTCATGAACAAATGAACTTTGCTGTACTGTCAACACAGACAGTGTGGTCGAACATTCAACATGATCCCACGTATCCTGTGAGAGCCATTCCCACAGCGGAGTAGAGTTAGGCTGTGTGCTGGCCCGCTGTTTTCCAATCTGTCATCTGCTTGGATCTGTGAGTGTCTTGGAAGACACTATCTTCCTCCTCTAGAAAAGCAGCTCTCATCCAACATCTTCAAAAGAATTCTTGCTCATCATGTGATAAAAATTCTTGAGATTTTGTAGTTGATGGTCATGATTGGTCTCCTGAACACTAAACAAAATCTGCAAACTGACCCTGTCATTTCTTAATACTGCAGTTTAAATGGAGAGTGACTAAAGGCAGCTAGCTCCATCCTTTGACCCAAGGGACACTCGACTTGTCTAGGTTCCCCACCGGGCAGGACCTAATTCCCCTGGCTTGGGAAGCATACAAGGACATTAGAATTCTCATCTGCACAGGCAGCCACAATATGGGTGCAGCGCAGAAGCAGGAGCTGTACCATTCTGGAACAGACTAGACCCTCTATCATATCTATCTTACCACTTATGGTTCTTAATTGTAGTTCAGATTCTTGATATTTAGAAGAAATTAAAATACAGAGCTGTGATTGGGCGGTGTGGTCAGTTCCCTGGAGCCGGTGTGGAGGGGATGGAAGCATCAAAGGGCACCTTGCTCCTTTTCGGTATTGTTTTTCTCTCTGAAAAGCTCTATTCCTTTCCTCTTAATGGCTGGCAAGATCTGCAGCCCTCTTTTCACTGTAGGGGCTTCCAGTCCCAAACATTATACTCAGTCAGTTTCTGTTGAGAGCCTGGCAGAGTGTTCTTTGTGTGGCATCACAGAGGCCCCTCCAGATTTGGGAAGCTGCAGCCCCTGCTGGTTGCAGTCACGGACTCAGTGTCCTCTGGCTCCCTCAAGATCACACAGCAGAGGGTCTGACTCCAGGTCTCGATCCCCGCAAGAGAATCCAAAATACGGGGAAACAGCACCAATTGGTGGAGCAAGGGATCCAGACCGGACTCACTTGGCCTCCCCTCCAGACATGCCTTGGTGCTGTGGTTGACAGCCAGAGGCCAGTAGCGGGGCAGCTGGCGACAGGGCCTGTGCTGGTCAGCTACAAACCGACCAGGGAAGTGAAACAGCGCGGTGCGAGGGCGGGACTGGCCAGATTCCCACAGTCTGCTGAGCTCTCATTAGCCTGGCACAGGAATTGAAAAATGTACGTCTCCATCTATTTCTGGCTTTTAAATGTGCAAAGGAAACACGTTGCTTTATTATTTTATTTTTGTAAAGTTGAAGGCAGAGGCAGATGCCCCTAGAGCTTTAAAAAATCCCGACTCTGCCTGCACATCTTTGGAAGGAAAAAATATCAAGGACAAATAGGTCATCCCCTCTGAATCTGCTGGAAGAACATTAGCAAGAGAGGGAAACGGCAGCATTGGTAACTAATGGAGATGTGGAAAATAAAATCAGGAGAGATATTCAAAAATGTAATTGAAGTTAAAAAAAATAAGAAAAACCAATGACATCTTGGTGTAATATGAATGTTAGTATTTGTTAAATGCAAAGTGACACCAACTATAAATAGCTTTTAAAATTCAGTTAAGAAACACATGAGTATTCTAGAAGTTCTCTGATCAGAGGTGGAGATCTTAAAGCTTAACATCTGTTTGTGAACGTCCAACGAGAACAAATTAAAAATGGAAGAAATCTGGAAAAACAAAAAGACAGTACCAACACACCAAATGAGGTTGTTATTGTAAATTTAACTTCAGCTATAGACCAGACCAAAAAAAAAAAAATTCACAAAACAAAATACCATGACATTCATTTACTCAAAAAATATTTCTAAATGCACAATTTACCAGTCCTTGTGTTTGTCACAAGATATCCACTGCAGGTGAGGGAAATGGATTCTGTGGCAACAAATTGTCCCCACACAAGCTCTGCGCTAAGCAGAGAAAATAGAATCAAATATAAAAGGTGGGTGCACCAAACAGATTTATTAGTATGAACATTTTTTCTTTCTCCATTTTATATGTGTTTGTGTATATGTGAATGTATGTATGCATACATGTTTGCATGTGTGTGGGTGCATGTTTGTGTGGTTGCCCATGCATGTGTGTGCATGTGCAAGGAAGATGTCAGAAATCATTCCCCGTCACTTTTCCACCATTCACTGAGGCAGGATCTCTCCATCAAAACCTGAGCTCACAGCTCACTGATATGGCAGGACAGCTTACTCTGGGATCCCCCTCCCTGCCTTCTAAGGATGGACTTACAGATGGACTGCCACGTCTACTTGGCATTTGTGTGGGTTCTGGGTACTAGACCCTCAGTACTCACACTTGTAGAGCAAGCACTTTTACCACTAAGCCATCTCTCCAGCCTCGACCACCTGCTTTTTTGTGCACGTTAGGTGTATGTGTGTGTGTGTACCTGTTCATATAGGGTAAACCAGGAGGCCAGGTGACAATCTTAAGCATCACTCTGGAGGAGCCATCCACCTTTGTGTTGAGGCTGGGTCTCTTGCTGGCCTGGCCCTTGCCAATTCATCTAGGTGGGCTGGCCATTAAACCTGTCTAGTGCTGGCACTGTAAGCAAGAATCAGTCATTTCTCCATGGACCCTGAATAGCTAATCCAGGCTTCATGCTTGTGTAGCAACTGAGTTCTCCCCAGCTCTTGAACATTTATTTTAAATTAAAGAAGCCTGGCCTGTACTGTTGTACGAATAAAACCATTTTTTTCTTTTGGCTTCTGGTTTTACTCTCTGGAAAAAAAAAAAACTAATCATTTCTTATCATAAGGTCTTTTTATTTATGGTCTCAAACTGTATGACATAACGTGTGTAGACAAGAATCTATCTCAAAATGGCTTCAGAAATCCATCTCAGTATCCCTGTGCTTTTCTAGAAATGAAGCAGGAAATCAAGTATAATTTTTCAAATGCTGAGGCCCAATTTTCAGTCTCTAATCCAGTTTTCTCAGGAAGTGTTAGCCACGTGATTCCTATTACCATCAAAAACAGTTGTATTGTGCGATGCTGACCATCTGTTTGGGCTACGGCAGACACAATGGGAAAACCCAAGATAATGGGAGCTCAGTTATTATCTGAGGAAGGTGCTCGGTGGAACCAGCCACTTCAGCAGCTGCTGCCAGAGCTTTATCAGAGCGACCATCTGTGCCTCACGCCCACCTGTGTGACAGATATGCCTGTGACAACTGAGTCCCATGGCTGTCTGACCTGCGGTTGTACTGCACCATGGCACAATGCCTACCACCCACAGGGGTGTTGTAACAATTGCTGAAGTAAATGCTGTACAGGGGTGTTGTGACAATTGCTGAAGTAAATGCTGTAAAGCATTGTGAACAATTCAAAAGAAGGGTACTGCTTAACTACCAAAATCATTATACACCCACAGGTGAAGTGTTTTTTGTTTTTTGTTTTTAATCTTAACATGGTAATAGAAAAGGGCATCCCCAGAGTTTAGTTAAATTTCAGCATGTTTCATTGCATTTTATGCTCATTAGCTTTTAAATTTATGATCATTTCTAGGATACTAACCTAGCACTAAAAGGAAGCTGGTACACTTCGGTAATTACATGGCAAGACTCTGGACTGAATATGTCCTTCCAAAGTCCATTTTTAAAATTTGATACCCCCACCCCCAATGGTGTGCTGGTATTAGTAGGTGGGGCCTTCTGGCTGTCACTGGGTCAGAACTCTCAGGCATGGGATCAATGTTCTGATTAAGGGGTCCCCAGGCAGCTATCATTCTTCCCAACTAGGAAGTGGGTCCTCACCAACTGCTATTGCATTTTCTCCCTCTAGAGCTGTGAGAGGTAAAGGTTGGTCGTTGCAGCTGCCCAATCTGCAGGACTTTTCTTGCAGTGGCCCAAGTGGACTGAGTGGCTATGCTTTTAAAGGAACTAATGTTTTAGTTAGTTCTTTAAGGAATAATTCACTAGAGAAGGGTTGGGTGTCGAGAAGATCTCTGCTAATTATGACAAGAATGACTTCGTTCACGATTGTTGTTTGAATCTAGATCATTGGACTGTGGAGTCGTCGCTCAGGACCGTGGAGTCGCGCAGGACCGTGGAGTCGCTCAGGACCGTGGAGTCGCTCAGGACTGTGGAGTCGTTGCTCAGGACCGTGGAGTCGCTCAGGACCGTGGAGTCGTCACTCAGGACAGTGGAGTCGCTCAGGACCGTGGAATGAGTCGCTCAGGACCGTGGAGTCGTCGCTCAGGACCATGGAGTTGCTCAGGACCGTGGGGTCGCTCAGGACCGTGGAGTCGTCGCTCAGGACCGTGGAGTCGCTCA
>CAJQZJ010032315.1:3145129-3177967 GCA_907164525.1 Lophiomys imhausi | reverse complement strand
TGTGTGTGTGTGTGTGTGTGTGTGTGTGTGTGTGTGTGTGTGTGTGTATGCCACTTGTGTGGACATTTCTATGGAATCCTGAAGAAGGGAATGGATTCCCTGGAGCTTGGGTTACAAACACTTATAAGTGTCCCACTCTGGGTAATGGAAACCATTCTCCAGCCTCTGCAAGGGCAGCAAGTGCTGGAGATAATCACTGATCTATCCCTCTAGCCCCCATATCCTTTTCTTACCAGATATCTGATTTATAAATATTTTGTTACACGCTTCTGTTTGTCTTTCACATTCTTGAATTGAAGAGTGACAGTTTAATGCTGATGACATAGAGCTTTTGCTTCTTTCTTGACGCTGCCCCTAAGAAGTCACTTCCCAATCCATGGCCACACAGGTTCCATCTATTATTTTCTTTTAAGAGTTTTATAATTTTAGCTCTTATATTTAAATCTTTGATCAATTCTGACTTCACTATTATATAAGATTCAAGGTCAGGATCCAGCTGCTTCCTTTGCAGGAAACCAGCTCAGTACCAATTGTTGTAAAGCGTACCATTTCTCCTCCATCTGTCTTCACTAGCTCCCTGTAGAACAGCAATTGACCATAAATGTGAAGACATATTTCTGTTCCCTTAGTCACATTTCCATGCACTATCCATCTAGGTGTGTACCTCTGCCACATGGTCTTGATTAACACAGTGTTGTGGTAGGTTTTGAAACTGAGTCATGTGAACCACCTTCTGAAACACAAAACCAGATGGAATTTTTATATGTATTGCATTGACTTTGTGGATCACTCCGAGGAATCCTACCATCTTAGCTAGCCTGAGTCTTCCAGTCCATGAACGTGAAGTGTCTTTCTCTTAATTACAATCTCCTTTAAATTTTTCCATTGATATTTTACAGTTATCAGTTTCTAATTCATTTTGTTAAATGTATTCTTCTTTTATTCTTTTTATGTTACTATAAATGAAAGTTTAATATTTCATGTTTCATTTCACAGTGCCAATATATATACATATGATGTTACTAACTTGATCTTTTAAATTTATTACTCCTAATGCTTTGTTTTGTTTTAGGATTGTTGACCATTTTCTATATACATAGTCATGTCATCTGTTAGTAAAAGCAGTCTAGATATCTTTTATTTCTTTCCTTGAAGAATTGTCCCACTGAGAGCCCCTGACACCATTAAATGCAGTGGCTATGTGAATATTCTTGTCTTCTTTAGAATAAGCAGCTAGCTCATTATTACAAGGTATGATGTTAGGAGTGAGCATTGTGTAGATGAACTGCTATAGGAAATATTAGTATTTATAATTGATTAATAAGATTATTAGGGCAGCGGAGTTATCCCTTAGCCTGCTACTTATGAATAAATATATGCACACCTGATAGATTTTAACAAGCCTTAGCCTGGATTGTGCAATCTTAGCCCATCTAAGCTAGCTTTTAGCTTTTTTAACCAAATAAAACCCTATAACATATACATATGTCCCTTGGGTTGCTATCCTTCATGCTTTGCCAGTGTTCCAGGCCATGTGGAGATATGTTCTTCCCATTAACACATGGCATTTGACCATCTTTCCTGTCTTCCTCCTCTCTCCTCTCTTTTGAAAACTCAAGTTTTCTTCCTCTTCTTCCTCTTCCCTCCCAGCTTCCTAATCTTCCTGCCTACTTCTCTTTTACCTAATCCAGGCTGCAGGCATTTTATTCAGCCAATCAGAGAAATTTGGGGGAGACAAGAGTTACAAACATCATTTTTTTGGGGGGTACATGATTGCCAACTCAGAGTAAGGATGGCAGAGTACAACCAATTAACAATTAAATACAAGCAGATCACCCCATCAATTCCCTATTCTGTCTGGTAAAAAGGCTACTTTTAAGAAACTATATACAGTAAGAACCAATATGAAACAATCAGGAAAACCATATATAAAAATTACAAAGATAATGTTTAACTTATTTGTTTCAGGCAATCTTGAAGAAAAAAAAATCATCTATCTTATCTTGGTGAGTCTAAAGTTCTAGAGCTAAATATTTTTTGTCATATTCTATTTTATAAACCTAAAGATTTTACTTAGATTTAGAAATATATTTTCAAATCCTAAACAAATTAAGCTCACTTGAAAATTTGTATCTAGTATGTCTTCAACCCCAACAAAGAGTAAGAAGGGATAATGTTATCTGAGTGAGTAGGAAGTGCAGACAAACAGCTTCCAAAAAAGAAGAATGAAAATTTACTGCCTGGAAAGTCCCAAATATTTTTATAATGGTGGAGCATCTCTTCAGCCTTCTGACCAAGCATATCTCACAGACTTAATTGTTCAGTGGGAAATATGAAGGATTCTCCCATCCTGTCTTTTGCAGAATCAGGCTATTGACTATTTAAGCTGTGGTCCATCTTTGGACTGTGTGTAGTCTGTTGAGAGAACAGGGCCATTTCTGTCCAGTAGGAATTATCTCCTGATGGAGATTTTTTGATTCTCATTGTCTCCTTCCAAGTCAAATGGGAGCAGTCAGGAGCTAACTGTCTTAAGTCAAACAATTCTTAAAATGATAAAAAAAAAATCCTTAAATGCCATTTTCTATATGCCTCTGAGGGTTTTGAAGATATCTATCTATCTATCTATCTATCTATCTATCTATCTATCTATCTATCTATCTATCTATCTATCGTCTGTCTATCTTCTATCTATCATCTATCATATGTCTGAACAATCTGTATATTTTCAAACATTTATTATCTGTTTAGCCTAGGAAGCATATTTTTCTAGTAAATCAAGATTATCATCTGACAAGAGCCCAACTAGCCAATCATCAACCTGTATTACCCAATCTCCTAAATGGATTGCAATAGCAGCCTGTAAAAGGATTGGAAGTAAACCTGTACTTTTAAATGAGTTTCATAGGCGCGATACCTCATATAAGAGTTAAATACACACAAAATGTGTATCAAAATAACCTTAAGTCTATGTCAATACATAGAATTCTATAACAATGAATCAAAATTAACCTTATTCAGAAAATAACACTAGCTCTAAGTTTCAGAGCAGATTCAATAATATACCCTTAAATCTTATCATTCCTATATTATATACCCATATGTACCCCTTTTCCTCAACCCCTGTATAACAACAAGCATCCACCACCCAATAAAACAACCAAAACCTACCCACCCCAACCTAAGGGAATGGGATGTGGTTCTTCAGAAGGTTGCTTCCTGATGACTTAGAGTAAAGAAAATCTGCTAGGGTCCCAAATAAAAATGAAAAAAAAAATGGTTAAGCAATTTAATGGTAACATGTGTTGTTCAGTCTCTCAAATGTTGAAAATAGAGGATTAAATGAAGTCCTGTCTCTAACAGTTTGAAGCTGTCCTGGAAGCGAGTTATGATGGAACAGGAACTGAAGCAGACTAAGGCCTGGCCCCCTGTGATGTTGGGATGTTTCTCAGCATCTACCTCAGCATCATCCAGGATGAATCTTGTCATGTCTGATCTAACTTCTTGTGTTTGGTCCTTTTGTTCTGTAAACATATAAAATCTCACAAGTAACATACAGTTCTACAATCATAAGAATGCATGGGACATGCAGATGCGCAGATCAATTAAGGAAGATTTTCTACTCTTTGTTTGAGCAGAAGAAAGACATTTGTAAGTCTCCATTCATGGCACATGAAAGGATGACATGTAATAATAAGTAATCTGGATTCTATGTAGCCAACAACATCTTTATTGGCTATGACTAGCCAGTCTGAGCTGTTTCCACATAGTGGAATCAGCAATATAAGTTACCTGTTTGTTCTTTTGTTTGTAGCCAAGATCTTCAGGAGGCCTTCCCCAGTCAAATCTGATTTCTATCAGTTTGGATGGAAGACATAGCTTTTCTTTCCTGTTGACATTAAAAAAAAAAAATCTCTCCCAAAATGACATAGCTTTTGTTCTCCTGTTTGAAGTCAATATAAGTATAGATTTATTTGAATTAGCAGTCCAATTCTTATTCAAGTTTGCTTTTCTCAAAGACAAAATAAGTGTATAATATTACCATTACCATTGAGCATATAGCCACTTTCTTGTTGATAGATCAAAACAGGACTGTATGGAGTCCAAATATCCTCCTCTACAGTGTTATATATTTATTAGTTTTATTGAGACAGGGTTTGCTGTGAAGGCCAGGGTATCTTGGATTTGATCTGTGGAACTCTAGATTAGGTTGACCTCAAACTCACAAGGAACTTGTCTGTCTCTGTCTTTATCTCCCAAGTTTTGGATCAAAGGCATGTTTTTATTTATATTTTTCCTTTCCTTTTAATTTGACTGGATATATCTACCTTTCTGGTTTTCTCTTTTAATTTAACATCCTTCCCTGTATTCAACTTTATTTAAACTGCTTCCTATCTTTAGTGCGCAAGCCCATTTTTAAGTGTATTGTACCTGTTTGGAGATTAGGGTCTTGGTTCTGTATTTTGTTCTAGGCTGAGCTACCATAGTCTTCCTGTGAAAGCCCCACTATTTAAGGAGGATGGCTGGCTGTTCAGAGAGGCCTGATACTCTACCTCATTTTAGCTCTCAATAACTCTTGGCTGTGGAAGGCATCTTTGTCTCCCAGTCTAACTTTGGTTCCTTATTTGACCATTAGAATATATCTGTTAGGGCAAAATGCCTTTTGACACAAGTACTCCCATGGGATCCCCACATCTAAGGAGACTGGCTTTTCACCCCCTTTCTCCTTAAAAATTTAAGATTGATGTGTATTTAAATATTAGATCAGTAAGTTTTGCTTATTATTAATAAGCAAAAACTTACATAGTATCTTTAAGGAAAAATGTGCCATTTTGAATTTTAGTCTGTCATTTAAAAGTGGCTTATTTTGTCAGTAGGGTTTCCTACCCTGACTTCACTGTGTGGAACAGGCTGGTCTAGAATTCAGAGATCCACCTGTTTCCTACATGCTGGAATTAAAGGAGTGTGCCATCAATGCCCTGCTCAAATATTTAACCTGAATCTCCAATAATAGTAATGAGGCAACCTAGAGAACAACAAATCTGAACTGTAGTGACACTTCAGTCTGTCCAAAATCCTCAAAAATCTCCCATAGTTCAGCAATGCCAAACCACAAAAATATCCTTGCTACTTCCCAATATAGGGAAAATCAAAGACATCCGAACAAAAATCAAACAAAGAAACAAGAACATTCCAAAAGCCTAGATCCAGTTGTGCCATCCCATGCTGCAGATCTGTTCATCACTCCTTGGAATCTAGTTGCAGCTGCACTAAATTGGCAGGTCATCCCAGAAAGCAAGGACAAGCACCTAGCAGCCAGGGAACTCTGAGCTCTGACTGCTATCAATTTTGTATTCTCTATCGGGAAGAGCCTTCCTTCCCCCATTGTCATTGCTTGTAAGTTAGCATTCCATCTGTAAGTTCTCTCCTCTAAACCTGTCCTAGTCCAATCTTTCTCAAAAAAGATACACAGAACCATAATAGTCAGTATGAGAATCATTTGCACACTAAGAGAAACAAACTCAACTGGAATCTAAATGTATTGAGACATAGTGAAGTCCTCCATTTTTAATCTAGGTGGTTAACTCCACTCCCTAGCTCAGTCTAGAAGGCTGCTGCTTTTCCAGTACATAGGGAAAGCCTTAGCTCTCCACCTTTGCTCCAAGGCAGCAGCTTCTGTTAAGGGAGCTGCACTTTGAAGTGCATTTGGCTTTGGTTCACTGCTCTTTAGCTAGGAAGTTGCTTTTCACCCAGGCCTTCTCAGGCTGTAGGCATAGATACTAATTGTTATTAGTTGATAGGGTGATCTGCTTGTATTTAATTGTTAATTGGTTGTACTCTGCCATCCTTACTATGAGTTGGCAGTCATGTACCCCCTCAAAATATGTTTGTAACTTTTGCCTCCCCCAAACTTCCCTGATTGGTTGAATAAAATGCCTGCAGCCTAGACTGGGTAGAAGAGAAGCAGGTGGGGAGAAGGGTCAAGGGCTTTTGGAAAAATTAGGAAGCTGGGAGGGGAAGAAGAGGAAGGAAACATGAGGGAGAAGAGAAGAGAGAGGAGGAAGACAGGAAAGAAAGCCAGACCGCATGTGTTAATGGGAAAACCATGTCTCTACATGGCCTGGAGCATCAGCATAGCATGGAGGATAGCAGCCCAGAGGACATATGTTTATGTTATGGGGTTTGGGGGGGGGGACAGAATTAAAAGCTAGCTTAGATGGGCTAAGATTGCACAATCCGGGCTAAGACTTGTTAAAATCCATCAGGTGTCTGTGTGTGGTCATTTATAATGCAGGATTAATGATTGACACCACCAACCAAACAACTATAATATAAATACTGGTAAAAATTAATATTTCCTACAACAGTGAACTTGAATTCAGAAAGTTCCTCTGCCTAAGTGTCTTGCAATGACATAGGTAATTAATTGGGAGTGTACGCTAAGCCATATAACCCTCATAACTGTGGCCTAATTACCTCTGTTGTACTGTATTGTATTTATTATTATAAGAGAAAGAGCCATTTGTTGGAATGAAAGGGGAAACTGTAGGGGGAAATAAGATATACCTTAAACTTAAAAAAAAAAAGGGAAGAGGATGGGGGGTTGAGGGTGGGAGGGTGGGACTGGAGGGGGAATAGGAAGGGGACTGCGATTGAGATGTAACTTGAAGAAATAAAAAATAAAGGAAAAAAAAGAGAGAGGGCTGATCTGAAGTGTTAATGGATGTGCATGGTACAGTGCCTGTGGGGTCTTATGTGCTCTTCATGTTTATAATAACGTTAGAAGCAATGTCTACTACAAAAGGGTCTCTTTCCCTCTCCTACTCTTCTCATCCCTCTCTCATCTATCTATCTATCTATCTATCTATCTATCTATCTATCTATCATCCCCAATCATTCTCCCTTACTTCCACCTAGACAAAGGCACACAATGAGATGTGGTGAAAAGATGATCATGTCTTTCCCTGCAGCCTTATGCTTATAGAATGAAATACATTTATGCTTGAATTTCACTAGTGCGTATGCTGTGGCTGTTATGTAAAATATGCTTCTGAAAGTCAGCAAACATGTCAACTCTAGAAAATAATTTCAACAGATTTCTACAAGGAAAGGACATTTCTCAAACCCAACTATGAGTTTAGTTTCAAGGGCAGCTGACATACTCAGAGCTGGTCTGTATTATGGAAAAAGATTGGTTTGTTGCTGTTGTTATGGTTATGACAGTCATGATGATGATGATAGTAGTGATGATTGACTTACAAAATAAAAATGCTGTCTTTGAGGACCTGAGCTCCTAGGTCCAAGAAGGACTGACTGGTCATCCAGGTAAAAACAAGCAAGAAAGCCACAGACAGCTGAACTAGTTGACAATGCTCCAGCTTGCTGTTGCCTGCCGGCTTGCCACTTTCTCCAGTGGCTGTATTCATCTCCCACTCTCAACCTTCAACACTTTGCTTTCAGCTTTATGAGAAGCCTGGGGACCAATAAGCACTGTGCTTGGCTGCCCATGAACATATCTCCCTTAGCTGACAGAATACAAACCCTCCATGAGTCCGATTTCTGGGAACTGACCCTCCATGCACCCCATGTCCAACTCTCCTGATTTATGTCATTTGTATATGACAATCACAGTGTGAAAGCAAGCTCAATTTAAAAAAATCTTGTAGAAGTCCATCGCACACAATGTCAAAGCCAACTAATAAATGGGTTGCTGTAGCTCCCAATAGCAAGCATCGTTCTGTTCTTTGAATTGAGAACTAACATTGCTGTGTGACAAAGGCAGAATTATCCTTTACTCATTTCCATTCTACCAACTCCTACATATTAGTAAAAGAGAAAAAATTAAGGATGAAAAAGAAAAAGAGCAAAGGGTTTTTCTGTATTTCAGATGAAACCCTAACACAGTGACCACATAAGCTAAAAGTTGAATCTCTGGGGATTCACCCCAGTTTGAAGGTGGTGCTATTTATCTCTAGTACGGCTGGGTCTGAGGGAGAGGAGCAGAAGGATGGAGATACCTGGTATCTCACTACAGTTCTCTCCTCTCTGCAGGTCTTGGAGGTGGGGTGGTTCCTCTAAAGTGCCTTGCTGGTGGTACTCAGAAAAGAGTGAGTCTCCCCAGGAGGATGTTGTAAAGTCCCATACTGCCCCAGGGAGCCCAGGAATGGATTCACATTGAGAAGTGAGGAAGTAAACATGACAGAAGAAAGAACTGAGGAGAGAAGGGGGATGACACTGGATCTGCAACTTGACCTGGGCCAACGGAGGAGGCCAGCTTTGATGTATGCCACCCTGGGGAGTCAAGTAGAGGATATGCCTAGGCATTAGCTTTCTGAGTTAGCTCTGTCAAGAAGCAGCACATCCTACTGTGTCTGTCTGGTAGCCCCTAGAAATCCCAAGACAGAGATTTTCTATTTAGCTACTTGAGGTTCCAGTTTTTCATGCAGCTTCTGGAATGTGTAGAAGCTGATGAAGTAAAAGCTTGAAAGATGGAAACAATTAGGGAAATGATCATAAGGCTCTGCACACCATTCCCGAGACTGAATCATAAAATGCCATCAAAGCGCTTCACAGTGGTAACCATGGTGAGGAGAACACGGAAGAGCCTGCCGCAACCTACTTCTACTGGTGACCGGCATGGGCATGCCGGAAGTGGGCCTGGCACAAAGAAACATCAGGATGATTTTTAAGTTACTGTAGTTTGGAGGAAGTTTACATTTATGGCTTTGGTCTGAGCAAATGTCCCCAGAGAAATTTCTGGGAAAGAAGACAGTTATAGATGAGGTTCAAGCAAGAAGTGGGGAAGACAGAAATGAGGTGCTGTGGACAGCGAACACTGTGCAGTGAATTACCTCACTCCCAGCGTGTTCCTCAGCTCTCTGACAGGGATCCGGAAGGATGGAGGAAGGTGCTGGTTCCGAAAACCATTTCCAACTATAAAAAAAAAAAGATCAATCAGCTCCCAAGGAACCTGAGTCAAATGAGACAGAGCCTCAGGAAGGCCCCTGGGTGGTGTTTTTCTATTAAAAATCGTAACTTTTTCCTATGGCTAGCTAAGAACAGAAGTGTTTGTAAGTGCAGTGTTTAAGTATTTTTAAAAATTAAGATTTCAGTATTTCAATTCCACTTTCTGGAAACAGGAACAAGTATTATAAAATGTAACTACAGTTTATCATTAGGGTTATCAGCAAGAAGGTTCTACAAGAAGCAAAGATCAAGGTTTAGGACAGGCACTCAGCACGTGGATGCTATCTTCCTCACCTCTGAAGAGGGATGAGATAATCCGATTGTCTAATTTCTTTCTTCTCAAAGGAGAAAGTAGGGCTGGGAAGATGGTTTTCAGTAAAGACGTTTGTTCTGAATTCATGTGTCGCAAGTTCCCATATAACAAGCCAGGTGTGGCTGCACATTTTTAGTTCCAGTACCAGGGAAGAGAAGGCCATTGACTGCTCAGTCTAGCCAGATCAGTGCATGCCAGGTCTACCGAGAGATCTTTCTAAAAAATAACTGAAGAATGCTGGAAGAAGACACCAATGTTGGTCTCCAGTCTCCACATGCACACATATGCATGCATACCCACACACATGTTCACATGTACACAACAAGAAGGTGCACACATGTGCATGCATACCCATACACACATGTTCTCACACACACAACATGAAGGTGTTTGCATGGGCATGTCTGCTCTGATGCTGTGGGCTGTGACCAGAACTCTGCATGAGGTGTAATTGAAGATGCCCAGTAGTTATTACACATAACAGGTTAACCTCCTAAGCAATACAAGCGGGAAAAGAGCTTAATTTTAACAAATGTGTTTTAATATATTTTATTTTGTGCTGGATTGCTATACTACATAATAATTAAAATAATTTATTACTCTGTTGATTTGTTTTTGTCCTTTAATTTTGTCTTTTTTTTCAACATTTGAGATCAACTTTAGTTTGTTATGTTCTTAATGCCAAGTACCAGGCAACCATCTGATTCAGTCCATTTTCTGTTACCATAACAAAATACCTGAGGCTGCATACTTATAAAGAAAAGAGGTTTATTTAAATCTGAAGCTTTAAAGAGCATGGGATTATCTCTGGGGAGGCCCTACTCACCTTCACTCCCCATGACAGAAGGCATCACGATATCAAGAGCAACTGTGAGAGCAGGGGTCACATAGGAAGGCCAAGGAGAGCAGAGGGGCTGCCTTCATAATTTTTTTTATAGCAACTGTCTCAAGAGAATTAAGAAAGAAGTCAGAGAAAATCTGCACATGGCTAAAATTCCTTCCTTGGAGCAGACAGCACTCCAAGTATCTAACACAGTATCTACTCTGTGGTACTCTGAATGAGAAATGTGATCCATAGGCTCACGTATGTTCATGTATGTGAAGATTTGCCCCTCAGTTGGTGCTGCTCTTTGGAGGTTATGGTGCTTTAGGATGTAGAGCCTCGCTGGAGGAAGTCTGATGCTGGGGCAGGTGCTGAGGTTTTATAGCCTCAACCCACTTCTAGTTCCCTCTGTGCTCCCTGGGTGTGCTGCTGAGATGTGATTGCTCAGTTTCCTGAGCCTGCTACCATGCCTTCTCTGCCCTTATGGACATGTAGCCCCCTGGAACAATAAACTAACATAGACTCTTCCTTAAGTTGCTTTTGGTCATGATATTTTTTTCATAGCAACAGAAGAGTAAATAATACACACCCTTCTCTCCTAAGTCCCAACAACAGCCATGGTGCAATTTCACCAGCCTTTATCCTGGGGAACCAATAAATTTATTATTAGCTTACTTACAGAACTTGGGTGAAGGGTACTGACAGGACCCCAAAGCACTCACACTGGAAAAGCTTCCCCCAATATGAATAATGGCTTCCCCATAGCTGCATAGCTGAAGCTCCCGTTCTCTAGCATTCCCTAGGTACTTAATTATCTCCCCTAGACCCTGAAGCCACAGGCAATTATGGGGGAAATTGCATACAAATGGTTTGGAGGCAAGGCTAGACTAATACATGAGGGTCCAGTGACCCTCTGTGCTGAATAGTTTCATGTCACCATGATACAAGCTATAGTCATCCAAGGAGAGGGAACCTCAATTAATAAAATGTATCCATAAGATCAGGCTGCAGGCAAGCCTGTAGGGCATTTTCTTAGACTGAAGTAGGGGGGTCCAGCACATTGTGGGTGGTGCCATCTCTGGACTGGTGGTCCTGGGTTCTGTAAGAAATCAGGCTGAGCAAGCCATGAGGAGCAAGTCAGTAAGCAGCACTCCTCCATGGCCTCTGCGTTACTTCCTGCTTCCAGGTTCCTGCCTGGAGTTTGAGTTCCTGTTCTGACTTCCTTCATCGATGAACAGTGCTGTGGAAGTGTAACCAAATAAACCTCTTCCTCCCCAGGTGTCTTTGGTCATGGTGTCCTGTCACAGCAATAGAAGGCCTAAGACACCTCCTTGCCTGATTCCTCTCTGGGGGATGTCTGCTCTGCTCTGCTCTGCTCTGGTGGACTCTTCTTACAAGCAGGCACAACTGGTCTGAAGAGGTTGAATGCTGTTTTGCTTGGAGGGCAGTGCTGAACAACACTTTGGACTCTTTAGAGGAATGCACCCCCCAATGAACTGTTATACTCCATCTCTTAAAGGTACTACCACCTTCACCCCCATGGCACTGAGAAGCATTCCTCCAAGTATGAACCTTGAAGACAAATTCCATCCCAGTGACAGCACTGCCATCCTCTTTTCTCATCCCAAGACTCACAAAGTCTGCCCCAGTACTGAAGTCCATGTTCCTGAGCCGGGCATTTCTCAGCGTTTCATGCTGGCAGCATGCCACTCTCTCTTCTCGCCCTCTACCCAGACCCTCATGCTTGTTGTGTCTTAGCCAATGAAGGGCTTAAAGTGGCAAGAACACAGGAACATGACGTGAAAATCAAAGACTCCAAGAGATGGGTACAAGTAACATTACAACATCACAGGAGACGAGAGAGAGACCACAGTACAAAGAAGCAAGGAAGGAAGTGGGGGCCAGCGTCCCTAGAGACAATAAGCAAGGAACCTGAAGATCTTAGATTCTTCTCCATAAGGTACTAGGTTTAAGGGGCATCCTGGCTTCAGGAGACCAATTCAAGACATGGCTGATGGCTGAGGTGTCATGGACCCTCAGCTTTCATCTCCACCCTTGACTCCCAAATAGTAGGAGGACTGGGGCAGAAAGAAGCCTGAGCTAATCACTAACAGTCATTGACTTAGTCAATTGTGTGCATGTGATGAATTTTCCATAACTTCCTACAGGGCCCTGGGAGCTTTTAGGTGGCTGAGTACATATATGCTACAAGGGTGCAGAAACTAGC
Organism: Lophiomys imhausi; assembly: GCA_907164525.1. Taxonomy (NCBI): domain Eukaryota; kingdom Metazoa; phylum Chordata; class Mammalia; order Rodentia; family Muridae; genus Lophiomys; species Lophiomys imhausi. The sequence continues at coordinate 3,165,640 of CAJQZJ010032315.1, read as the reverse complement.
AAGGTACACCAGCTCTGTGCCTCCTCAAATGTCTGCAGCCTACATGACATGCAGAATAAGCTAGTAAATACAGAGCTTTCCCTGGCAAACTTGTAAACATGTAGGTATTTCCCTGTATTCTGTGAGTCATCCCAGCAAGTAACAGCACCTGAGGAGAGGGCTTCTGGGGCTCTGGTTTATGGCTTCATCAGAAGCATGGTGTGTTGATGTAAACTTATACATAGTATTAGTTTCACATCTTCTCTCTTAACCTGGCTATCACCCAAATCACTGAGAGTCTATTATTTTATTTGTTAAACAGGCTTCACAACACAAAATGTGAGCAGTTATTACTCTATTCTTAACCCACTAAGATATATGGCTTTCCCCCAGAGTAAATCTCAGAGATATTTGCATTTTGTGGCATTCTTGCTTCAACTGAATCTCTCCTGGTATCTCCTCTCCTCTGCCTCTGGCTGAATCCTCCTACCTCCTTTCTTTAACCTTCCTCCCTTGGAGGGCAGAAGTCCATCCCTATTTTCTCCCCTGATCAGTGATTGGCTGTAAGCTGCTTTATTGGCATATCAGGGAACAATTGGGAAGCAGTGTTTATACAACATTCAGACATGAGATTCTCAGAACAAGGGTTGCAACAGTATATGGGGGGGTACAGAAATCAGCATTTGAATTATACAATAACCTTATGCCTGCAATGGTGGCAACCTGGAGCTTGTGTCATCTGAAGTGGAAAGAAATCTTGTGGAACCAAGTTTCAACCTGTAGGGTGGACACTGGTTCCAGTTACTGTCAGAATGGAATTAAGTTGAGGCTACTCCCGGGTTGTATCCCTGGTCATTGCTGGGGAAACCCACGCACTCTGATTACCCAAAGCACACTATGAAGTGATAGCAGGAGAACACATTCCTATGATCCCAGCACTAGGAGGAAGAGGCAGAGCCAGGGGGCATTCCTGAAAGCTGGAGGCCAAACTGGTTTATATAAGTTCTGGGCCATCTGAGGCTACATAGCAAGACTCTGCTTCAAAGAAAGTCCTTTGGGGGCGGGGGTTATGGTGGGACGTCAGGAGAACACAATGGGCTTGCGTTCCTCTTTTCAGAACCCGACTCAGAACTGTAATGGATGGTCTGATGTGCCACCCGGGTCCTGTCAGGGGTGAAAGCTCATCCCCTCCAACTGTGGCAAATACTGTTGGCACTCAGCTCTCTTTGGAACTGTTTGGGCTGCAGAGAACTGTCTTACTGTTTATTGGCCACATTCTTGTTTGTAGCACCCTGGATCCGATGAGTAACTGTTGAGGTTGTCTCTTCTGCCTAGCAAGAGGCATCTCTGAAAGGCCACCTTAGCTCCAGAGTATCACGGCCCACCTTGTCTCTTCTCTCCCCCACTTTCCACACATGGTGATATGGAACTTATTCCTCGTGTATCCCGATCTCTGTCTCCAGGTCCACCTCCTGGGGAGCTCGCTCACACCAGCAACCCCAGATATAGGGGGTTGGATGTGAGACCATCAGGAGTTCATGTCATTCTCTGCTACATAGTGAGTTCAAGGCCAGACTGAGATACGAGACCCTATATGTAACCTTCGGGGCTGTAGAGATGACTCGGAGGTTCAGAATGCCATCTGTTCTCCCAGAGGATCCAATTTGTAGCTGAACAACTCCTAACTGCCTCTAACTCAGGCTCTAAGAGACTCAGGGGTCATCTTCTAGCCTCCACTGGTACACAGACAGACAGACAGACAGACAGGCACATGTGCGTGTGTTCACACACACACACATAAAGAAAATATTTTAAAAACCTTAAGAAACTAGCTAAAGAAATAGTAAATTTTGGGGTCAATGGCAGGGAAGTCTCACCAGTGTAAACAAAGGCACGTTTAAAATGTTAACTGTGCCATGACTCTGTGCCCAGGGCGGTGCTGACACTTTACTTTGTGATTCTTATCGAATCCCATGGCAACACTGGGAGACAATCATTTTTATTTCTGTCTTCAACATGAGGGAATTCTGCAGACAGGTGAAGAAGGCAGCCGGCATTCGTCAAAGCCACAGGGGGCTGCAGCCAGAAAGGAGCTGGCAGGTCTGGAGCCTTCCTGATTCAGGGATGGAGGCAGAGAATTGTGAGCAGACACTGGAAACATAGCTGGAGGAGTGGACCTTCCTGTCAGGGAAACTGAAGGAGAATGGCAGACACAGAAAAGACCAACGAAATTGTCTCTGTTTCTCTCGGGCCTCAGCTTACCTGTGATTACATGCTGGGATATCAAGCAGAGAGGAAGGTGGGCTCTATGAAACACTTTTGTCTCAGGTATACTTCAATCAAACTCAACCCGACAGTATTTATTCAAGCACACTGTGGATGCCAGAAGCAGTGGGAGATGTCTGAGTTCCAAGTACAGGCGATGTAGGAACTTTGCCTATAAGGAGTTCTGATCTGGCAGGGACATTCCCAACACAGTGGCGCGTGTTGTTACTGTCCAGGTATCTGTTGTGAGCTGTGAAAGAATCAAGTGTTCCAGAAAAAACTAAGGAACGTTTTTCCAGTAGAACTGGTATTTGAACTTGGTCTCGGTATGTGAATAAATGTTCACATGGGGGTGGGGGAGGGAGGCTGTAGAAAGCTGAAAAGTTAGTTGCAAAGCAGAGACTGTTAAAGTGGTGGCCAGTTAGGGAATCAGGGTCACAGCCGGTGACTTAGTCCATTTTGTGGTACTGTAACAGAGTACAGGGGGCTGGGAAATTGTAAAGAATAGAAGTTTATTTTAGTTCAGGAGGTTAGGAAGCCCAGAGTTGAAGGGCCATGTCTGATATGTCCTTCTTGTTGCTGAATCCCATGATAAAGGTGGAGGGCAAGACAGAAAGCATCAGAATGAGGCCACAGGAATTATCCATTTATCATGAGCCCACTCCTAACACAGTGCCATTAATCCACAATAAGGGCAGAGCCCTGGGGACTTAAATATTTCGCCCATTAGCATTTTAGCTCTGGAGATTAAATTCCAACATTTGGGCTGGAAAGATGACGCAGCAGTTAAGAGAACTGACTGTTCTTCCAAAGGACCCAGGTTCAAATCCCAGCACCATATGGCAGTTCATAGCTGTCTGTAATGGCCGGGTGTGGTGGCACACACCTTTAATCCCAGTACTCGGGAGGCAAAGGCAGGCAGATCTCTGTGAGTTCAAGGCCAGACTGGTCTACAAAGTGAGTCCAAGGATACAAAGAGAAACCTCATCTTGAAAAGAAAAAAAAAAAACAAAAAAAAAAGAAAAGAAATCCACATTTGGACAAGCCAGAGCTGCATGACCAGTACAGCAAGAAAGGCAGTGTCTTGCGAGGGGTCTTCTAGACCATGCTAATGAACTCCCACTTGTCCTATGAGCTTAGAAGCCAGAGAGTAATGGCTTCTCCGTCTTCTTTTTCTTCTCCAGTCTCCTCGTCATTATTAGTACTGTTGTTGCTATTGTTATTACTATTGAAACATAAGGGCTTAAGTAAGATTTAGAACTCTTACAATCTTATAAAATGAAAAGTGAGAGTCCTGAGGTAGCTCAGGTAGACAGATCGATAGACAGACAGGCTATAGATAAGAGAGCAGTTAGAGAACAGGACTTGATCATCAATGAAAAGAGTTCAGTGAGAAATGGAGGTTTCCATGTTTGTAGTTTGTACAGCTGAGTTCCTAGCTATGGATTACCAAAACCAAGCAGAGGTGATTTAACATTCAGCCTTCACCACACGGGCTGCCAAACGCCTCCAGGGACATTTGTATGAAGTCCGAAATCAGAAAATAGTGTGATGCAAGGTTATCAGGTCGAGGGAAGAAGAATAGCAATATTATCAGTTCTTAAGTGAATCCTAGCTTACCAGCAAACATTAAAGTACATTTAGGAGTTGAGGAGGTGACCTGGTAGGAAAAGTGCCTACTGTGGAACATGAGGGCCTGAGTTCAGATCCCAGCAGCTGTGTGGAAGCTGGGCGAGGCAGAGCAGGCCTGTGATCCCAGTCTTGGGGCTAAGGTGCAGAAGCTGAAGCCTCCCTGGAGCTTGACAGCAGGTTCAGTGAGAGAACCCATGGGAAAAAAAAAAAAAAAAAAAAGAGGTAGATAGGCCAGTAATGTGACTCCTCAGGTAAAAGTGCTTGCCACCAAGCCTGAGATTCTTGAAACCTTCGCAGTGGAAGGAGAGAAGAACCATTGCCCAAGTTGTCCTCTGACTTCCACGCTCCCAGCCTAGCATCCATCTCCCTGCCACCAAAAATAAGCCTAAGTTTCAAAAACAAGATGGAGGGCAGTTGAGAAAGAGCCCGAATATGGACCTCTGGTCTCCACCTGAACACACACATGTGCACATGTACCTTCACGCACACACATGCACATACCCATGTGGACTCACACACACACACATGAGGCAGAGTGGTACAGTGGACCTGGGCCTTGGGGCTGAAAAGACCTAAGATTCCTGCTTTGTCAGTTAGTGCTGTAGCCTTCAGAGATATGAGCCAGCCTTTCTGAATCTCACATATAAAATAGAAACAATCCTCACACACACACAAAAAACCCCTTCAGGTTTTTTGAAAATTTGAAAATTTCAGGGTTGTGTGAAAACTCCCAACACCACAGGCTGGGTCTACACCTGGTATTTTAGGGAGGGGAATAATCTGTGTTCAAAAGAGAAAAAAAGGCAAGGGAAGAGATGAGTGGCCTGAAGCACCTGGTGGAATTACAATTCCTAGGAGAAAGGAGTTTCATGCCCCACAAATCAGTATTTGTGGAGCAGAAAGGCAGTCCACCTCTGTATGCATGTTATGGTTCTGTAGCTTGGTCTTCTCCACTCCTCACAGTGGGGGTGGGGGTGGGGGTTTCTTTGAGTCTTTTGCTTTGATACGAGGGTTTGTGCCTAGTCTTATTGTAAATTGTTATCAGTTGATGTCCCAGGAGCATGTCTGCTTTTTTTTTTTTGAAGGGAAGAGGAGTGGCCCTGCGAAAAAGGGGAGGTGTGGAGGGACCGGGAGGAGTGGAGGCAGGAAAACTGCAGTCCAGATGTAATGTATGTGAGGAGAATAAAAACACAAACCAAACCAAAAGCAAAACAGGCAGCCCGCCTTTCCCATCAGCTCCCTCTATTACAAAGGATTAAATCACCGTACAGGAGGGACGGTCTTCGGGGTGACCCTGTCTAGACTTTTTGCCCACTCCCCTACCCCCAGGAAATAATATGGGAGAAGGGAAGAGAAAGACATTACTGATTGACAAAGGACCATACCTCCATGCTTAGTAATGCCTGGATTTTCTCGAAGACATGATGCACTTGCTCATAGAGTAAAAATTGAATAAAATGTATTAGTTCCTAATTAAGCATTTTATTGAGTAAAAACTACAAAGAGGCGTAGAGAAGTTATCAGGCGTAGAGAAGATTTGAGCTCAGAAATGACATGAAGGCTTGAGAGAGTTCTTAAGGAGAAGGTTTTGTTTTGGGGAAGAAAAGGAGGGACCAGGGAGGGAAGGAGAACAGGAGGGGAGAAGGAAGAGTTGTAATGTAGTGCTCTCTTCAGCCACGGCTTCTCAATAATGGACCGACACTGATGTGTCTATGTGAGCTGTTGAACTCACCTGCCAATGCGTTGCCTTTGTTCTCCAGGACCATTGCTAAGGAGGCCGTGCAGCGCTATTTTAGGGCCTCTGTCTGCATTTAGTGTGGTTATGTACCCAGTGATGCAATGTGAGCAAGATACCATGCACTGCTGTGGGGAGTTCGGTGGGCCAAAGGCAGTCTCTATTTGCAGGTTGAGGAGAAGAGAAGGTAACTGTGGGGTGGGGGGAAGCAGATGGAGAGGGATAAGTATCCAGCTCCCCAGCGACTGGGGCCTTGACCTCTTTGACGTCATCATGAAATCATTTGGAACAAGGCCAGCTAAATTATTAAAAAAAATCTCCAAATGTCAATTCCTGTTCATTTTAAGTAACAATCATCCCTGAGAGGGTTGATTTTTCAGAAGGATGACTAAGGGAAAATATTTTTCCAGCAGGGTTTTAGCACCGGAAAAAAAACTCATGGCTACCATCCCCACATCCCACACCATGCATTCCACACCCCTCAGTATAAAAATATTTGTATTTAAATAATTTTAAATGTCATGTATTTATAATTAAAAGTAATTCTGTTCTCAGAAGAGCAGGAGTCACTGACTTTAAATCGATGACAAAAGACTACATCTTCCTCAAAGGAAAATTTCACGAGATCCAAAGGTAGTTTCAGTCACCCTTGTAGATAGAAGCCTGCATTAAACATGGTTCCTGATGACCACTGTGCTATCTTGGGTGCACTGTGATATCCGGGGTGCTAAAACGAGTCTCATTCCTCCAGCTCCTCATCTTCCCCGTTTCTTTCCTCCCTTGTACCTAAAGGATGCTTCATTACAAAGTGCTTTGTTTCCTATAAACTTGCACTCTCAAGCCAGAGGATTCTCTAACCATGAACTCTGGGCTTTGCATGTCCAGATCCCTTCTGTAGACAACAGCCCCTGCCCCGGGTCAGGGAACCCCATTCTGTTGGCCACAGTGATTGGTTCAGACATGGACTAGTCAGAGCTTCCACTAAGAAAGAGGCAGGGCCCTGGTGACTTCAAGGCCCTTCCAGCTTCCTCTGAACCTGTCTGGTTCTTTCTGCGTCTGCTCACACAGGCTGTGGCACCAGGCTCTTTCTGGGTCTGCTCGTTCACACTGTGGCACCAATTGCTTGGTGTGAAGTCTTGGTGTGGTTTCATTTGCCTGTTTCTCTCTTTTTAGATAGATTCTTTTTCTTTTTCAGGATATGATTTAACTTTGAATTAGCAGACTTAGAGTAAGTCACATCACTGTTAAGGTGTGGGTGGGCCTCGTCCACTGAGCTGAAAGCCTTACCCACAAAGAAAGAACGGGGTTAGGAAAAAAGAAAAGAGCGCTGGTCTGCAAGGCAGAAAGTTTGTCTGCATTTGCTGCTTTTTGCCAGACAGAATGTGGCCTCAAAACTAATAGTAATTTCCACACAAATTGCCAACCCTTAAAGCTACCTTATAGTCACAGGGACAAATTATTTCCTTAAAACACCTCCCCACTGACCACTTCTGTTGGCTTTCTCTGAAAAACACCAACTACTATGTTTCACATTTAATCTTTGAGTCACCCAGGCCTCAGTCTGTGTGTTTGTTTCAGCCTGAACTGTGTTCTCGTTCCCTGAAATGAAAAGGGCCTGGGACAGCACTAACCTCTACGGGTTAAAGGTGAATGGGGCCTGGAAATTTCTTCTTGAGATTTCCCTTTTTATCTGGAGCTATACATATGTTGGGCACTGTGAATTCCTGACAGTGACTACAGAATTTCCTCATTGTTATCAATGTACAGTTTTCATTCTGGATGCTTGGAACAGACTGTGAGAGTCATTAGATACATTGGTTTATATTGTAAGCACTAATATAGTTACAGGTATGTAACATATATGAACACACACACATGTTTATGTACTTGTTATAAAGATGCACAGATTTCATTCTGTGGGATTGCGGTGGTCTTTGCGCATCTGTTAGGGCCACCAAACCAGGCCCCGCTAGGCAGGCCAGCGAGGAACAGCCCGGGTGCGTTATCACCATCCTGCTGTGTCTGCTCCGGGGAAGCACAGCACACTGGAAACTGCACATCTGCAGGCTAGAAACCCAAGGTCACATCAAGGCACAGCGGGGGAGTGTCCCACCTTCTCCTGGCTTTCCCTGGCTCCTTGGCTTTCAGCAGGGCAGCGTAGTTTCCTTCTTCAAGCAGCAGTCTCTCTGGGCACACCTGTTCAGGTGAGGAATGTCTCCCACACGTTCATATGTTGATAACTTGGTCTTCAGCTGGTGAGGTTCTGGAAGCCTTAACAAGTGTAACTAAACTGAAGGAAATAGGTCACTGGGGGCAAACCCTTGAGGTATCATGTTCAACACTATCTCTTCTAATTCTTCTGTCATAAACAAGAGCTTCTTCAACCACCTCACCCCACCCCACCCAACCCCTTCATCCTGCCGCAACAGGGCTCTGCCTCTCCACAGGCTCAGATTCAATGGAGCCAAGGATTCTGGTATCAGACATTGAAGGCTGAGCCAAGATAAATCTTTGCTCCTTTAAGTTGTCTCTGTTGGCATTTGGTCACAACTTGACGAGAGCAATGAGTACATGGCTGTTTCCCCGTTTCCCCTTTCTACAAATACGGCAGTCATAGTGGGTGGATGGTTGGCTCACTCCTCTCCTATAGCCCCTCCTCAGTTACACACACACACACACACACACTGACCCCGTTTCAAAATAAGGAAGCACATTTTGGGATACCTGAGACAGGATTTCAATGTGAATCTTGAGGGGAAACAATTCAGGTCACGAGTGTTTGTACTTTCTCACGTTTCCGTAGGAAGCTGTGTGGTGACCGGGTGGCAGGGGTGCTGGCCTCCAGACTTGGGGAACAGCTTTTCAAACTCCACCCATTGGTCTGATGCATGGCTGACGCTACACACTCCTGTGTCAAACAAGTCATTTCTTTTTTTTTTTGGTTTTTCGAGACAGGGTTTCTCTGAATATCTCTGGCTGTCCTGGACTCGCTTTGTAGACCAGGCTGGCCTCGAACTCACAAAGATCCGCCTGCCTCTGCCTCCCAAGTGCTGGGATTAAAGGCGTGCGCCACCACCGCCCGGCCAAACAAGTCATTTCTATTCTGCAAGATCAACCTTGCTTTGATACTAAAACTGGCAGCAGTCCCCTGGCACCCAACTCTGGTGACTCCCCTTTCCTTCTCCAATGTTCTCTGGATGGTTTTTAGTTTACTTCTTCTGCCTTCATAAAGAACATACAGCCAAGAAACAAGACTCAGAGACAAGAGCAAGAGAAACGGAGGAAGAGAATGGTTTGCAAGTGGCACTGTTGAAGGTGACGGGTGTGTTCGTTTCTGTGACCTAAGAGCTTCCCATGGTCCACATCCTCACGTGCATGATGATGTGAGGCTGCAGGATTCCACTGCTTCCAAATGCAGACTCCCAGTGACTCGGGTGAGGGGAGGCAATGGAGATGGGGGGAGATGGGCAGGGTGAGATGGGCAGAGTGAGATCCAGTGGAAACCTGGCCATCTTTGCCAGCTTGCCATAGGTCACAGGTGCCCCCACTTGGAAAGCTTCCAGTATAGTCCTTGATGCATGAAGTCCTACGAATATCTGGTTGTACTGGCTGGATTGCTTTGAGTAATTCCTACACATCTAAGTAATTCAATACCACATTGGAGGCCCAGCTACTAACATAAAAGACATGAGCTCTAAAAGTGAGAATGAAAGTTAAAATCAGTGTGTTTTCAAGTTTTGGTAATGTTAATGCATTTCTCCTGGCTGATACTTCACAAATCACTAATCAATCTGTCAATAATAAATAGAGAAAATTATAAAATATAGACAGTCAGAAAGAAGATATTTTGTCTAGACCATAGCTAAAAGAATACCTTTCATTATCTGAGGCTTTCTTCTAGGCCCGACATCCATCCAGATGAAAAGACAAACAAAAAAAGCCTTGCTTTCTTTGAGATGTTAATAAGGTAGAAAGTAGAATTCTCATCATAAACTTGAGTCATAGAAGCTAAATATTTAACTTTTAAAACCCAGCCGACTTTGTAGTATCCCTCTCTGCCTCTTGATTGCTGCCCAAAGAGGAAAACTGGCAGTTTCTGTGGCCATCTTCACTAAAAGCAAAGCAACCCTAGCAGTTTTAAAAGCTATCCATCTGATTTTACTACTGAAATTAAAATCCACTTAAAATTGGCCCAAATCCTATCCCACAGTTGGTGTTCAATAAATGTTGGTTGAAATAAATCACAGAAGGAGGGAGCCTACAGTACTCCCCAAATAGCAAATCAAAACAGAACAAGACTCGCTATGTACGATGTTTCTCTAGTATTTGAGACCCAAACAAAAGTCAAGGCAAGATTGGAAACCCTGGTAAATATATAGATGTAGTAAGTATATAGATGTGTGGTTCATCTTAAGATGTGTGACTTGGTGAGGTTAATGTTATGTACATTACAAGTTTTTAGGTAGCAACATCATAAAACAGATTTAAGTAACTATTCATCACAATTAAAAATAGTTGCCCTTAAGCCGGGCGGTGGTGGCACACGCCTTTAATCCCAGCACTTGGGAGGCAGAGGCAGGTGGATCTTTGTGAGTTCGAGGCCAGCCTGGTCTACAAAGTGAGTCCAGGACAGCCAGGGCTACACAGAGAAACCTTGTCTCGAAAAACCAAAAAAAAAAAAAAAATAGTTGCCCTACAAACTAGTGTGTTTTTAACTATGAGAACCACAGTAAATGTGTTTTCAGGAGTACACTGGAGTGGTTTTGGAGTGTGGAAGAAGCAAGTCAAGTTCTAGTTGACTTAATTGTCCCAGGAGGGGGCCTGGACATCAGTGAACCACTGAGATGGTCACCAGTTTTCTGGAGGAAATCAGTTTAAAACTTTGATACTGTTTTATTTTATTTTGCATTTTTTGTAGGAGAGAGAAAGAATATGAAATGGGGTGATTAGGGAGGAGGAGCTGGGGGAGGGGAAATATCCAAGATGTATTTCTTGAAAATTTTTAATATTAAAAGTAAAAATAACATACTTCTTTAAACAATAATAATGATGATGATTGTGGTATATTGGTTTGCTTGGAATTAGGTCAGTTTTTCAAGAACCTCTTCCAAGCACCATTGAATAAAAAGAATGATTGGGAGAATAGACGTCTGTAAAAAAAATATGGCTAATAGGTTACTTAACAGTATTTAGATTATTGTTAATTGGTTCAGCAGTTGTTAATCTTTAAGCAGCCATTACAAATGAGTACACAGACACCATGTGGATTTTAACAAGCCTTGGCCTGAGTTATGCAATCCTAGCCCATCTAAGCTAGCTCTTAATTCTATGACCCAAATATAACCCCATATATACATACATCCCCTTGGACTGCCATTCTCCACGATATGCCGATGTTCCTGGCCATGTGGAATGAGGTTCCTTTTTCTAACCCATGGTGTGAGCCTCCTTCCTGCTGCTCCTGGCTGGAATGCCTTCTTCTTCCTGCTGCTCTAATCCCAGGAACTCCCACCTTTCTCTGTCTTTGCCCAATCTCAGGCCTCGGCATTTTATTTAACCAATCAGATTCAATGTAAGTAACAGACAGCAAGCAGGACCAATTAATTAACATTTAGAATGCTTAACACTACCCCAACAGACGTCTGAATTTATTCTCAGTTTTGCGGAAACTTTGTTCCCTCCTTCCTTACGTCTTACACAGTTCTTCCTTTTATCCTGAAGCAACTATTTTCAACTGCGATTGATTTGGGCCCTGGGAGACACTTGGCAATGTCTCCATACACTTTCTCACATCTAGGTGAGGGAGAGGGGGGTGCTATTGTCATCTAGTGGGTGCACCCCAGCAACACTATTTAATATCCCACAGTGCACAGATGACCCCACAAAAACATTGATCCAGACCAAATAGTAATAGCACAGAGACCAAGAAACCCCGGCACAGTGGACTGAGTGTCTGTGTGTCCTGGGGTGGTACATAGGTGGTTATCTTCATAATTCTGCCCTAGGAGCCCTTTGAACTCACATACTCTGGCAGTCTCATAGGTCAGCAGATCCAGTAAGTCCATCTTTCCAAGTGGACACATGAAGAATGCTCAGGACCACTCTTCTTTCCCAACCCCTTCTCCTCAGTAAAGTTCTGAAAGGTATTGATGTGAGTAATTTGAAGAATTGCTTGTTTTGTTCTAAGGTTTCCTGAGTATGGCTGTGCCTCAGGGCTAGATTTCTTGGTTACTGTACTGGGTACCTCCATGGATTTTCATGCAGTCCTGAAAGAAGTGTGTTGGTATGTGTGTATGTATGTGTGTGTACATGTGTATGTATGTATTGTTATGTGTGCATGTGTCTAAGTATGTATGTACATGTATATGTGTATGTGTGTTTGGTATGTGTACATGTGTGTATGTGTGTTTGTTATGTGTACATGTGCATGTGTGTGTCTGTATATGTGTATGTATTGCATGTGCATGTATGTGTATTGTGTGTATATATGTATGTGTATGTGTGTTTGGTATGTGTACATGAGTGTGTGTGTTTGTATGTGTATATGTGCATGTATGTGTTGGAATGTGTATATGTGTATGTGTGCATTGCTTTGTGTATATGCGTCTGTATATGTGTGTATGTGTGTGTGTTGTATGTGTATTGTGCATATATATGAGTATTGTGTGTTTCATGTGTATTATGTGGATGTGTGCATTTATGTATGTGTGTGTTGATATGTGCATATGTGCATGTTGGTATGTGTATGTATGTGTATCTGAGTGTGTATCTGCATGTATGTGTGTGTGTGTGTATCTTGACAAGTAATGCTACACAGGTATTCCTATTTCATTATGCTTGAATTCTTGCCTTGTTGTTGCTGTTTTGTTTCATTTTGATTTTGTTTGTGTCTGTGATAGGATGGAGCCAGCCTTACAAATATAGGGAAGCACCTCTGAGTTACATCTCTAGATCTTGGTGTTTTGAGACAAGATCTCATTATTTAACTGAGGTGGGCTTTGAATTCTTGACCCCATTTGTCAGCTTCCTGAGTGTTAAGATTCCCAGCATTTACCACCACACCACCCCTGGCCTTTGGTGTTTGGATATGTCTTTTCTTTTTCTCCTGCACTCTCCATGCCCTCATTCCAGATCACAGACAGTCTTTCAGATAACTTCTGAATAATGACAGTCTTCCTCAATCCCAACCTCCCTGGACATTAGCAAAATCTCATTCTCACACACCACCGACAGTTACGACAGATGTTGTTTCTCTATTGAGAACCACTCAGTATTTCCAATCCGGTTCCGTGTCCCACCTTCTAGAGCTCTGAACTGACTGTGCCCATGACTCCCATCTTCTTCGGGTAAGCCCCCAGTGCCTGTAACGGGGGCTCATCCACAGTAAACCTACTTGAAAGAGTTGACTCCAACCTTCAGAGGCTTTCAAAGCACAGCACAATTGTTAGATAGTACAACAGCATCGATTGGTAGGTAAATCAACATTTAGCAAAACTCTATCAACATCCTTTGTAGGAGGAACAAGAACTAAATGCCCAAAATGTAATAAAGGATTCCATTGGGCAAGAGATTGCAGATCCCAAATTACTGAGAATTCCAACAGTGCTTTAAACTCCAAACAGTGTGCCCCTCATCCCTGACAGTAAGAGAAGAATCCCCCAAGTAAAACATCTTTTGGACCTTGCCTGTTTTCCCTCATTCCCCATGATGACTGTGTCCTTGGATGGCACCCCGGTTAAGGGGCTAGTTGACACTGGGGCAGATGTTACTATCATTACTGAAACTGAGGCTCTGAGATTCATTTTTGCATTTTTGCATTGGAAATTCAAACCAGCCCTGCCATTACTGGTGTGTGAAGCCAATCGCCTACCAGGGCAACTCTATGTCTCATGTGCCTGAAGGACCTAGATGGGAACCAAGGTTCATTTTACACTATAGTTGCTGATGTCCTCCGGAACCTTTGGGGAAGAGACATCCTTGAGGACATGGGAGTCATCCTAATGGCTGACATAAAGGGGACTTAGTCAAACAAGTTCCTCAATTACTCTGTTCTACTCAGGAAAAGAATTTCTAAACTCAATGAGACCAGGGTCCCAGTGCTTTCCCTCAATACGGAGGTTCATGGAACAGGTTTGGTATAACATCTTTGTTATTTTGTTATAACAAAAAAATTCTTTGACCCATCCTGGACTGTCACCTATGTCATTATGGGAGGGATTATTGTTATACTAATCATTCTGCTTTGGTGTCTTATACAGCACATTGCCTGACAATGCTTCATCAACAAGACTACCCTGCAGGTGTTCATCGCTCTGGAACGCCCAGACCACAGTGCATCCAAAGAAGTGACACAGGCCTGGCTCACAGAGATCCGTGAAGCCTCCATTTAATACCCTACACACCCTATGCACTTCCAGAGATGCCACCCTTTGAAGACTGGTAGTCAATGACAGGTAAGAATCTGTTTGGTAGATCAACCTAAGAGAGGCATAGTCTGTTATACAGGAGGTGCCTGAGGTGGGGTCAACAAGATCAGAGCATAAGAGCTCTGGTTCCCACTGGGTTGCTAAATAATTAAAAATAAAAACAAAAAGGTGAATATATAGGAGGAACAAGGCCTGCTATTGAGCAGGAAAAAAGTCCTGCTGTTAAATAGCGCATGAGTGACTGGGGTTCCAAATGCAACTGGTCTGAGAGACCTGCCCAGACCTGCCTGGAGATTGATGACACCACACTGGGTAATAAGACAGGAGCCAATGAGGAAGAGCCACAGCAGCCTGCAATTCGGGAGCCAATGTGACTCTGGGGGGAGGTTGTAAAGGGGGCACCCTTTTCTTGAAATAAACGGGTTTGCTTTTGTTGTTTACCTGCCCCCTGGGTTATTGGTTACACACTCATCCCCGCTCCCAAGAGTCCCGGGCGTGGGCCCCAGCAACAATCCTTCAAACATACGAAATAGAAGAGAAATAATAGCGTGAACTGAATAGGTAAGCTGTACACAATGACAAGGTGAATGCATTTTTAACAATAGGAGTATACAACGTCCCACTTTTTAACAGGACTACATCAAAGACTCTCACTGAATTTCCTTCATTTTTTTTTTCCTCTTGTTTTGTCCTAGTGAGGAAGAAATGAAAACTCAAAGAGTGTAAGTGACTTTGTCAACCTTTCCTAGGGAACCTCCCACAGCTAGAACTGGGAACCAGAAGTGAATCTCCCTCCACTATACCAAAGACTTCTCTCACCTTTTCTCTTTTCTATCTCTTGGCCCAGAATCCTAACTGCTTGGACTCATTTGGAAATTAGAAAACTTAAAATTCAACTAGTACCTTAAAACAAAAAAGGTCAATGAAGTATCTATCCTACAAGCATAAGAACTAAGTTTGGGTCCTTGGAACCCACGTCAAAAGTCAGTTGTGGTGGCGCCTGCCAGAAATCCCATGTGCACATGTACACAAAATGTACACATATGGTATGAACAGTATACTATACACAACAGCAAGCACACACACACACACACACACGCACACACACACACACGCACGCACGCACGCACGCACGCGAGCACACACACACACAGAGGATATAAACACCCACAGCATTTTTGCTTTTGGTGACTTTGTGCCAATTCTGTATATTCATGGGCACATTGGGCTCTCAAATGTCATCTGCATATTCATATACATTTACATGCCAGGTTTCCAAGTCCAGTTGTTTCCCTTGTTGTAGTGAATTAGCGGAGTACTGAGTGAATGTCTCTTATTGACTTACGCACAACCATATCAAGGACTCTAATACCTCAGCCCCATGGGAGTGAAAAGCCTTCCCTGGGTGAGGCTCAGAGGGATGGCAAAACTTCCTCAGGCCTGAGGGTGAATGTTGACAGTGTGTGCAGAAAAAATCCCGAAGATTTCTCCCTGAGACGCGCATAACCTAAAGACTGCTCATTTATAAAAACTGCCTTTACTGAGATTAGCTATGCCTCCCTCCTTGTCCAGCTGTATAGAATCATTCTGCCTCCTTGTTTATCTGTAATAACCCCATCTGTTCATTACTGAAGGCAACAACCCCGCCTCTCTGTTCAATTGTCCATGATAAACACACTGGACTCCTGGGATGCTGTGGCTTCTCCATCAGAGAGCCCAGACCTCCCCATCCCAGCTTTTCTGTGTCCCTGTATCTGTTATTTCTTCATTCCCTCACTGCCCCAGTTCGATCAGTCCCCAGGCTATGTAAGGACATGGCGCCTGAAAAACAGACATACCTCTGGCATTACGATAGCACAGCCATAACACCAAGATGCCCCCAGGGCAGTGTGAAGCACGTGCGGCTTTTCTTAACAGCTTCCTTCCAGTAATAGCCATCATCCTGTTTTAGAAAGGATGGAAACAGGAGCTTCTCAATTTTTCCATCTCAGACTTGGTAATCTTTTCTAGAGAATTATCTCCCTCTTGCTTTTGTGAGGGTCCCTGGCATGGGGCGTAGTCACAGCTGCTGACAGATCCATAGATGCAGACCTCATTCTGTGCTTTTTATAATCACCACCTACAATGTGTGAGGGAAGCACATAGCCTAATTCACTTTAATGTTCATCCTATGCTTTAAAATAAACATTATTCCTTGGCAAGTGCACTTGGCCCAGTTAACTATTTGAAATGCATATAAGCTATATCAACTTTAAAATATGTATGTGCATATAGTCAAAAAGTCTTACGTAAATGTTAACAATGATTTTCTCTTAGTGGTGGGATTTCTATTTGTACAGATTTGTACTTTCATAAGGACTATTTCTTTACTATTTAAAAAATGCATTTCCTTAATCACAAAATGCTTATTTAAAAACCTCTTAGCCTGGCATTATAGTATATACCTGTAATTTTAACATTTAGGGAGCTGAGGCAGGAGAATTGAGAGCTTGAGTCAGTCTAGGCTATGTAGAGAGACATTGCTTTAACAATAAAAGAACTCCTTCTAAAATAGCACTCCTTTTATGATTCGTGGGAATAGGCCCAGTGCTATTTATTCAATAAATATGTGACGAACACCTCCCATGTACATACCCGTGTGATAATAACCATTAGACAAAGCATTCTCTGTTTCACAAAGCTCAGGCTTTTCAGATCACAGATGTTCATAGACTTACACTCATGCACTTGCTAAGAGTATGGGTAGAGAGGAGAACAGGGATAGCTGTCTCCAGGAGCTTGTGTTGTGGAGGACGCTGTATTGGCTAATGTCACCACAGGTGGTGTCTGGGAGGGTGTGGGTACCTTAGCTGGGTAGTCCTGGTGGGTCTCACTGAGTCACAGTTGGGTTGAGCCTGGTGTATCAGGAAGAAAGAGGACCCTGAGCAGAACCAACTGCAGGGAGGAAACACTGGGAAGAACACTGAGCGTATTCAAGGTGCAAAGCCAACCAAATGTTGGGGAGAAATGAGGAGGCAGAAGCAAACCAGATGATTCTGGTCACCGCTAGGAGTTCCTGGCAAGTTGTGAGTAAAAAGGTGATACCATGCCATCACACTGCCGAGCTTACATCTGGCAAAGGAACCACCTGCTTCTCAGTTGACAGTAGAGTGGAGACAAGAGTGCAGGCAGGGACACAGTCCGCTGTGGTTGAGGGTGTCTAGAAGGAAGTTGGAGATATATTAAAAAAACATCACATTGTAGAAATATTTTTTTTAAACTGGAGCAAAAATTAATGAGGTGTGTTCTGATCTTCATCATGTAACTACTGTTCTTTCAACTTCCTTCAGAATTCGACTGAGCATATTGATGATACCTTATGTCAGTAATGGACTTCTGGAGCTTCAGCTAGACACACAGAGACATATTTCAGCTTCCCACTTCCTTTCCAGGAGTGATCTCATGCCTCAGTTCTTACCAACAGGAAGGAAGGGAATGGAAAGACCAGGCAACTTCTAGATATCCCCTTCGGGATACAGACACCGGAAGGAAAACTTCGCTCTTCCCTTGGCTGAGCTCCACATTAACCCCTGCTTTGAGAGAAGCATCCCTGGGGCCTGGGGGAGTAGCCAGATGGAGGGACTGCTTCTCCTAAGGACCTCAGGGGACAGAACTGTTTTGGTGTCCTCCATGGTCCATATTCCAGAGTATTAACCTCATTGTGCTGTAGTTAGCTTGCCTTCTGTGGTCTTTTGGCTACAGCCTCTTATCATAGAGCTTAAGTCACATGAGAAAGCCAAAAAAAAAAAAAAGTTAAGAAACCTCAGCATAGAAAACATCTTTATAGCAGCCCAACAATTTTTTTATTATTCTAATGTTTATTTGTTACATCTCCATCATAGTGCCCTCTTTCCACCCCTTCTGGTTCCACCTCCCACCCTCTCTTCCCTCTCCCACCCATCCCACTCCTCCGATGTGGGGTGTCCCTACAAATCAGTCCCTCTCAGTTCAACAGTCATATGAGGGCTAAGAGCTTCCTCTTGTACTGGGGGCCTACATGGTAGCACCCCTAGGGCAAATTGTCTCATTGATAGGTAACAAAGTCTATGTTCCTGATTTTTTTGTTGTGTTGGTTGTAGGATACTTATCCTGTATTACATGGCTAAAATCCAATTATAAGTGAGTAGATGCCATGTGCATCTTTCTGAGTCTGGGTTAGCTCACTCAGGATGAGCTTTTCTAGTACCATCCATTTGCAGCCCAGCATTTTTAACAAGATAAACAATGTCTTTCTTTGGTTCCTTCCAGCCTGGGATGGAGAAAGCATAGCCTCCGGAGAGAAAAGCTGGCTCCCTAGATCACTGGAAGCCTTGAGACCATAATCTATTCATGGTAGGGTTCTTATCCCAGATGAGATTAATGTCCAGGAAAAGGAACATTCTAGTCATGACCTCCATGTACACTAAGTATGTGGCAAGCTCATTGAAAAGAGACAAAAAGAGATATTTTTGTTATTTAAAAAAAACACATTTGAAATTAATTTATCTTAATGAAGCAGTATGCCCTTAGCTATGCAAATATGCAAAATACAGCAAGTCAGTCAGGTGTAGAGAGCTGCGATGTGCCATGCCCTAAAGATGGCGCCGGTCTCCGCCTTCCACCAGCCCGACGGTGAGCGCTCTCGATGATAATAAGTTCATATTTGGCAAAGACCGCTGATCTGGCTTGCTTCCGCATATGTGGGCCTCTAAGATAGCACCACTTGGCTTTACTTGACTGGCTGTTCATTTTAGTACTTAGCCTGTGGGTTGGGTCTGCCCGGGCATTCGGAATTCAGAAGACTGTTTTCAAGGGACCTGAATAAACTGCTGGAGAAGAGCTTTTGTGAGTTGCGTCATCCTTGCTGGTCGAGTGGGACGCGACAGGTGGTGGCCCATACAGGGACCCAGAAAAGAATCAGAACTCCTGCAGTCAGGGGCAGCGCGCTGGTAAGTTCCTGGGATAAATCAGGACAATAAAGTTTCACGGAGATAGCGAACACAAAGTAAAGATTCGCAGATAATAGCCAGCATACGGTAAAGATTCGCAGAGATAACGAACGAAAGGTAAAGTTTCGCGGGGAAGCAGCGAACCGAAAGTAAATTTTTAAACATGGGATTGTCTGAGTCACACCCAATTTTTCTGGCTCTTCAGGAGCTACTTTTAGCTAGGAATTTGAAGATTAAGAAGTCTACCCTAGAAAGATTTTTAAATGAATGTGATTCCGTGGCTCCGTGGTTTGCGGTGTCCGGGAATCTTACGGTATCCTGCTGGGACAAATTAGGCAGGGACTTGGATTTTGCTTGGGAGCAAGGGACTCTGAAGCATGGAGTAAGACCGATTTGGAAAATGGTGAGGAGTTGTTTAGAAGATCAGAGATGTTGTAATGCGATCAAAGAGGGAGAATCAGCCTTAAAACTTCTGCAAGGGGAAAGATCTGAGCAGGTAGACAGGGAAAAGGAAAGTAACAAAGGAGAAAGATTTGAGCAGGCAGAGAGTGAAAAGGAAGACAAAAAGAAAGTTCCTCTCTATCCCGATCTTAAAGATTTTAGAGATTTTAGAGATTTTGAGGACTCAGAGAGCACGGATTCTGAAGGAGAGCTACATGCTCTAATAGAACAGTTAGAGAGGACTGTTATTAGAAAAAAGGAAAAGAAAAGGGTAAAAGAAAAGGACATGTCAGCGGCAGTCGGTGTGGGTGGAGCCATTGTTACAGCGCATTCAGCCAAGCTGGCTGCGGCTGGTGTAAATAAAGCCGTTGCCATGGCGCCTTCAACTCCTCCCCCATATCCAGAAGCCACGCAGATAGATCAGCCTGTTCAGTCCCTGAAAGTAGGGAGATCTTTCTGCCCGGGGATGTGGACACAAGTAAGAACAGAATAGAACATTATCCCACTGCACTTGCTGCTTTAGCCTTGAATGGTATCCAACAATGCTTGCAGTCTTTTGGAGTTGCTCCTGCCAGTATAATAGTGCCTTATTCCAGTTATCAAATTAAGATTTTGTGTGGCACTGTAGATGACTGGGCAATATTGCAATGTAGCTTTGAAGGAGTGATTGATAACCATTACCCTAAACATCCATTGCTATCATTTTTAAGGAGCACCCAGTGATATTCCCTAAGATTACTTCAGCAGTACCACTTCAAGGGCCACCAAATGTGTTTACTGATGGCTCAAAGACAGGCTGTGGAGCCTATTTGATAGAAAGACAAGAGCCCGTGTTATGTCAATTTCAACCGGGCTCCCCCCAAATAGTAGAGTTGAAAATAGTAATTGAGGTGTTTAAAAGATGTCAATTTGCATTCAATTTGATTTCAGATTCAGTCTATGTGGTCAACGCAGTGAAAGTATTAGAATTAGCAGGTCCTATTAAGAATAGTAGTACTGTATGTGCCTTATTACAAGAATTACAAGTTTTAATCTGGCAGAGAAAAAGGTGTTTTTATATTCAACA
>CAJQZJ010032315.1:3123885-3140129 GCA_907164525.1 Lophiomys imhausi | reverse complement strand
CAATTGGGGTGTGAGTGGAAATTGCAAGGTTTGTGTGTTACTTCCGTGCAGTATCAAAATTTTACAAAGGCTGCTAATTTGTCTAGACAATTGTCAAAGTTCCTCTTACAGGATTGGTCGGCTGAGTTTGAAAATTTGATGAGAGAGCTGAGAGCGACAATCGTCCACATCAACTCCACTCGGGTGGATCTGAGCCTGGCTACTGGTTTGACTTCCTGGATTCAGACGGCTATGGATCATCTTAAGGAGTGGGCGGGCGTAGGCTCTTTAGTGATACTGATGATACTAGCCTCTCTGGTTTGCCTATGGTGCATCTACAAAATGAGAGCTACACAAAAGCGTAATGCAGCCATGATTATACAAGCCCTTGAGGCGGGCCAGTCCCCTCAGGCATGGCTCGCTGCCGTGAAGTAAATCTTCACTAAGTATAGACCCTGCCCACTGAGGTATTCATTCCACGGATATTAGGGTCTGGCAAGTCAGTGACGGAGTTGACGGGTAAGTCTCGGCCACCTAAGACAGGGCAGTCCCGAGTGGGGAGGCTGACCCAGAGACGGGTAAGAGTTTGAGCACTGCCCTCCTACAGGCTCAGGCCCACCGTGAGATCCCCAGATAGGGGAATTACGAAGCCTTTCCAGGGACTTCTACCAACTTTAGAAAAAATAAAAAAGGGGGAACTGTAGAGAGCTGCGATGTGCCGTGCCCTAAAGATGGCGCCGGTCTCCGCCTTCCACCAGCCTGACGGTGAGCGCTCTCGATGATAATAAGTTCATATTTGGCAAAGACCGCTGATCTGGCTTGCTTCCGCATACGTGGGCCTCTAAGATAGCACCACTTGGCTTTACTTGACTGGCTGTTCATTTTAGTATTTAGCCTGTGGGTTGGGTCTGCCCGGGCATTCGGAATTCAGAAAACTGTTTTCAAGGGACCTGAATAAACTGCTGGAGAAGAGCTTTTGTGAGTTGCATCATCCTTGCTGGTCGAGGGGGACGTGACAGTCAGGCACAGTTACATGGCACGGTTTATGGTCCCATCTATCTTGGGCACCAGGTGCCACTCTCATTGGCATGCCTAAACTCAAAGTTTTAGTGAACAAAGAAAAAGGAGCCTCTAGATTCTGATGGGTGCCACACATGATAAAGCTACATAAGACTAAGCTGTGTGTTGTAGTGTATAAACTTAGGAGTGGGTGAAGCAGTGCCCTCCTTACAGAGTTTTCATGGAGCTATTAAAAGAATGACGGCTGAGGGGATGTTGAGCGGGAGAGACTGCTTGATACTCAGACATGAAAGCCTGAGTTCGGACCTTTAGCATATATGTCAAAGGCTGGGAGTTCTAGCATGCAGTCCTGCAACCTCAGCCCCATGGGAGCAGAGACAGGGGGTGGGGGAGTGAGGGGGGTAGGGGGTCAGCTGCCAGCCTTGCTCCAGGCTCAGTGAGACACCCTGCCTCAAGGGACCAACGAGGAGGAGAATGTTAAAGCAGGACACCAGATATCCTCCTTGGCCTCTGCATACTGGGATGTGCATGTGTGGGTGCACATGCTTACACACACACACACACACACACACACACACACACACACACAGACAAAGACAGACACACACACATACAGTGACAAAGATAGACAGACAGACACACACACATACAGAGACAAAGACAGACAGACACACACACACACACATACACACACACACACAGAGAAAATATATGTAAACTGACCAGAAATAATCACTATTATTAGTTTCTCCATTTCCCATATTCAATTATATGGATTTCAAAATTTAAAATACCCTGAAATCTACTTTACCTCTCTGAGAGAATAATGAAATGATCATGTCCAGTGAGGACATCTTGATTTTCTGTACCACTTAACATTTAGGTGGGGGCAAAGGGTGATGTGAAGGAAAACTGATATTTTCAAAGTACCTCCTAAAGCCACACTTCCCACCTTGTTTCCTGGGTCCTGTAACCTGACAAAACAACACCAACATGCCTATTTTATTTTGCTGTGTGTGTGTAGTGTATGTGTGTGCACGACTGTGTGTGTGTGTGTGTGTGTGTGTGTGTGTGTGTGTGTGCAGAGCCTAGTGTTTTCTCTTATCCATCCTCTGAGAAAGGTTCTCTCGCTGAGCCTGGCCCTCATAGATTTTCTGGACTGACTGGCTAGTGTGCTCCAGGGACACTGTGTTCATTTCCTCAGTGCACTGGAGTTGCAGATGCCCACAGTCACCTCTCTGGCTTATTTCTAAGGGCACTGATCACTTGAACTCAACTCTTCATGCATGTGTAGTGGGCACTGTACCCATTGAGCCATCTTCCCATCTTCCCAGCTCCCATCATTTTTAGTTTAACAATAAAGAAACGTGATCTTGGCTTAATCACAACTACCAAGTAGCTGTTAAAGGAAGAGCGGATATTCAAACTGTAGGTTGTACAGCTCTGAAGCCTCCCTTTCTTGAAACAACTCAGGGAGGCCTCACCCTGGTGGTGTAGAGTATAGGAGTGTACATATTGTTATATGCAACATTCTTGCACATAATAGTAAACTTAAGAACCACCTACTACTCTAGTTTTATTTTTTAATATAATTTTAAATTATAAACAAAATTATCATTTCTCTGTATTCTCATTTAATATTTTATGTAAATAGCCATATTTGATTAATTATTGGTGTATTGGCCTAGTTATGGTTACCCCCACCACACTGTTAGTTTTTTGCAGGCAAATATTTTATCAGCTGTGTATTTTTTTTTTTTTAGGGAAAGGTGTCTTTTTGAGACAGAGTTTTGCTGTGTAGTACTGGGTGGCCTGGAACACTCTATATACACCAGAATGGCCTGAAACTCAGCAGAGATCTGCATGACTCTGTTTCCCAAGTTTTGAGATTAAAGGCCATTTTACTATGCATGCAGCTGTGTGTTTGAGTGTTGATCATAATGCCCATGTATAGCAGGCCCTCAATGATCTCTATTGAATCATTCACAAATTCTCTAAGAGCAGTAATGCAACATAGTACAACTGCTGAGCAGTTAGTATAGCAATTTCTGGATGTATTTTTGATTTGTCTTTAGTTTATAACCCCAAGTCTCATGAATTTCTACATAGAGTAGCGATTACAAGTGAGTGGAGACAATTAAATAATTGTATATGAAGCTAGGTGTAATGGAGGCTTGTTCTGAAACCTCAGCTCTTGGGATACTGAGGCACGAGGATCTTAAGTTTGAGGCCATCTTGGGATACACAGTGAGACCACATCTCAAATAAAACAAACCATAACTTTCTCTCAGAACCAACCCACATCCATCCAGTAATATGATCAAAGACCCTCAGAGGCTGTGCTTTCTAGTAACCACAGAAACCTTTGTTAGTAAAAGAGAAAACAGTCTTTTCATTCTGCCCCAGTTTTAATGAAAAGATTCTGAAGGGACACACACACACACACAAATCCACACTGGAAGCCACCACCATCACTATAGGAGCAGAGGCTCCTGACCGATAGTCTTGGGTAGCTTGGAAGCTGAATAACAACACCAATCATAAGGGACACTGCTGTAGCACATCCGTTAAATGCATTCACAGTGATCAGCAGTGATCCTGAATCATTAGGCAATCATTTGAGCCACATAAAAACTTTACTGGGATTAGATGCCTTGCTGCAGACAGTGTCACCACCAAGGAAAGACCATTAAGAGACAAACTCTCATAAAGGTAATCATACCCTGAACTTTGCAAGTATGATGGCAGGTGGCAAAGGAAAACAAAATGTTTCATTTGTATGATAACATAAGGACAGCAAACAATGGCGAAATCTTACTGGGTTTTTTTCCTTTTTATTTTCCAAAAACATTTTTAAAATACTCAAGCTGAATCCATAAGAACACATAACACAGTGATTACTGCTGTTTGGGTCAGCAGTTGCAGAACGGTAAAATAAAAATGAGCCACAGGAGTTTGTGCTATAAACCTTGTTTTACATTTCAGGCTATTTTTCAGTGTGAAAATACTGTAAAGAGCTACAAAGAGTCTGATATTTTATGGATTCTGGTAGAAGAAGTAAAATCTAAAGCAGAGACAGATCGCAGTTTATAGCAACTGAACCAGCTAGACTGGTTTGTGGTTGCCATTAAGAAAACAAAAAACAAAACAAAAAAAAAAAAAAAAAAACCACTGCCCAGTGATTTGGGTATCATCCTGAATTTGCAAAGTAAGTCTTTATAAATTCATACTCCTTTCATTCTCAACACTACAATCAGACATCTGAGAGAAAATGATCTCTTTCTGGGAAGCATTGGGTGTAGTCATCAGGATGTCTTACAAAGGTGTGGGTCAGGAGGAAGTGAGGGAGGTAGAATTGGAAATGTCACTGAGAAAGCCAGTGCAGGGCCCAGTGGGTAGGAGGGAGCATGGAAGCCTCATCAAATACCTTGAGAGTCACTAAAAAGCCACTGTTGAGTGACTTTTTGTGAGTGGGAAGAAGGTATAAGTATTGCTAGACTAAAATGGTTCACTCTAACTCCAGCCTGTAAGGGCAGAGACGAGGATCCCTGGAGAAAGCTAGCAGGCAAGACTAGCCATGTCCATGATCTCTGGTTTGACTGAGGAACTTTGACTGGGTTTGACTCAGTAAATAAGGTCGAAGTGCAATGGGGAATGAGTCCCAACATCAATCTCAGACACACATGCACACATGTACGCACATGCACACGCACACACAGGTACACGCACATGTGCACACACACACCTTCACATGCACATGCACACAGGGACACACACACAGAGGAATAAAGGGATTTCCATGGACCACAATTGTGACGAAGAACAAAAACACTATAAGTTGGAAGGATGTGAGCAGCAGTGAGTGTCTGCCTGGGTACCAGGACAATCAAGCCAACCACAGTCATAGTGGGAGGGGACAACAAGGGTTTGGGGGGACTTCCCTCAATGCAATACAAAGCGGCCAGATTTTGGAACTGCATCCTTGTCTGGCACAAAGATCTGTAATCTGGAGTTTGCGATGGTGGTGTTTGCAGGTCTTACACCATGATGGATTCAGTCAGCAATGGTGATGAGCTGGTGGTAACAGCTTTATAAATACTTGGAGTCCAGTCAGTCTCACCGGACTATGGACTCAGGGCATGAAGAGTTCCATCAGAGTCTCCCACAGTTTGTGGCCCTTAGCATACATGTTTGAATTTTCAAGTCTTTCATTTATAAGTGGCAGAGCTGCTAGGCCTTTGGGAACAGACCAAGTCAGTAAAAATCAGCTTTTTTCAAGGATAGCATGGGTCAGCATTATGGGAGATGCATTTGAGTTCTGTCTGGAGCCCAAGAAAAGAGAAACTTCATATAGTCTTGATTTTGCATCATTGGCACTGGGGCTGAGAGCAAGCATAGCACCTCTGTGTATACCACTAGGTTTCAGCTTTAACCAAATTTACTGGTTAATTTTAGCGGTCAACTTGAGACAACTCACTTCCCAAGAGAGTCTTCATAAGGAGTAATCTAGGTCACATTGGACTGTGGACATGTGTTTGGGCAGTACCATCCCCTAGGCATGGAGTCCTAAATATCACAACAGGGGAGAAAACTAGCTACAACCAAGCAAATACAGATGTAGTGGTTTTGTTTGTTTGTTTGTTTGTTTGTTTGTTTTTTTTCTTTGCTCTCGGCTGTAATTATGACAGAACTAGTTTCTTAAGCTCCTCCCTTGACAATCCATACATGATGGAATGTAAAGTGGAATTGCTAGCCAAATAAATCCTTTCTCTCTTAAGTTGTTTCTATCAGCATATTTTATCACAAAAACAGAAATTAAATTAAGACATTGACTGAACAAGCCTGGGATTGTAGGGAAAGTTTTTTAAACCAAGGTTCCTGAAGAGGCAGTGGCTGCTCTGGGTGGCAGGAAAGAAGACAGAGTGTCTGTGTTCTTTAATGTATCATTTTCGTTTGACCCGTGAAGTTTTCTTGTCCCTTTCCCTATTGCTAGTCATTGAATCCATATCAACTTATCCTAAAATAGGAACATCACCCCAGCAAACCACAAAGCTTCATGGATTAGACATTCAACTTTAAGAAGAATACAATACCAAGCTAACAGCTTCTCTTTCAAAACGGATGTTCCCGGTAGTTGCATCAGGGACACAGTGAGTCCAAAAACCTTGAAGGGGAATCTCTGGGTAGGAGCTATCACACTTTGGTAGATGTTACATTTGATAAAATCATGAACATTGTCACTTACAGAGATGTATAGTTTAGAGAGCTCATTAGAGTAATGGACTCTGTGACGGTTTGAATGGAAATGGCCCTCATAGGCTCATGTATTTGAATGCTTAGGGAATGGCTTCATGTGTGGCCTTGTTGGAGTAGTGTGGCTTTGTTAGAGGAAGTGTGTCACTGGAGGTGGACTTTGAGGTTTCAAATGCTCAAGCCAGACCCAGTGTCTCTCTCTTCCTGGTACCTGCTGATCCAGATGCAGAAGAACTCGGCTACCTCTCCAGCATCCATGTCTGCCTGTGTGCTGGCATGCTTCCCACCATGACAATAATGGACTAAACATCTGAATGGTAAGCTTCCCCAATTAAATGTCTTTTCTTTATAACAGTTGCCATGGTCATAGTGTCTCTTCACAGCAATAGAACACAGACTAAGAGAGACACCAAAGTACAGAGAGTGTTGTGAAATACAAGACACCTTTGAGGATGGCAACTTGTGAATCAGCCCATAGAAAAATCAAACAGAATTTCAGAATTCCTGAGGAAGATTCACCCTGAGTCTGCAATACCCAGCCCATAATGGAGAAAGGACTTAAAAAGCAGTATTTTCTTTCTTGAGTGAAGACAAAATTGAATGTTGTGATTTGGACAAAGTAGATCTGAAAAATCTTGCTTAGTTAGCAGTCCCTGATTTTGTTAGGACTTGCCAGCTACTCCTGATAATGAAGGTGTAGTAACACTTTAGTTACAGAGATCAAGCTGAGGCTTTTAATTTGCCTGTAGACAAGACATCATCTGTATAATGAACATATTTGATAACTGAGAGGAGTGGAACTCTAAATCCCATTGTTGAGGCACTGTTTCTGCTGTGGAATCTGTTTTGCAGGTCATCTTGGGACATGGACATCAAGACTCAGACTGTAAGGCCTCAGCGTTTGGCTTAGTATTCCTCCAGGGATACATCACTTCTTGGACACCACTCAGGTTTATGTGTCCCATCAGTGGTCTCCACCCACAGGTCTTCTTAGGAGATCTTGCCAACCATTTAAGGGACAGGCAAGTGTAGCACTGATTCCTATGTAGGCTGAGATGTAGAAGCAGCAAACAACAGAGCAAGGAACTGATTCAAAGGACCCCACCTCAAAGCTGGCTTCCTTTCCCCACTATGAACCCTGCCTTATCCCATTAGCTGAATCTGCATAACTTCTACATATCTATGTAGGTTCCTATAGCTAACACAGTCACAACAGTGTGATTCTTTCTCCAAGATTTTCCAACATACTGAGATGTGTGTGTGTGTGTGTGTGTGTGTGTGTGTGTGTGTGTGGAGAGAGAGAGAGAGAGAGAGAGAGAGAGAGAGAGAGAGAGAGATCTTTAACTCTCATATGGACAGGAAGATTTGAGCTCCATTTCTCGTACTTTTTCCTTTACATGGATGGTTGAGGTCAGGGGATGAGAGACAGAGAGACAGACAGACACACACAGAGAAACATCAGTTTTTCATTATCATCCAACATCATAAACTCACTTACCAGTCTGGATCCTAGTCAACATCTCATCTATGGTTTCACATAGGGGTTTCCCTCACAGAGATCTCCCAAGAAAGCCATTGCTCCCTTTCAGCAGTGAATACTTACTTTTCAAAAGAAAAGAAAAGGAAAGAAAATCTGAGATCTTTTTCTGTCATCTCCAAATGGATTTTAGTCTGGTATAGATGTTGAAAGGACTAAGTTGTGATTAAAGAGCCCGGCTGCTGCTGTTCTTCCTCAGCAAGCATCACACAGCCACCTTCAAGTCCCAAGTAGGGCAGTCACATGGCATCCTGACTGCATGGGTAGTGTGAACAGCTTTCATAGTGAGATGGATATCCCTAACTCCTCTGAAAGAGTAAAGGACCATCTTGGCTGTTACAGTAGAGGAGATTCGAGGCTGACCTCTTAGGTGGTGAGAAAGTCCACCCACTAGAAGGGGAGTTTTCAGCTATCTCCGAACCTACATCCTAGAATTCAATTGCAATCACCTTTCCAAGCTCTTTAGCAGACCATAAAGTAGAGGGCAGTTTACTCCCCTGTAAAATACACATTTTGTCAGCTCACTATTGATTCCCATGGATTTCCTCTAAACCCTGTTGAGTGACATGCATGCAAGGTCTTCATCTTTCTGTCCTAAGAAGGCCAGTCTGTCAGCATCCTACACTGATTGCCCATACAATGGTAAATCTGCCATTTCTCAAACTTTTCATCTTGCTATGGATTAATAGATACTGGGGGAGAACCTACAATTATTTTTGTTGTTGTTTTTCAATACAGGATTTTTCTGTATGACAACCCTGGCTGTCCTGGAACTCACTCTGTAGACCAGGCTGACCTGAACTCACAGATATCCACCCGCCTCTGACTCCCAAGTGCTAGAATTAAGGTGAGTGGAGAAGGAATATAGGACTGTTTTATACTCACACAATAGTGTCAGTGTTTTTAGTGCCCCTCAAGTCTTACTTGCAACAGGGCATGCAAAAACAGACAGATAATATCCATCCACGCAGGTTGAGCTACACACAGAAGGAGAACCTGGGCTTAGGGAATGTCTTAGTTAGTTTCTATTGCTGTGATAAGACACTATGAGCAATCTATAAAAGAAAGTGTTTCGTAGAAATAGACCAGTTGATCAATGGAATCAAATTGAAGACCCAGAAATAAACTCACACACCTATGGTCACTTAATTTTTAACAAAGAAGCCAAACTCTTATAATGGAAAAGGGACAACATCTTCAACAAATGGTGCTGGTCTTAACTGGATGTCAACATGTAAAAGAACACAAATAGGCCCATATTTATCACCTTGCACAAAACTTATGTCCAAGTGGATCAAAGACCTTAACATAAAACTGGACACACTAAATCTAACAGAAGAGAAAGTGGGGAAAAGCCTCAAAGTCATTGGCACAGGTGACAACCTTCCTGAGCAGAACACCAATAGCTCAGGCTCTAAGACCAATGATCAATAAATGGGACCTCATGAAACTGAAAAGCTTCTGTAAGGGAAAGGACACTGTCATTACAACAAAATGGCAACCTACAGATTGAGAAAAGATCTTTACCAACCCCACATCTGACAGAAGGCTAATATCCATAATTTACAAAGAACTCAAGAAGTTAAACACCAAGAAACCAAATAACCCAATCAAAAAATGGGGTAGAGAGCTAAACTGAGAATTCACAAAAGAGGAATCTCTAATGGCTGAGAGACACTTGAAGAAATGCTCAACATCCTTAATCATCAGAGAAATGCAACTCAAGATGACTCTGAGATTCCATCTCACACCTTGTCAGAATGGCTAAGATCAAAAACTCAAATGACAGCACATGCTGGTGAGGTTGTGGAAGAAGGGGAACCCTCCTCCATTGCTGGTGGGAGTGCAAGCTTGTGCAACCACTGTGGAAATCAGTCTGGTGATATCTTACAAAACTTAGAATAGCTCTACCTCAAGACCCAGCCATACCACTTCTGGGTATACATCCAAATGGTTCCTCACCAATCCACAAGGACATCTCCTCAACTATGTTCATAGCAGCTTTATTTGTAATAGCCAGAAACTGGAAACAACCCAGATGCCCCTCAACCGATGAATGGATAAAAAACATGTGGTACATCTACACAATGGAATACTACCCAGCTATCAGAAAAAAGGAAATCATGCAATTTGCTGCCAAGTGGATGGAACTAGAAAAGCTCATCCTGAGTGAGCTATCCCAGACCCAGAAACATGCACATGGCATCTATTCACTTATAATCGGAATTTAGCCATATAGTACAGGATAACTAGATAACTACAACCAACAGACTGAAAGGAACAGGAACATAGACTTTGTTACTTGTTAGTGGGACACTTTGCCCTAGTGGAGCTGCCATGTAGGCCCCCCCAGTGCTCGAGGAAGCTCTTAGACCTCATATGGCTGCTGAACTGAAGGGGGCTGATATGTAGGACACCCCAAACCAGAGGAATAGAATAAGTGGGAGAAGGGGGGGAGAAGGTGGGAGGATGAAAAGGTTGTCTGGGTAGGGGTGAAGGGAGGGGACTGTGATGGAGATGTAAATTGAAATAATAAATAAACATTAAAAAAAGAGAAAGTGTTTATATGGGGCTTGGCTTCAGAGGGTGAGGTCATTACCAGCACGGAGCATGGCAACATGCAGGTAGGCATGACACAGAAGCAGTAGCTGAGAACATGATCCACAAGCAAGAGGCAGAGTTGGAGCTAAATGGGATGGTGATGACTTTTGAACCTCAATACTCACCTCCCAGGGACCCACCTCCTCCAAGGAGCCCACACTTCCTAATCTTTCTCAAACAGTTCCACCAACTGGGGACCAAGTATTCAAGCAATGGCCTATGGAGGCCATTTTCATTCAAACCACCACAGGAAGTTAATCTTTCATAATGGTCAGTAAGATAGCCCCCCCCACCCCCCAGGGACAGTATTCCAACTTTCAAAGTTCTTCACTGTGTGAACATTCTGTTCAAGGAACAAAGAGAAGTCAATGCTTTGCTCACAGGGTATGCACAAATGCCAGAGCCCTGTGGAGAAATGTCTTCAATAGGGCAGAGAAAGCTCATAGAAAATATGTAAGCATTTTTATCCACAGGCAATTAAAGTTGAATTTAAGTTTTGTCAAAAATTGATGATTTTTAAATATGGGGGAAGACATGGTGTCTTAGTCAGTATTCTATTGCTGTGAAGAGACACCATGACCACAGCAACTCTTATACAGGAGAGCATTTGATTGGGATTGGTTTACCGTTTCAGAGGTTTAGTCCATTATAAACATGGTGAGAAGCATGGCAGCACGCAGGCTGACATACTGCTGGAGAAGGAGCTGAGAGTACCACATCCAGGTCTGCAGGCAGCAGGCAGAGAGAGACACTGGACCTGGCTCCAGCATTTGAAACCCAAGGCCCACCTCCAGTGACACTTATTCCAATAAGGCCACACCCACTCCACAAGGCCACACTCCACTCCAACAAGCTTATACCACCTAATCGCTTTCAAGTAGTACCACTCCCTAGTGATTAAACATTTAAATACAGGAGCTTATAGTAGCCATTCCTCTATTCACACCATCACACCTGGGATGAAGTTTGACATTCATATTAGATTTCATTGGATGACTAACTCTTGTACCTAATAGTCTAGAGGATCTAATACATTAACTGTGAATCACTAGAGTTCCCGTGTTTTAACGGGCAAAGAAAATGAACACCTAGAAAGTGTTTGTAACAGGAACTGGTGATGTATAAAAATAACACAGAGCTGACAGTGAGGACCCAGGCCTTTCCTGCTTCTTTTGATCATCAACCAAGCATCAGACACTGTTATAGATAAATATATGTGAAAAGATAAAGCTTATGCTTTGCATCTTTTCGGAGACAGGATCTTGCTATATACCCTGGATTGCCTGGAACTTATGGCCCTCCATTTTAGCTTTGTGAGTGCTGGAATTGCAGGTGTATACAACCACCTAGGCTTTAGAAATTTTAAAAATCACAACCTTCAGCATTTTATTTATTTACCTATATTTATTAATTTGTGTATGTGAGCATGTGTCCCATGGCAAGAGTATGGAAGTCAGAGGACATCTCCTGGGAGTCAGTCAGGCCTGGCATCAAATACTTTACCTATTGGTGCATCTTGTGGTTGCTATATTTAAAAGTGTTATATAAATTCAAAATACTTAAGCACTCAAAAGTATCTTTATTTATTAAAAGATAGTCTCTCTATTATGTAGCTCTAGTTGTCCTGGAACTTGCTCTGTCTACCAGGTTGGCCTTGAACTCAAAGTGATCCCTGTCTCTGCCTCTCTAGTGCAGTGTACCACTACACCAGCTTAAAAGTGGTTTTTTTAAAGCTAGAGAGAGGTTTCAGTGGTTTAGACCTTTGGCTTATCTTCCAGAAGACCTGAGTTTGATTCCCAGCAACCACATGTCGGATCACAACTGTCTATTACTCCAGTCTTGGGGACTCTAATGGCCTCCTCTGACCTTCCAATACCAGGTCCCCAGGCAGAAAAATATCCAGATATATAGAATAACCTTTTTCTAACGTGTTGTGTTACCCACATATTGTTGAAGTCTGTATGTCATTTTGGGTTTGAGTGCAGTTTTAAAGGAAGTACAAAATTAAATCTGGAAGTTGGCAGGTACAGTTGGTTTAGTTTTGAACTGATGGTAAAATGACAAAAGGCTTCATCAAGCTATGAAAATGTATGCAAAAGTCTCCAACAATGTGCGCATAGAAGGAACTGAAAGTGATCTAAAGCAAATTAACCTAGACTTTGATTATAAGATCATCACCTATGGATTGTCTATTTAAACCTGAGACAGAGAATCCACAGTGAATGTAGTCCTCTGCCTGCCATTGGGTACCCCAAACCCAGTAGCTCACAGTTATCTGTGCATCTGGGGGATCTGAGGAGAGGGTGGAGTACCTGCACCATTCAGCCAGAGCCCCAAGCCTCCAGCAACGGGAAATAGGCTGTAAATTAGGGATTGACTAAAAGGAAGACCGCCTTCCCTAAGGAGATGAACTTTGAGAAAGGGAATTATCAATATTTACAATGTCTTTTAAAGATCTCTGTGGTTAGTCTCAGAGTACTGTCTACCCCTGTCCTAGGTGAGTCCTGGAAGGGCACCTTGCCAAGGGCAAGAAGTGGGGGTGGGACGCCAGCTACGGCTGGCTAGTCAGCACTGTCCTAGCAGGGTTGTGCGTCTGGCACAGGGCTGCATATGCCAGAAGGAGGGAAATCTCTTCTTAAATAGACCTGTGCTGTTTGTCAACTTGACCCAACCTAGAATCGCCTCCAAGGGAATCTCAATGAAGAACTGCTTACATTAAGTCGGCCTGTGGACGTGTCTGGGGGA
This sequence comes from Lophiomys imhausi, assembly GCA_907164525.1. Lineage (NCBI taxonomy): Eukaryota > Metazoa > Chordata > Mammalia > Rodentia > Muridae > Lophiomys > Lophiomys imhausi. Next base: position 3,126,994 of record CAJQZJ010032315.1, on the reverse strand, counting down.
AATGTCTTGACAGCTAATTGATTTAGGAAGACCCAGTCCACTGTGGGCCACACCATTGCCTAGGCTAGACCCTGAGCTATGTAAGAGTAGAGGAGGTTAGCTGAGAGCAGGCAGGCAGCATAGATGCACTTGTTTCTCTCTTCTCTTGACTGTGGATGTAGTGCTACCAAATTTCTCAAGCCCCTGCTGCTGTTACCCCCCCCCCCACCCCCCACCCCGCACAACCTACAGTAACCTAGAACTGTCAATCAAATAAACCCTTTCTCCCTTAAAATTGCTTTTGGTAGAGTGTTTTTTCATAGCAACAGAAATGAAAGTAGAACAAGGACCTAGATGGAGAGGGTATCATTTCTTACCTACATAAAAGCCTATTTAGGCAGGCTATAGCTGTGAAGTGTGGCCACACTCAAATCCTGGAGAGCTAAAACTCAGAGCACCCATTTAAATTCTATGAAAGTAGTTTAACGATAAATAAAAGATGGCATGACTTCATACAGTGGGTAGTAAACATATGGAGCTCACTATCCTCAAGATGTTGCCTAGCCCACAAACATAAATAGGATAAAGAAAGATTTAGATAAATCCACGCTTGTTAGATTCATGTGAACGGCTAGAGTATTGTTAGAAACACACAGGGAACATGTCCAAATGCTTTCAGGAAAAATACCACATTTATATTCAAAGTGCCCTGCAGTGCCAGGGCAACAAACTGAGCAGAGTGACTGGGTACCAAGAGAGTTCCTCAGGGAAAGGAACTGTAACCAAGTTTTCAAAAGTCCTGGGTGTTACTCTGCTGTGTCACAGAGCGGTGTCTTTGTATCCCAAACTCTCAACATAGCGCAGTCTTTCATATGAGCTCAAAACTCTTTCCCCTCTCCCCTTTTCTAGAGAACCTGGATTTGTGATGAATGCCAATTTCTCTGGGTTGTAAGGAAATGCTTTCTTACACGAAGGTGACAACTGGGATGTGGGATGCCACTCGTTTATAACTCCGTTTGAACTTCAAGTAACATTTTTGGTCCTTGCCCCTACCCCTCAGGCCCATTTTCACTGTGATCAAGAGTTTTTTCTTTCTCGTGTACAACATAAGTTTCTTACATCCCCATAGTGCCCAGAGAACTGGTTGTACACTTATCAGTCTCAAGAGGAAGTTGTGGGATAATGGAAGAGACACAAGTTTTGGTACCACTGTTGAATGAGGCTACAGATGAGCTCACTCTCAAACTCAGGAAACTTCAGGACCATTCTCAATTCTTCCAGGAACATGTCTACTTAGTTCCCGTCTCTGAGCAGTTTAGTCCAAACTCAGAAGCAGAGCAAAAGCAGCTACATGTCTAAGTGCAAGCCTATGGCCTGTCTCCAGATGTGGAAGGCATTATTTCCCCTCCAGCCTGAGACCCACTTCTGAAGTCGTCATTTATTGATCCAGCACATTGCTCCTTTTTCCAAAATGATGAATTTGAAAATTCAGGAAGTTGATCCACAATGCCTAGTAAGGCACAGTAATCCAATGTCAGTCCATTCCGGATCAGTCGACCTGAAATAAACCCTAGGAAGTCTAGTGCTTCTCTTTCATGCTCTTCTCTTCAGCATGAGGTACCATTGCAGTCTCCAGCTCTTATTTCTGAACAATAATGCATACAAGTCTCTAAATGAGAAAATGATACTTTTGGAGTGCAATAGAGTCTAAATTCACACTTTAAAGAAACCGTGTGGTCCTGTGAGTACAAAACACATAATCATTGCTTAATAACTCAGAGTCCCCATGATTGACAAGCATTAAGTCAGCACAATGCCTTTCTTTTGCTTGAATACCTATGTGACATGATTCATCTGGTAGTTCTCACGAAACGAGGAAACTATCTTTTCTAAGGGTAAATTCCAGCTTTCATCTCTGAGGCCAAAACATTACCTATAATTTTAAATCTTAGGGATTACCCCTTTCTCGTGCTCATGATTTCCAACAATCTTTAAGTGGAGTGTCAGGTCAAGCTGTCCCTTGCAGAGTATGGTGCTTAACACATTCAAAAACATACTTTATTGCTGTTGTCTTTTAAAATACTTCAACACTTCAAGGTTCAGGACATGTCTTATAATCTACGGCTTATTAACAAGCAGATTTGTCCTACAATTGCCTCCTAGTTACGAAGGAACTGGGTCAGTTTGAGAACTTGCTCCACTGAAGAACAAGCTGGAAGAATAGACATCTCTCAAAAGAAGACCTAGAAAAGGCCAACAAGCCTGTTAATAGTGGGCAGCCACACTAACAGTCAGGGAAGTGAACATCGAAACCACAATGAGATACCGACTCATCCCAGTTGGAATGGCAATCATCAAAGAGAAAAATAACAAGTACTGGTAAGGATGTTAAGAAATCGGAACCATTATTGGTGGGAATATAAATTAAGACAGTTATTAAAAACAGTTTGGAGTCTTCTCAAAAAGTTAGAAATAGAATCATAATATGATCCAACAACCACAGTACTGTTCATATACCCAAAAGAAAACAAATAAGAGGGCGTCAAGTCTCTCATTCACTGCACATTGCCCAGCTGTAGGTCTCTGTTAATTGCCATCTACTGCAAAAAGAAACTTCTCTGATGAAAGTTGAATGAGGCATTAATCAGTGGATATAGCAATATGCCATTAGGAGTCGCGTCCCCCCTTGTCCAGCAAGGAATGACGCAACTCGCAAAACTCTTCTCCAGCAGTTTATTCAGGTCCCTTGAAAACAGTCTTCTGAATAATGGGGCAGACCCAACCCACAGGCTAAATACTAAATGAACAGCCAGTCAAGTAAAGCCAAGTGGTGCTATCTTAGAGGTCCACGTATGCGGAAGCAAGCCAGATCAGCGGTCTTTGCCAAATATGAACTTATTATCATAGAGAGCGCTCACCGTCGGGCTGGTGGAAGGCAGAGACCGGCGCCATCTTTAGGGCGCGGCACTTCACAGCTCTCTACAGTTCCTCCTTTTTTATTTTTTCTAAAGTTGGTAAAAGTCCCTGGAAAGGCTTCGTAATCCCTCTATCTGGGGATCTCACGGTGGGCCTGAGCCTGTAGGAGGGCGGTGCTCAAACTCTTACCCGTCTCTGGGTCAGCCTCCCCACT
>CAJQZJ010032315.1:3056861-3083290 GCA_907164525.1 Lophiomys imhausi | reverse complement strand
TGTGTGTGTGTGTGTGTGTGTGTGTGTGTGTGTGTGTGTGTGTGTGTGCAGCAACATAAGCAAACAGAAGTCAGAGGAGAACGTGTGGGAATTGGCTTTGTCTTTTTACCATGTGGCCCACAGATAGGTATAGCTGGTCTTTGCTATTTTGTAGATTCTTCCTTTCTGCACCCTTTATCCTCCCCCTCCCCAGCAGTTTCATCCCCTAACATTAGATAGGAGAGAAACAATGACAGCAAGAAGAGAGGAAATAGGAAAATCCCTGGGTCTAATTTCTTCCCTTTTGTTTGTTCTTTGACCACAGCTACTAGCAAACCACAACCAACCTTCCTAAACGATGACCAACACCCACCGACCTATCAGGGCTCTAGCATTCGTAGTCCCTCTGAAAAGTCCCCAGAGTTCCCATCACACAATCACAGAAACTGTCTGCAGTTGGTGAAACCATGCTTCTGCTAGAACACGAGGCAAATCACAGTCAAATGCTGCAGACAGTCCAGAGCAACCCCACATCCCCACACCTGGGATTAAAACGAAAGCACATTCTTATACTATTTCTGGTTTTGTTTTGTTTGTTTTTCCTTTTAAAGAAACCAAAATTTCAGAATTCTTAAAAATGTCACTACAGGATAGGAGTTAGGGAGTCAGGCCTGAAGGCAAGGGCCTTACCCATTGAGTCCTTTTGCTGGCCCAACATCCTGACTCTTTAATTATGACTCCTACTAACATGAAGTAAATACTGAATATTCTACAACTGCATTGGACATTAAGCAGGCAAGGCAGATATGGTTTTGCTCACTGAAAATATACCATCTAAAAAAGACACCAATGAGACCAAATTTTAAAAAAGAGTATATATATATATATATATATATATATATATATATATAGAGAGAGAGAGAGTAGCCAGCAGCAACAATTTTGATCATTCTTTCTGAATGCTAAAAGTTCAGTGGGCCCCCTACTTTCCAAAGAATAAAGTCTCAACACATATATTTGGCATTTCAGAACCTAGCACTCTGGGTCTGACACACTTTCGTCTCCCTGTTCCTCTTAGCCCACCAATATATCCATCTGCTTACTCACTGCAGCCGCTGATTTCCACACACAGCACGGGCTTTTCAAGAGCCTTGAGTTCCAGCGCCCTGTTACCTCTGCATTTTATCCCTCACAGTTCACAGTCCATTGCTTTATTCTGTTCTTGCTATATAAGCATTTGCTGAAGGGAGACTTCGTGAGAATAAGGCAGTTGTGACTAGCGCACAGTCAAACTTTGCAAAGCTCATGAGTAACTAGAAGACATGTCCTTTTTACCTATAGCAGGTCTGTTTTATCCCCATATGAAGCTGCTGCCCTTTAAGCACTCTCTTCACAAACTGTTTTTCCGTTGCCATAACTGTCCAACCATGTTAACATGTTTCATGGCCCTAGGAAGTGCTTATTCAGCCTCACGTGTCCAGGCTTCACATAGCCTCAGACTGGTTTTTACCAGAGGCTAACAGGTTGCTAGCACCGCTGTCTCCAAAACATACAAAAAGCCAGTCAGCACTGCACAAGTAGAGACTGGAAGTAGACCCTGCACTCACTAGTTAATTTACCTACTGCAAGGTGCAAAGGAGGCATGTCTCGACAGTCCTCTCTCTCCCATCCTCATTTGAGTTCTTCTTTTTCCTTATCTTTAATCTGACAAGAATAATGTATTTTTTTTCCAGAAGGACTCCTTTTAATCGATGAGCCTTACAAGCTGGTGCTGGGCTAAGCCATCTTTGTCTCTAGCCCCATGGTTCAGATACTATGAATCTCAGTCACAGATACAACCTGATTCAACAAATTGCCAACAATTTTCCATGGCAATGAATTAAAAAGTTACTTAAGCTAGGTGTGGTGCATACCTATAGTCCTTGTGACCAGGAAGGGTGTGCTGAATGTTTGCTTAACTCAGGGTTCAAGACCAGCCTGGGCAGTGTAGTCAGGCTGTTCAAGAAAAAAGAAAACATAAGCCAGAAAAGTAAAAATAAAAGGAAAATGTAAGCTGGAAACTCTTCATGATAGGTGTGAATATGTAACCGAAATTTGCACGTGATATCTAATAATGAACTTTAATTATGAACTTCAATTCCTGTCTTTCTCCCAAACCATCACATTTAAAAAACAACCATAATCACCTAAGTTAGCAAATGTAGTTCCACCACTTCTGCTAATCCTCAGAGGTCCTAACAAGCTGGGAATGGCTCGTAAGAGCAATGGGAGAGACTATGTTGAAAACCCTAAAGACTGACTAGCCAGGTTAAAAAATAATCATACTTTAAAATTTGGATTAATGTATTACAAGGAAAGCATAAGGCTGGTAAACTGAGCAAAATTAAATAGTCCATTAGAGCACACATTTTGAGTTTTGAAGTAATAATAATTGGGTGGGGTTGCACAGGAGGCTCCGTGATTGGTGATGGTCAGACAGCTCAGGAAGTCTTAAACAAATGAAGGTTGCTGAGCGGACGTGGTGGGAGGAGGCTGTGGGGAGCAGGATTTGTTTTTGAGGAATGAAAATGTTCTAAAGTTTATTTTATGATCAATTCATGACTTCACAAATATACCTAAAGCCACTGAATTATGTGCTTTAAGGGGTGACTGTACGGTACATGAACTGAATAAAGTTGAAAAAGAGGAGGGGGAATGACTGGCAGTGGGAGACTTTGAGAATGTCCAACTTCCTGTATCTAGCTTATTCTCAGTTTTGAAATATTTTACTTTTCTTTCATGGCATGTGAGTTTCAGCTGTTCTGTGGCATCTGAGAGGCAAGAAAAATGGAAAAGATACTTCAGTTCTTGTGCAGTCTGAAAAGCAAGGGCTTGAGGTGTGAACTGTGCTGTCTTTGGCTCATCTTATTTCCGTTTATCTTGCAGGATTTATTTTAAGAAATCCACATAATGAGGATGATAGGTGGCAATCATAAATAAAATCAGGCCATGAACTTCCAGGGCAAGATAAGGAGAAACATGGTGCTTCGATGCCTCTCTTGCCAATCTACCTTTATACAACAAAGCATTTCACAATACAGTTGTGCCCAGCTACCCTTCAGGATATATAACAAGATGTCGATAGTGCATGCCAGAAGCTATGACTGATAGCAATTCCTACGTGCACTAAGTTTTTCCATATACACGCATTTATAAGAAGGTTTGTTCTGTAATAAGATTACTAATTTTGAATTTTTGAGCAGTTATTAAAAATTAGAATAACTTTATCATAAGCAAGGAATACAGAGACAATGTTTTAGAAGTTGAGGGAGCTTCTGAGTGACTAACAGGTGGGTCTCATATACATTATGAAAGTACTACACATAGGGGTGCTGCAAGCCCTGGGTGGGACAGAATGGGGCAAAGCAGGATTTCGTCATTGGACTCAGAACAGCAAACAAAACGTATAAACCCTTCCAGTAATCGTTTTTGAACTACAGACCATGAAACTGCAGATAAGAGGAGACTCATATATGACACCATGGTTATTGTAACAATGACGTCTATAAATGCCTAAGCACAAAGATGCACGTTATTATTGCCCAGGATGCAGTCTGAGGCTGGACCATTGGTTCAATATTGAAGGCGTGTCCTTATTCTCCAGAAACTGCTCAGCATGCAGGGCTGACTAATTTGTGTTGGAATGACACAGGACCTCAAAGGCTTACTTCTCACTCAATTTCAGATCTCTCAGTTGGTTTGGTGTCTGCTCTGTGCCAACCTCACTCAAAGATTAAACTTTAAAGAGTTGGTACTATCTGGAACACTTTCAGTCATGTGTGAATGCCTGACAGTGACACACTGCCCCTGTCTTCCTTTCATTGGCTAAAGCTTGTCACAAGGCTGTGTCCATTTTAAAAGGGAGAGGATGTTTCCAACATGTGTCAAGATGGAAGAAGAGGGTACTCAGCAACAGCTTCAATGATCACCATACAACCTTATGAGGGAAATATTTGTGGTCTCAATCTTAACATAAAAAAGGAATATGATGTAACTTGAATTAATAAATAAACACTTAAATAAAATAAAAGAATACGAGGTGCAAGGAGATTAAGTATTGGCCTACAGCCCAATGATACAGGTAGGAGTGACAGAGAAGGCAGTAGATCCTAGGTTGTCCTGAGTTATTTCCAGCCTGACTGAAAGCTGAAAATATTCTACCTATGAGGATATGTGAAATTGGTTCCCACCCACATTTATAGAAAAATATGCACATTTCCTTTAGGGACCAATTTGTAACTGCCTTCTCAGAAACCAATTTAGAATAAAAACTAAGAGCATAAAATGTTCACACACCCTTTGACCCCCATAATCCTGGTTCTGGGAATTCATCCTATGAGGATCATTGTATAAGATAAAAAATAAATTACACTCATGAAAATCTCTGAGGTGGTGTTGTTTGTAATAGCAAAGAACCAGAAACATTCCATACTTTCAACAAAAAGAGTTACATAATACAATGTTAGTGTAAAATGGTACTTTACAATTAAGAAAACCGTGTAATAATGTTTTAAAACCTCTTTTTGCAAAATAAAAAGCAAAAGAAAGTTGTTCTGGCTGTTAGTATATCATATCTATCCCATATGTTTATGTAGCAGACTGCAAGAGCATGCCCTTGCTCCTTTATATAACAGGACCCACATCTCTGGCTTCAGCCAGTCACAGAGACGCTCTGCCTCATTTCCAGATTCCTCTTGAATCCATGTGTGGTCATATGATCCCAGCATCATCAAGAGAATGTAAACAGAAGGAATGCCTGTAATTTCTTAGTTTTACCAAGAAAAACTGACAAGGCGTATGTTCCCCATGCTCTATGTACCCTTTCCTCAAAACCAAACAAACAAAATCCTGCAGTCCCTAAAGTATGGCCTTGGGTCTGAAGATGAAAGACCCAAGTCACGAAACACAAACTTGTCCTTTTTCAAAAACATTCTCAAACCCATTTCTATAGTGCAACAAGGTGAGAAGTGTTTTAACTATAGCTTTAATGCCAATAACTATCAATTTTGTCTTAAATATTGCTTCTGCTTTTTGAGGGCAAGTTGCTGGTTGCTGAGGACTGATCCAATCCCTCATGCGTGCCAGGTGCGTACAGTGCTGCCAAGGAGAGCCCCCAAGGACTCAAAGGTTTTTTTTTTTTCCTAAAATGAAAATATATCCTCTCATATTTGGGAGATATTTAAGGAAAAGTTAGAAAAACCTCCGAAAACGATACAGAAGAACATGGAGGTGACATTTTTGCCCCAGTTTGGGTAGTTCTGTCTTTTAAACAGAAGTCTTTAGGGAGCCTGACTGGGACTGTCTCCCACGGGAGGCATGCTGCATGGAGGTGAAGTCACCCTAGATGCTATGCAGCCCAGGAGGATGGGAGAGTGCCACACTGTACGTGTGAGGATGGCATATCTGGACGGTGTGTTGAAGGGGAAGCAGGGAAGAGGAGGGAAAGGCACAGACCAGTAGTTGCCTGACTCCACCAATGCCCTTTCCTTCACAATGCTGCATGTAACATTCATCGGTACAGCCCTGGGGCTTAATGTAGGGATGAGCATCTGATCTTTTTCAGTGTTGAGGATCAGACCCAGCCATTCATGCGTAGGAGGCAGGTGTTCTACCACAGAGCATGCTACAGCACATGCCTGTAATCCCAGAGCAGTGCAGCAGGAGACAGAGAGATTGCTGGGGCTGGGCCGGCCAAGCAATCCTGCTTCCTCAAGGAGCTCCATCCAGTTCAGTGAGAGACGGCTTAAAAACCAACAACAGGAAAAGATAGATAAGGGTAAAGAGACTAGGCCCAACTCTTTCTTCCATATTCATGTGTCCTCACATGCACACCAACAGAAACACACACACACACACACACACACACACACCCCACACCACACAAAGAAAAAGTCGTAACTAAATTTGTTGAATATTTTTAATAGGCCAGACACTATTTGATACATATTGCCGATGACCATACCATTTTGAATGCTCCCAGTCTTATCTATATTATACAATACATGTATAATACAACTCATTTACTCTTCCATAATCCTATCACATAGGCACAATTATCATCATACAAAAAAAGAGAACTAAGTCTGAATGTTTAGGTAATTTTCCTAAGTTCACAAAGCCAACCATACAGTCAACTTTAAAAGTTGAGCTTTTACTCCCTACCTGCACTAAAAAAGCATAAATTATTAGATCCAACAAGAAATATGTAATCAAGACTCCAAATAATGATTTTGGTAATTGGTCTTCCACAATGCTTATACTACCTAGAACTGCAATAATGAATTGGCGGATTAGCTTTGTTTGAAGTAAATTATATGGCAGTTACTAAAACATGAGAAGATTCCTGGTTGCCAAACAAATATTCATTTTCCATTCTCTTTTAGGCTAACAGAACTGGTTTAATCTGACCATGCTCCCCGCATCTAGAGTCCACAGTCAGTTTGCAGCCATGCTTACAGCTACACATAGTCATGTGACTAAGGTTCATTCCATGCATCTTAAATAAAAACAGAATGGTGCTCATGGGAAGTCTCTCCAAAATGAAAACCACAATTTCTGCTCCTCTCCTGTACCTTGGGGCAAGAGTATACTGGCTTGTGCTTCCTGAGTATATTCGTGCCTGAGCAATGGGAAAGAGACAGATGTCCAGAACCTCTGACTGTAAGGAAGCTACCTGTTGCTGAGATTCTTCCAAACTCATTCATAAACATAAGGGTCATTCACAAGCCTAGTGTTACATGATTTCCATCTAGACTTGGAAAGTCAGGGCCCTGATGCTAATTCAGCTACAGTCATCTTTATACTCAAGGGATTTGTTCCGAGACACCCTATTCCCAAACCCCTTCGTGCCCCAAGGACACCAACATACACAGATCCCCAGCTTCCCTACATAAAATGGTGTAGTATGTGCATATAACTTATGTACATCTTTCCATATACTTTAAAGCATCTCTAGGTAACTCATAAAATGAAAATAGCCATTATATTGTGTTGTTTGGGGATCAATGCCAAGAAGTGAACAATCGGTTATTCAGAGAAAATACCTTGTATTTTCTATCCATTGTCGATTGAATCTGGATCTGAACACACTTCTTTTAAAATTTTCATAAACAGAACCTAGAGAGAGTTCCGTTGCTAAAGTTCTTGCTACATAGGCATGGGGACCTGACTTAGGAACCCAGCACTCATGTAGAACGCCTGCCATGATGTATGCCTGCAATCCCAGCACTGGTCAGGCAGAGGCAGGAAGATCTCTGGATTTGGCCAGTCAGCCTAGCCCAGTCAGTGAACTCCAGCTCCAGACAGCGTGCCAGTTAGTTTTCGTTAAGTTGACACAAACTACAGGCTCTTGGGAAGAAGGGACCTCGGCTGAGGAATTGCCTCCATCAGACTGCCCTGTGGATGCACCTGTAGGGCATTTTCTTGATTAATGGCTGACGTGAAGAGCTCAGCCTGTAAGCAATGAGGGTGGTAGGATGGGGTGAGGTGAAGAGGCAGTCAAAAGACTTGATGATTGTGGCTGGGGGTACCTCCACCTCCAAGAGTACAGAGCGGTGCTAGACGCTCAGCCGTCACTTCGTCGGACCCAGGGGAGTGTTTACAAGGACCAAAGGGGAAACTTACATAATTGTCACTGGTAGATGGAGTGCCCAGCTATCAGTGAGCTGGACGGTGAGTGTGCTGCAGATGGATTAGTGATGAGGGGATAGGGTCCCAGTGCATCTCAGGACCCATCACACACCCCCCCCACACACACACACACACTCTGGGGGAGCTCAGGCACAGTATAGGAGTCATGGCACCAAGTATAAGCATTACAGTTTGGATGAGAAAGGTATCCTGGCAGTTTGGAGCCAAGAAATACAACAAAGTCCCCCATCCCAGTAAACCTCGCACAAGAGATTTATTGGCAGGGAAAAACCAGGGAGAACAGCTACCTCTATTCAGGAGAGAAATGGGAGAGAACTGGGAAGAACACAGGGTTTATATAGGGTTTCTTGGGGGGGGAGGATGGAGGTTGGAGTTTTCCAGTGTGGCCTGGGATTGGAGGGATTATGTGGTCTGATCTTGGGGCAAGCTCAGGGATTTTCTTCTTTTCCAGTGAGGCCTGGCCACTCTACCACCTTAGGGCTGAGAATGGCAGTTACAGCTGTTTGGGAGATGGCTCAGCAGTTAAAAGCACTGACAGCTCTTTCAGAGGACCCGGGTTCAATCCCCAGCATCCACATGGCAGCTCACAACTGTCTGTAACTTCAAGATCTGACCTCCTTACGCAGACCTACATGTAGGCAAAACACCAATGCACATAAAATTTAAAAAATGTAAACAAAGAAAACAGCTGTTAAGGAAGTCTGGGGATGAGACTGGGGGGTTGTGGGGGGTTGTGTGGGTGCCTTGAGGGGTTATAAAGTTTGCAAAGTACACAAAGTTTACAAAGGGATTATCTGGAAGGGAAATCTTCCCCTGCTGCTGGAGTTGGCATGAATAGCCAGCACAGCCTACTGTGAGTGGTGCTATCCCTAGGCAGGTGGACCTGGGTTATATAAGAAAGCAAGTTGAGGGGGTTGAAATATTACTCAGTGGTTCAAAAAAGACCTGGGTTCAATTCCTAGCAACTACATGACCTATATAAATGCCTATAACTCCAATCCAGACAGCTCTATATTGTCCTAATATTAGGACAATATTATGGAAGCATTGGAAAATTTGAGCTGAAAATGCCATTGAGTGTTGGCATCTAACATGCCTTTTTGTGAGGACGTGGGATATAATGCTGAGAGCAGTGCAGATGAGAGAAATCTGGCTCGTAAAGTTCCAGAAGGAAGCTATTCATGTGATAGTTTGAATTAAGAATCTGTGGAAGTGAAACAAAGTTATACTTTGTTTTATATGTGATAGCAACGTGAAGTCTTGGGGATAAGCAAGGAAAGGTTGTGGTTTAATGAAAGGTGACGTGTTTGTATGATAGGCTGCAAAAGGGGGTGAGCCATGCTGGCTAGTTTTGTAAAGTTGACACAAACTAGAGTCAGCTGGGAAGACGGCACCTCTGTTGAGGAATTGCCTCCATCAGATTGGCCTCTGGGCAAGTCTCCAGGGTACTTTTTTGATTTATGATTGGTGTAAGAATGCCCAGAATACTGTGATCAGTGGCTTGATGCTCCAACGGTATAGAGAGATATGCGGAACTGTCTAGGCAAAAAACTATCATTTTTTTTTCTTTTTGGAAACTGCTCTTCTGTGCTTCCTATTCACTCAAATAATAACTTTATCCCTTCTTATGTCTTTGATGGGGCTGAAGACATAATAGCTATAAAATTTCAATTAAACTTGAGTTATTTAGGATTTAAAAGGCAATATAGGGTATGATAGAAAATATTTAGGTTCAGAACTTTAGACACACCAAGACAGATGATTTTTTTCTTCTTCAAGATTGCCTGATACAAATAGAATAAACATTATGTGTGTACCTTTTACATATGGTTTTCTTGATTGTTTCATATTTGTTCTAATTGTTTTTACTATATGAGTTTAAAAAATTAGCCTTTTTATTAGACAAAAGGAGGGAGATGATGGGAGTGGTATTACGCATTCTAAATGTTAATTGGTCCTGTTTGCTGTCTGTTACTTAATTGACTGATTGATTAAATAAATGCTAAGGCCTGCAGATTGGACAAAGACAGATGTAGACAGGACTAAGGTGCGCAGGCTTTTTGAGAGAGACAGAGCATCTTGGGGAGAAGAAGGCCGGAGAGAAGCCAAGAGCAAACAAGGAGGACACGCCATGGAGTAGATTAAAGAAGATTCCTCCACGTGGCCTGAAACATCGGCTTAGCCTGGAGAATAATAGTCCAAAGGGACGTATCTATATATGGGGTTATATTTCGGTAATAGAATTATGAGCTAGCTTAGGTGGGCTAGGATTGCACAACTCAGGCCTAGGCTTGTTAAAATCCATCCGGTGTCTGTGTGTATTCATTTATAATGGCTGGTTAAGGATTAACACCACCAAACCAATTAAAGATAATATAAATACTGGTTAAATAATTTAATTAGTTATTCTTTTCTACAGTGGCTCGCTTACACAGGTGGTCCTGGGTTGTAGAAGAAAGCAGGCTGAGCAAGCCATGGAAAAGAAGCCAGTAAGCAGCACTCTTCCATGATCTCCACACCCAGAGTGAGCTCCTGCCCTGGCTTTCTCTGATGATGGACTGTAAAGTGAATATGAAATGAACTCTTCCTCCCCTAATTGGCTGTGGTCAATGCTTTCTCATAGTTACGGAAAGCAAAGTAGGACAGATCCTGTCTCAAAAACGTAACGAGGAGAGTGATTGGGGAATCCAGCTGGGGCTGACCTTTGGCCTTCCTGCTGCATGCACAGGAGTCCACACACTTGTGCACACCCACATCCCCATCTGCATAGGTACACGGGCATATATACATTAGTAAGGACGCTACCGAAAAAGACTATTATATTGACTTTATTGTCAACTGGCCACAGATTAGAAGCATTGGAGTAGGGAGGCTCATCTTCAGAACTGCTCTGATTGGTGTGGTAAGGCCCACCCTGACAGTTTGTTGGACTTGTAGGTAGCAGCCCCTGTCTGCCCCTGTTGGTCTACCTTATTGTTGCTGCTGTTGGTTTCTTCATGGCAGAAATCAGTGTTTTCAACATTTCATCTTGGGATAGAGATCAGAGGCTTTCCAGACACTTTCTGGGCTCCTAGCACCAGAATGGACTACTGAGGCACCCTGCCTTGTGGACTGAGTACCTGGCAGTTGTTGCCTTCTGTGGGAGATAGGTATTCTGGGACTACACTGACTGTTGAAGCACCCAGCTTCAAGGACTGGGATGCTTCTGAGTCTAGGGGAAGGGATACATAGAGCTGAAGAGCAGACTGCTGAAAACCAGGCTTTGCCCATGAGAGAAACAAAGTAAACTCTCCTTGATCGTTTTCAATCCACCAGGAGTTTCCAAAGGTGTTTGCTTCTTTACTCCCTTCTTCCCCAAGGAAGATGTTACTGCTTTTGAAGACCAGAGCACTGTAAACAGAAAAGCTAAAATCCAAACCCTTGGTAGGAGTCAACCTGCCTGGAAGGCCCTGTGCAAGTCCCCTGGTCAGGTGGCTTAATAATGGCTACCTCAAACAGCCAGAACCAACAACTTCTGAACCACAAAGGAAGCTGCCACTAACCATTTTTCCTTAGTCTTTAGGATGGTTGCCTCCAATTCTCAAAAATGATATGTACATAGTGTCCTCTTTCTAGCACTGGTTATATTCTCATTCTGATTGTTCTAGTTTTAAAGCCCACTTGCTCATCAGAACAAAACAAAAAGAACAGCCTGTTCCCTGCCTAACCTGCTGTATAGGTCTGGCTTTATCTGCACTCCCCAAAGCAAACTCACTCAACTCTTCTAGCTGGCTCTTTGGGTGTTCACCTCCACATTTCTAACAACTAGCTTTAAAATTTGCTCTTCTGGATATGACTGTAACTTCCTTCTACAAAAGACATGGACCCGGAGTTCATATTCTCTTATTCTTCCAATGTACTATGTCAATGCTGTTCTCTAGTTATTATTCAGCTTTAACATTTGACTAATTAAACACTCAATTAAGATCATGTAAATCCTGCTCCAGGCTAAGACACTTGGTATATAATATGATATAATGTTACTGTATTGTCTTTTTGGTGTACAGCTCTTTTTTTCTCTGAAATTCAGAGCTATGCTGTGTGTTCATCTCTCATTTTTCATGGACCTATCATGTGTTCAGTCTCTTCTCTGCCAGGAACGTTAGTGGGCTCACTGCTCCTGGATTTGTGAATAATTCTGTATGTTCCTTTCTTTTCACAGAGACATCATTACCCAAACCCCATAACTTTCTGTATCAATATGATTCTTACTCTCTAGACTTCTTGCAGAATTCCTGTGTTCAGTTGCCACCCCAATGATCATAGAGATCCCATCTTCATCCTAGTGTAAAAAACTCCCTTCTTTCTTGGGTCTTATGTCTTTCTCATTTTTTGTTTTCACTTTCTTATTTTTCTAGATCACATCCTGAAGTAGCTTCCCATAATAGGATGCATGAAAAGTATAATTTCTGAATTATTTTGTGCTTGAAGATATCTTTATTTTGTTTTCATACTTCATTGGTTGATACTTTGGGTAGGTATTACATTTTAGGCTTAAAACTATCTCATAATTCTTTAGACATTACTTATTGCCTATTTCAAATCTAATATTGAAGTTGAAGCTGGGCACAGTGGCGCACGCCTTTAATCCCAGCACTTGGGAGGCAGAGGCAGGAAGAGCTCTGTGAATTTGAGGCCAGCATGGTCTATAGGAGAGCCAGGGATGTTATACACAGAAATCCTATACACATAAACTAAAAAACTAAATAACAATAATAAAAAATAATAATGAAAATAATATTGAAGTTGAAATTTCTGATGTATTTTGACTCCTACTTTTAGCATGAGACTCATTTGTTATTATTTTTCTAGAAGCTTTGAAATTATCTTACTATTTCAGTGGTCTGACACTTTTTAATGATGTGCTCTATTGTGAGACTTTAAATTTGACAAGCTAGTTCTTGTTAGGCACTTTCAATTCTGAGATTGTAGCCTCCAGTTCTGAAAATGTTTCCTGTATTTACTCACCATTTCTTCTTCTTCTGGGGTTCCTTTTACTGAGTTATTTCTACAATTCAGGTATCGTACCTTCAGGTTGACTTTCTAAGTCTCATATTTACTCATTCTTCTATTTTTAGCAAATTTTCATACCTTACATTCCAAGCCCTATAAAATGTTTTAAAATTATATGTATAATTTCCAAGAGTCTTGTCCTTTTTTCCTTTTTTTCTGTTTTAGACATTATTTATTTTGTGTATGTGTGTTTTGGGTACATGCCATGAAGTACACATGTGTAAATCACAGGACAGTTTGTGGAATGAATTCTCCCCTTTCATCACTTTGCATGTGGTCCTAAGGATCAAACCTGGCTTCTCTGGAAGAGCATCCAGTGCTCTTAAACCACGGAACCATCCCTTTCAGCTCTTGTTTTGATTTTTTTATTTGCTGTAGTTTCCCCTTCTAATTAGTATTGCGCTTGACATTCGAGCCTTCTCTTTTAGGGACGTGCTTTTCAAACCTGTTAATTTTCTTTTGTCCATTCATATTTATGAATGGGGGTTAACAATTGATGAGGGGCCCTGGGTGGGCAGATAGATTTATAGAGTACTGGTTGTTACTTTGGAGTAGAGAAAACATTTGTCTCTTCCTGGGATCTGTTTAGTTTTTACAGGAAAGAAAAAAATTCCCCAATTTTCACCAAGTGACTCTAAAACATTTTTTACAGTGGTATATATTTCTAAATATTAGTAACCCCCCCCCCCACACACACATGAAACAGTATTTACTTTCCCTGTGTATTGTATATCTGGTGCTCTCTGACCCACTAATGGAGTTGTATTTATTCTCTGTGAAGGACCTGTAGTGCTGGCTGCTAAGGTGCCATGTTCAGTGTCCAGTGTCAGACACTTCCCTGGTGATCTCAGCACCCAGCTCCCTCGCCCACTCTCCCGTGGCTTCACCCACCAAGAAAGTATTTCTTTTCTAGGGCTTAAACAATATAATTTCATTTTCTCAGGATTCTGTGGCTGAGTGTAAGATTAAGCTGTCGGCAGTTTGGCTTTTCCACCCCTCCTGGCCTGCCTTCCCACTGTGTCCTCTCCTGACCTTTACTGTGTAAGGCCTTTACAGTGGTGGCATGTCTCTCTGTACAAGGTCCCCATCTCTGGGGATTAGGGCCCCACCCTAAGTTTTAACTTTATCAGCTACTTAAAGACTTGTACTATGTGCTAAGGTACTGAGACTTCAGCATAGGGATTTTGGGGGCATGATTTAGCCCATGACAGAGGATAAAGATCTGCCTCTCCTAGCCTCAGCTGGGACAAAATCCAAGGAGCCATTACACCTTCCCTGCATAATAACAAGGCCTTACATCACAGCTCAGCATGTGATCCTAAAGGTACCCCTGTTAACAAACATTCAACTCTCCACACCTCTCAAAGTCTGCTTCCTGAGGAATTCATCCCATAAAAATGCTGATTATGGTCCACTAACCTGGTTTCATAATCCATTAATCATAACTGATTTCATAACCCACCGCTAGAAAACACTGGCCTGAGGGTTGCTGTCTGAGGAACAGAGCTTTGATTGTGTGTCAAGGGGAGAAAGCAAAGATCACAGGACCATCCCCAGCACAGCTTCCTGCCTGGCTCCCTGCTGTGCCCCCACACGCTTCAGGACAGAGAGGCTTATTCGTAGGAAACCATAAGCAAAATGAAGCATCTGCTGATGGAAGGGTAAGATGTGGGGGCACCGTGGCTACTGTTTTTCTGTGTTGGTGGCATGAAAAAGTCATTTGGTCAGTATGTAAGCTTTCAATTTATCTCAGACTTTAAGACTGTATCTCACTCCTCTTTGTTTCGAAAGAGATACCTAAATCCTGACCTCAATCACACCTAGGCTTCAACTCTCATTCACAGTAGGACTATTAATCCCCTCCATTCTCTTCCAACAAATATCTCAGCCCATTTTTTTTTATAAGTGTAACAAAATACCCCAGTAACACATGAAGAAAAGAGGCTCATTTACCTTCCAAACAAGGACCCAGTCATCCTCCACTAACCTCCCCCAAGAGGGCCTGTTGCTTCTTGTCATTGGTACACCCATGAGTGAGCTTGCAGCATTTGAGCTCTCAGGAGCCACACACAGATCACAGCACATCACCTAAATGATCTCGTTTGCTCATCCTGCCGCTGCTCCGCTGGCCTAGTGAGATGACAGGCATGCTCATGTTCGGTAGGCCGCATTGTGCTGGGTCTTGAAACTTGGTGGCAGTCATATTGCCACTGTGGCTATGAAGTGTGACAGGAGGCATGGCCTTTTGCTTTTGCATCTTTTTATATGGGGGCTTTTTATGTAGGGAGCTTTGCTTTTCACAAAGACAAGAAGTTAAACATACAGAGATGTGCTTGAAAAGTCCCAAGGAGCCAAGAAGACTTTTAAGTTTAAAGATAATAAATGAGCAAAACTGCTAAAATGCCTGAGAGCAGATCAAATTGCTGGAAATTTAAAGCAAAGAGTAGGAGACACACAGAAAGGCTAGGGCTGAGAGAACCCACCAGGACAGAAAATCACTTCTCAGTTCCCCATCTAGGGTATTATATGTCAAGCATGCTCGATTCTTAGAGATAAAAGAAGAGGAATAGCTCCAGTTCCTCCCTGAAGAATTCACATCAATTATGAATGTTAGAATAAAAACAGCAAATACAAATCAGTCCAGCATTCCTTAAAGTCCGCTATTTTGCCTGTATCTCCTTTTACAGAGGAGGTGAGTTATAGTTTCAGAACTTTTTCAGCCTACATCTCAGGGCATGTAATAATATCAACCCCCTCCCCCCCCAATAAAGAGTTGTCATGGGGGCTGGGCAGATGGCCACACAAGTGTGAGGAGAAAGTACAGACTTCCAGACCCACACCAGGCTGAGGCAGCCTCTCACATCCTTAACCATAAAGTGCCTTTGGGGAAGTTGGAGGCAGTCATGGGAGAACCACCAGAAGCTCTTGGCCAGCTGTGATCAAGGTAGAAGGGACAGTCACACACCCGAGATTGGCTTCTGACCTCTGCACATGCGTTGTGGCGTTACTGTGCCTACCATAAGACACACAGATATCATACATATGTACAAAAAAAAAAGTCGTTGCCACAAATGGGGGCAGCCCTTCTACTAGACTTGGGATGACAAAGGCAGCTGAGACTGGTCTCCCTCTCTGCCTTCCCCCAGCCCACACTCAGCAGATCTCGAGGTGTTGGCAGGGCTTGACGAGTGGGCTGGTCCTCCTTTCTAGTGTTGGCTCTGGACTGCGCTGGTCTAATTCACTGCCAATTAATCTTGTCAGGCAGCCTGCTGATGCCAGCTGTAGCTCAAACACCCTCATGGTGAATACCCACCCCAGAGAGCCTTTGTCTCGTAGGTGCGGCCATTCGCTGCAAAATGTGAGTAAAATATTTTAATTTGGACAAACCCTAGGGCATCTGTTCTTCCTGAAAAGAAGGTCCAACACTCAGTGTATACATTTGGGTGGAGTTTTCAAAAATAGAAAAAAAAATCCAATTTTGAACATGAGGGAGTTTTGAAAAACCAATTTAAGAATAAATAACTTCATCAGCCGCTCATTGTGCTGTGCAAAGCTTGTGAATTAAACATAATGGTCATTAGGAGGAAAAAAAGTCTCCCCCACATTAGTAGTGTGCTTTGTCTGCTGAGCAGTGGGAGTGTGAATATTTGTACCTGTGTGAAGGAGAGGATCGCGTGGGTTTGTGGGAAGTGGGTGCGGGTCACTAAGTCAGCTAGCGTGGGAGGAGGCTGGGCCGCTGAGTCAGCGGAGGAGGAGGGCAGGTATGTGTGGGCGGTTGGAGAACGCCCAGCACTGCAACTTTGCATGCAAATGTCTTAAGGAAATAGTCCAAGCATTTTTTAAAAGCCTTTGAAAACTGAGAGTCAAAACTGAAACAGAGTCTGGCTGACCAGGCTGCCTTACCTATGGTTGGTCTAAAGTTCTAAAATTATTTAAGTTATTTCTGACCTGTGGGTAATTTTTTTTTCTGTCTGATAATTGGTGGTGAACACTCCGATGTCTTTGGCAGAACACTTTTTCTGCCTGTACCCTCTTGTAAAAGTGACCTCAGACTTGCCTCTGTGGATAAGTAGGACCCAGGCAGAGCTGGAAATGAATGGAAGATGAGCTTTGAGTTTCCATCCAAAAATGATCCTTAACACCCTAGGAAGAGAGCGTCACTGCTCTAACCGTAAATGGGATTAAAAACCTACTGCATTCAAGCCTGAAATGGCATGGTAACACTAGGCAAACAGGGAGCTATAGGTCACATTGATGAACTCCCACATGCTGTCTGTTGATTTAGGTATGGAGAAGGACTTGGCCATGGAGTGGGAGTCTATACAGTTTGATGGATCAAGCAATTAATCAAAAGCAAATGTGGGCGGGAGATGGAGCCACGCAGCTGTAGTCTCAGGTCTGGGGGAGCGGAGACAGGAGGATCAGGAAGATAAAGCCCGTCTCAGCAAATAGGGAGTTTCAGGCTAGCCTGGGCTACAGAAGACCCCGTCTGCCCACAGCCAGCAACAACCAAGTCCAAACATAGATACATGCAAGGGTGTTGATCTTTCCCCACAGCACCCTGCTGAGGTAGGAAGGGTATGGGAACCTCGGGGGCAGAAGTTAAGTAACCGAGTGAATGGAGAAGTGCAGCTTCTTGTGTGGCTTGTGTGGCTGCATACTGAACAGAAAGTCTCACTCTGGCACTACTGTTCTTATCTCTGGACAGGTGGGAAGGTATGGGGGACACTCAGTCCCTCTTGGAACTGCTGTGAGTTTCCTGGTTGGCAGGGAGCCTCACCAGGGCAGAGCCTAGCTGAGGAACCCCTCTGCTGTTTCTGCTGACCCTTTCTTTGTCCCTTTGACCCACTGTCCCTTTGAACTACTTCAGAGGAGCTTGCTCCCTGCCAAGTGTCCAAAGAGAGAAAAGAAATTTCAGATTGTCTCTTTTTTTGTCAGTCAATCCTAAGTCTCAGGTTTCTTGTCTTTCTGAAGTCTAAGTTTTAATGCAAGTGCTTTCTATGTATTGAGGACACCAAGTTAATTGTAGAAAGGAAGAGTGGGAAAACACACAGTAAAATCAAAACAATTGTCCTCTTATTTACAACAGAACAATGTGAGCTGGGAAGGTGGATCAGTTTGTAAAGGATCCCAAATTCAAATTTCTAGAATCTATACAGGGGTTGTATAGCTGGCCTGTAACCCCAGCCTTGGAGAGGCAGAGACTGGAGATCCTGGACGCTCCTTGACCAGCCAGCCTGGTTGAGTAATACACTTCAGGTTCAGTGAGGAACCGTTTCTCACACAAGTTAAAAAATTAAGGAAAGGCAGAGGCAGGCGGATCTTTATGAGTACAAGGCCAGCCTGGTCTACAAATCGAGTCTAGGACAGACAGCCAGGGCTGTTGAACAGAAAAACCTTGTCTCGAAAAACCAAAAAAAAAAAAAAAAGAAAAGAAATCTGCAGTTGACCTTGGGCCTCCACTAGCATGTGAACACATGTTCATATACATGTGCTCACAGTAACACTAGCAAGTACATACACTGCACACATATCACAATAAACACACCAAGAAATAAAAATAAAATTAAATTAGATTTAGGAAAAAAAAAGCCTTGTTAGCTTCCTAAATGCTTCAGGAGTCACTAAAATGCAAAATTTGCCTGCAGTGGGTGATTAAGGAGCTGAAAAGACAGTGTGCTATTAATTGCAATACTTGTGTTGGTGGCTTGAGTAGGAATGGCCCCCATAGGCCCATATGTATGAACATTGGAGTGTTGCACTACTTGACAAGAATTAGGAGGAGGGCTTTGTTGGAGGAATTATGTTCCTGGGGGTAGGCTTTGAGCTCTCAAAAGCTCAAGCAAGGCCCAGTGTCACTCTCTCTTCCTGCTGCCTGCAGATCCAGATGCAGAACTCTCAGCTGCCTCTCCAGCACCATGTCTGCCTGCGTGCCGCCATGCTTCCTGCCACAATGACGATAGACTCAACCTCTGAACTATAAGCCAACCCCAATTAAATGCGTTCCTTTATAAGAGCTGCTGTGCACATGATGTCTCTTCCCAGCAATAGAACAATGACTAAAACACTTGTATTTTGTCACTTACTTTGTAGGCAATATCATTGTATTTGATTTTAAAAATATAGACCTGTTAGGTGTCAAGGCTGTGATCTCTGTACTAATATGTTGAAATCCTAGTCTCCAGCACCCCAGGATATGGCCTGGACTGAGGCAGCCTTCCAGAAGTGAGAAAAGTGGGGCAAATAGGAGGCCTCATCCAACATGATGAGTTCTTTGAGGAAGAGGTTAGAGCACAGAAGAGGATGTTATATCCTGGATTCTGTCACAAAGCAGGCTAAGCAAGCCATGGAGTATTGTAAGACTGTAAAAATTAATGAATACAAGGCCTTCTCCTCCTTCATGAGACCCTGACCTCACTTCTTCAGGAAACATTCCACAGAACTCAGTCCTTGAAAATATCTAAACTTGCATAGCTGGCTGGTTTGCTTTCACTCCCCTCTGATCCCTCATCTTCACTCCCCACTTGCTTCACCACCTAACTTAACATACTCTTTGTTCCTTAATCCCCACCTGCAGTGTCACCTGGCAGACTAAAAGTTACTCCTTTGTGCCCCCACCTTTTTGTAGCCACTTGTGTGCTTAAAAGGGCCTGAAAACCATTTTGGGGCATCCACTTCTCCTCGGAGGCAGTGGAACCCCGGCGCATCGGCTTGAATAAACCTTTTGTATATTACAACGAATCTGGGACTCTGGTGGTCTCTGGGCATCATGATTTCGGGGAGCCCCCTTGCAGGTTCAACAGTATAATGCAATGAGTGGCATCCCACGGCCTCTGTTTCAGTTCCTGCCTCCAGGTTCCTGCACTAAGTTCCTGTCCTGGCTTCTCTTACTGATGGACTTATATAACCTGTAAGATGAACTAAACCCT
Source organism: Lophiomys imhausi (assembly GCA_907164525.1). NCBI lineage: Eukaryota > Metazoa > Chordata > Mammalia > Rodentia > Muridae > Lophiomys > Lophiomys imhausi. Next base: position 3,063,641 of record CAJQZJ010032315.1, on the reverse strand, counting down.
TTTCTCCACAAATTGTTTTTGGTTATGGTGTTTTCTCATAGCAATAAAAACCATAACCAAGACAATATTTAACCCAGATATTCAGTTTTTAAGGAGACATCAATGGTTAGGTAAAATGAGTTAGATAAAACTCATCTTTTCTTCAATTTTGAGTTACTATTAATATACTATTGGAGTATTTTTTTAAGAAATAAAATAGCTAACAAATAGAAACAAAACTTGTGGTAGTCTAAACGACAATGCCACCCTCCCATAGATTTGTATGTTTGAATACCTTAAGAGGTGTGACCTTGGAGGAGGTGTGTCACTGGGGATGGCCTTTGAAGTTTCAAAAGACTCCAGGCATTCCCCTGTGCTCTCTGCCTCCTGCCTGTGAGGTGTGAGCTCTTAGCTGCTGTTCCACCTGTCTACTGCCATGCCTCCTTCCACCACCATGGCCTACAAGCCTCTGAAACTGTAAACTCAATTTGATGCTTTCTTTTATAAGTGGGCTTGGTCATGGTGCTTTATCCCAGCAACCCCACAGTAACTAATAAAAGAATGAATTAAGATTGTGCTGAACACAATGAAATCCGGATGATGGTAAAATGTTCAGGGCCCCCTCAGGGAGAACTTTGAGAAGCCAGGGACACAAACAGCTTAACAAAGGAACTGAGAAGAGTAATGTGGCGGTGGCTGCAGGGTGCAGACAACAGAGCTGATAATTGGTCCTTGCCTGGGGCTCCCAGCTCTCCAAGCTATTCTGCCCAGCAGCAGAAATAAGTACTGTTAGGTAAAGACTCTGGTAGTCAGAAATTAAGTGAGCTGCCTCTGCATTTTGCCCTGTAAGCGTGTACCTGTAAGAACAGGTAGGTTTCTGCTTTGCTTCCTGAGTCACCACCCTTCTTTGAGAACTACAATCTAGTGCTGGATCCCACAGCAGAATTCTGAGTCCCATAAAACACCACAGGCTTCCTGTGTGCCAGCTCCCTTCATGGAAGAGGCAGACCTTGTCTTCTTGGACCTGTCATCCATCAGTTGGTGTTAAGTTCTTCCTTTTCACCACTGCATGGGACACACCTGAAATTCTATGTCCCTATCCCCACAACTGCTCTCTAAGCCTCCCCTTCTTCCTTTTGTAACTGACCCCGGGTTTGTCACAACTTCCTGCTCTCTGAACCCTCCCTTACCAAGATGTTCTCCAGGACTGGAGAGTGTTCCCTCCTTGGGAAAGTCCCCTTGTGGCTTCTTCGGTATTCTCTATTCTCCTGCTTTGCTTCCCAGTTTCTGTTGCCTGCTTTTCTTTTCCTGCCTTCTCTCAGGTGCAGTATTCAGTGGTCTTTCCTTGGCCTCTGACTTCTCTACTTACACTCTATCCCTACACTCTTGGCTTCAGTCAGCCCTCAGATTCTTAGCAGTCCCACATCTTCTCTGCTGCCCCTTCTTGAGTTCCAGCTCTCCTGTCCAGTTACTTATTAGTTTCTTAATAGTCTGCAAATCACTTCCAAACAGAATCTGTTTCCAAACTTACCCATAGTCTCCTCCTTCTATCAGTGACTAGAATAGCCACTAACTCAAGTCAGAAACCCAAATCCCATTCAGGAGAAGTTTGTAGGCAGTTTTAAGTGGAGTTTAGTTGTGCCCACTGCCACCACCTTGCTCTGAATGCTAGCTGGTGTGACCTACCTGCACTTCAAATGTATTACTGCCCCCTTTCCATTATCTTCCCTCCACATTGCCTCCAAGCACTCTGAAGTACATCCTAGTAGAAGTTGTACAAGCAGTTTAATGGATGGCATTGGCTTTTCCTCATAAAGTAAATCAGAATGGAAAATATAAGTCATGTTGACTAGTTCTATGTCAATATGACACAAGCTAGAGATAGAGTCATTTGGAAAGAGGGAACGTCATTTGAGAAAAATGCCCCCACCAGATTGGCTGTGGGCAAGTCTGAAGCACAGTTTCTTGATTGATGATTGACAGGGAAGGGACCAGCCCCTTGTGGGTGGTGCTACCCCTAGGCAGATGGTTCTGGGGGCTGCAAGTAAACAGGCTGAGCAAGTCATGAGGATCAAGTTAGAAAGCTGGCCTCCATGGCCTCCACCAATTCCTGCTTTCAGGTTCCTGCCCTATTTGAGTTCCTGCCATAAATTTCTCTGTTAATGGACTGTGATGTGGAAGTATAAGTGAAATAAACCCTTTTCTCCCCAAGTTGCCAGTTATGGTGTTTTATCAGCACAATAGAAACCCTGACCAAGACACACGGTGAGTAAAGTTTCATCATATTTCCATTCCATATATATTCACATGCATAAAATGTAGGAATCCAAGTTGGAGTTGTTTGGAAAGGATTAGGAGGTCTAGCCTTATTGAAGGAGGTGTGTCACTGAGAGTGGGCTTTGAGGTTTCAAAAGCCCACACCATTCCAGTTGGCTCTCTCTCTCTCTCTGCTTTGTGGTTGTTGTCTCAATAAGCTCTTAGCTGCTGCTCCAGGGCTATGCCTGCCTGCCTTCTGCCATAATCCCCACCATGGTGGTTATTGACCTACCCTCTGAAACTCTAAGCAGGCTCCCAATAAACCCTTCTTCCTACAAGATGCTTGCTCATGTTTCTTGGCAGCAATAGGAAATTAAGACATAGTGCATGTGTGGAGGCCAGAGATTGACAGCCTGGGATTCACTTTATGTGTGCATATATGAAATGTATGTGCACATACGTGGTCAGTAATGCTCTCACCTGCACAAGTGGCAAATGTAGAGGCCAGAGGTTGACATTGGCATGTCTACTGAACTTGGGCCATTTCAGCTAGACTGGAAAACAAACTCCTAGGATTTGCCTGTCTCCACAATCACCTCAACTCTGAGGTTACAGTTATGCATCCCACACCTGGCTTTATATGGGTGCTGGTGACCTGAACTTGGGTCCTCATGCTTGTATGTCAAACACTTTAAAAAAACTTTAAAGACTCTAAAGTCATCTTCCTAGCCCAGTTTGTGTGAATTTTAAGACAAAATATTCGAATGTAATAGACATCTCTGTAGAGATAAAAGTCAAGGTCTGTGAGAAACAGAAACAAACTCACTGGAAAAGCTCTAGCCTTGTCTGCTGTATACCCACATGAAAGCATGAATGTCCTACAATGTGCTGGTACAATTATGCACTCCCAGAGCTGCTCAGGCCCCACAAAGATTCCTGATGAACTGATCAAAAGAAAAACAACCCAGAATACAGGGTCAATGTTCAAATGCTTCCATCACATGCAGAGTTCAAGGTGCTGGAGCTCTTAGCAAGCCAGAGAGTGATCTCTCTGCTGTTGTGTCCCTCTATAGGACTCTGGGAAATGTGGGACTGATTAGGTAGATAGGCAACTTTCTGTATATCCAGTGCCTCACAAAGATGCCACCAGGGCTGAGTGGCAGGAGAGAGAGAAGAGGAGAGAGAGAGAGGGAGAGAGAAAAAGAGAACAAATTGTCCTCCTGAATAATCTTAAGACATTTAGGGTCTCCAAGCTAAATGTCTTTTTTCTAAATAATGGTACTTTAACCATACCCCCCAAAAGGATTATTTATGAAGTAAATAAGCTACTGTGTATCCAAACACGGTATAAGCAAGCCCCTTCTTATAGTGCAGGAAGATTATTTTTTTATAAGATTCATCTTACAAACTGTTTTACGCCAATATCTAAGCAGAACATTTGCTGAACACTTAGTCTTTGTTGTTTTGTTTGGTTGTTTAAACTGATTCTAGGAAACAGAACTTTCTATCGTTAATAAAGAATTAGACTAGAGGAAACAGTCAAGCCTGGCATGTTTGTTTGTTTGTTTTATGGTGGCCTATGGGCTAAATTGAGGGCCTCACACACTCTAAGTGGTCTGTTGCTGATCTATATCCCCAGCCACATTTCTGCTTTTTATCTTGATATCTGATCTTCTTACTAAGTTTCCCCAGATGGATATGAACCCATTCTATATCTCAGGCAGGCCCTGAACTGGCCTTTAGTCTAGACTAACTAAAGAGAGTTAGACTAACTCCTTTAGTCTTTGGTAGCTGGGATCACAGGCCTCCTGCTTGTTGGGTCTGATTATGTTACATGTTTTTGGAGGGCTTCATAACATTGAGAATATATTCTGCAAATCCTGTTGGAGTGAGATAAATTCATCAGAGTTTAGGAAGTCACCATTTCCACTTCTTATGAAAATGGAGTCTACTTGGAAAAGAGATGATTTCAAATCTGTTTAGAGTGTCCTAGAGTAATGAGGAACACCATATTTTAAAATTCCAAATGTTAAAATTAGAACATACAGAATAATTAATTACTGAGAAAAAAATAAGCTACATGTTGTACAGCAGTTCTCCAAACATACGGGCACAGGATGTTCTAAAGGGAGTGTAAGGAGCCATAAAGAATGGCTGCAGGGAGTTTAGTAAAGTAATTTAAGTATTGGATTATAAGTAATAGCTTCTCGTTTAGCTGCAATGAGCTGTCAGCCACAGCCCAAGCTGAGACCAGCTGTAGGAGAAAGATAAGTAGATAAGGAGTGCCACCATATGTGGATGACGTAGTAATTAGAATAATTAGCCCGCCTTATGCAGATATTATAATGAAGCCAGTAGAAAGTATAAAAACCAAAGGAGACAAGCAGTAAGTGGCGATCAGTCTTGTCACTGACGTCCTGCCTCTGTCTCTATCTTAGGTCTATGCCCCTTCCTCAGACCTTGTGCTGAGACCTCTCTCTCTATCCCTTGCCCATTCACTCAGGCCTTGAACTGAGACTAGAACTGGGGCTTTGCCCCAAACATCGACGCAGGGGAACAGGAGAGCCAAGGTCTTCGGACAGGTCGTATGATGTGTGATGTGGGAATATTAATATAAGTGTAGGATGTGGTGGTTATATATTGTAATATTAGTTATTCTAGCTTTAATGACCATTAAGTGTTTCTGTTTGATTGATGCAGCTTATCCTGATCCTGCAGAAGTAGAGATATTTCATTTAGTATAAGTTGTAATTATTATTTAGTATAATAAATATCATAAAAACCAGCCTGCCTAATTGTATTCCATTTGACCTTATTGGGTGGCGAGTGCCGTTACCTGGTCACACGACTCCCTTCCACAGAGAAGGAGGTGTCGGGATTTGGATGACCAAACCACGCTCTTGGAGACTCACCAAGACTCAGTGAATAAGCAACTGACTAGTCTCAGAAGTCCCTAAAGTGACCAAGGATACTCCCTCCTCAAGGCTATATAAATGTAAGTGCCGCTGAGAGTAGTGAGATTAGATAAGCAGCCTGGAGGGTTTCATATCCACTGAGCTGCTTTCTGATGGGTTGAACTGCTTGTAAATTGTGAATTGAGCACCAGAGTTTCAGCCTTTGTGAACTATCACCCATGCTGGGTTTTTAGTGATGTAGCTGCTTTTGAGTTGTCCCTGTTCCTATGTGTAGTCTCTAACTCATACTCTAGCCAGTACCCCCAGCAAACTCACTGGGTCACTGAACTGGACTTCAGTGGTATTTCTCCTTTAGTCTGTTGTTGGTTCTCTATCTGGGGTGAGTGGTTCATGTCTCCTCAGGAACAGTGCCACATAACATAATGGTCAATATTTATGATGTCACTTGGCTACAAGGCACCCACATAAACTTTAAAGTACATGTGAGTGAGCAAATGTCACTGTGATGTTATAACTTTGAACTTGAGTCCTATCAGCCCCTGAGCAGAAAAAGGTGGTGACACCAGGAAGCTGGATAGAGTAACAGACTTCAGTACAAAGAAGCCCCAAATAGTAATCTTTTTTAAACCAAAGCAAGTGGGGTTTACCCAAGCCATATTTTGTGGGTTCAAGGGGTCCTATTGTAAAGGCTGAAGGGATTTAAGTAGTCTGGACAGTACGAGACTACCTTAGAAACTAGCTCAGTGGAGTTAGTTCCCTTCTAGAAGAACGTCGCAGGAAGAGTGGAGGTCAATGATCCTGCAAGTGAACCGCACAAGAGAAGAAAGGCCCACTAAATAAAGCCCAGATCAAAACAAGAGGGGAGCTGGAAACATAGCTCAGGACTAGAACAGAACCAGGGCATCTCATAAAGGAAGCAGCCAACAGAAGAGAGAAGTGGTGAAGGTAGAAGAGCTATCAGCAGCACATTTCCAAGTAGAAACTCCAAAGAACCATTCTCACATAAAAACAAGGAAAAAGTTAAAACTGAAAACAGATCTCTTACCAAGGTTTTTGCTGTGGTGCTGGATGGTGGTGGTCTGTTGTTTCTATGTATTGAAGATGGAAACAGTCTTTGTGTGGAAGAAACACATTAAAGGAGATGTGGAGATGCAAACCCATCTGCAGGCCAACTACAGGCAACTTCTGTACTTCAGAATTCAGTGTTCTGACTTGTGGGGACACTCAGGAGCATGGTGTGCCACGCTTATTTAGAAGCATGGTGTGTCAGGCAGGCTGACTACCAGGTCATGCCTTCATTTTCTCCTACAGATGTGTGAAAGCTATGATCACTATATGAACACAATCATAATAGCACACACAAGACCAACACAAACTTGAGCCAGACAAAAAGTCTAGCATGAAGGAAGGGAAGTAGGCACAAAGTCCCATCCCTAGCCAAAAAGCTTTTGTAATTGATACTTGTCTGGAGATGGCTGGCCCCAAGCTCGGGAGAAGACCAATGCATATCAGACTCCATGTTTTTTGGTGGCCTTTTTTCTTGTTTGGTTACTTTTAAGAGAGTGAGAGAGACAAAGCATGAAGTTGGGTGGGTCGGGGGAGGAGTATCTAAGAAGAGTTGGTAATGGGA
>CAJQZJ010032315.1:3005009-3049674 GCA_907164525.1 Lophiomys imhausi | reverse complement strand
GGGGAGGGGAGGGGAGGGGAGGGGAGGGGAGGAGAGGAGAGGAGAGGAGAGGAGAGGAGAGGAGAGGAGAGGAGAGGAGAGGAGAGGAGAGGAGAGGAGAGGAGAGGAGAGGAGAGGGAGCTGGACCCTCACACCTATTGACCTCGGTGTTGGTGCTTGTGGTCCCAAACTTTGAGGTATCCGGGGTCTGGATCTCTCACTGTTCCCAGCCACACACCTCTGGAGCCACACCCAACAACCTACCCCTCTTTAAAAATAGTTATTTCCAATACACATGAAAGAAAACAAAATTGTCTGGATAGATTGTGACCACCAGGGATTTTCAAAAGTGAAGATTCATTAGCTGAAAACTAGGACAGAAAATTCCAGTATTTTAAATAATAATTTGAAAGGTTCTTGAATCATATACAAATATTTTTAATTGCAATGAATGTCTAATAAAGAAGGGAAATCAAAGAATAACTGGTATTTCTATCTGTTTCTGAAGGAAAACACTTTTGAAATATGGTTTGCTTTCTGTATATAAATCTTTGAGTGTAAATTGCCCAGTGGGATGCACTAGGTTGTAGAGAATGGATAATTTTTTTAAAATGTCTCTGAAGGGATGTTAGTTTTGGAGAAAACTGGCCAAGTCTCTTTACAAATTAAGCAAAACTGAAAGGGACTGGGTGGTGCCCAGGTAAATGCAATCTAGGACCCCCAGTTCCCCCAAAAAATGTATTTCACGTAGTACAGTTCTAAACCCATGGCAATTTATTCACCTCTTAGTTTAGCAAATGACTGCTGAACAAATTCCTGTTTCCTAGTTCCTTACTTAAACTCACAAAGTTGTAAGCACTCAATCTTTCTGTTTGTTGCAGATTAACAAACAAAATTATACTTTTCCCATAGATATCAGTTTCTGGCCATCAATTACTAATTCCAAATCACTTTTAAAGACTGGTTGCCTCAGAATCTTAAATGTAGACTGCTAGGCAATGCAGCTCCCCATGAATTAGCACTCCCCCCAAGCCCCAAATTGAGAGGCAATGCTTTGAATAACCCCCTCTCCTGGGACTACACACCTACACATGGCCCCACATCTCTTGGACACACACACACACACACACACACACACACACACACACACACTCACACGGCTCAGTAAAAAAGCATTTGCTTTGAATGCATTTGTCTATATTCAGGAAAATTTGAACAGTCATTTTTTACAAAAGGCTTTAGCAAGTTAGTGTAGAAGATGTATTACCTACATCTTAATAAATAATTTTTATTCCAATTTTTCCCACTGTCATTCACTCACTCTGAAAATGCCCATCTTTTAGGTTTGATATAACTTACTGGTTATTAAAACTATCAAACACTCAATTTGAAAATATTTTGTAAATGAAATATGCTAAGAAAAGCATCCAATGAGCCAATGCCTTTTATTCTTTCTTTTTTTTTTTTAGGAGCCCTGGGCAGTTTTTTTCCTCTCTTGATGTGTAAGTTTCTAAACATTAGAGTTTTAGCAACAAATTATGGCATGTGACATCAGCCATCTCACGGCAGGAACCAGTGCCATCACTGACTCACTATACCTGTCTTTCTTTATGGAAGAACACAGTGGGACTTTTCCTGTTTTCCTGTAATTGATTCAATTAAATGTTCTATAGAAGCCAAGTACAGACTTCTAGACAGTTTCTGACAAGAAAATTGAAATTTTCTTCTGATTCATAGTAACTGATTATAACCCTAAGATAGTCATGGAAAATTAATTAGTTATAAAGAGTAAGAATTTTGGAAATAAAAATGCAGAGACTGAAAATTGAATTATCATTTTTTATACCCATGAGAATAGTCTAACAGGAGCTTAAGTCACCAGCAATATTTTCAGATCTTTATTCTATGTTGCTTTGTCAACACGTATGTGCCATAATAAAGCAAGATCCATCACGTAACATGTGATGGTTTAGATGTGGTTGCTAAGTTGTTCAAAATGCTCCTTATGTGATTTGGAAGTGTCCCCTGAATTATGTGTTGGAGACTTGAGTCCCGATGCACCGGGGCCCAGAGCTAGGACTCTGGAGAAGTGGCTAGCTCACTGGGCATTCAACTTTACTCATTTGATGGATTCATAGTCGACTGTACTACTGAATAGTGGACAGTGTGGAAGGTGGAGCCTAGCTGGAGGGAAGCAGAACGCTAGATAAGAGTCTACCTTGTCTCCAGAGCTTTCCTGTCAGTGTCTTTGGACTTCAGGGCTCCATGGTCACCCTCTCCAACCTCTCCACCCTCCCATTTCTATGGTGCCCTGCCTCATTTCCTGTACAAAGCAGTTGAGATGACCAACCACAGACCTTTGAAACCATGACCCAAAATAAACCCCACCTCCTTTTCAATTGTTCCTCTCAGATACTTGTCACACTGACAAAATGTCTAATACAGATCACTATTGTCACACATGATACTTGCATGACCTAAAGGTTAGTGTATGGTTTTGAATTACCTTGGGACTCAGTCATAATCACTGGCCATGGGGATCTGCTGGAGTTTGTTATCACACACACCAGCATTATTATTGCCAGTAGCATTCTAAGAAAGATGCCAACTTCATCTATGAGATTCAGATCCTACAAAATGCCTTATCTTTCATCCTGGTTTGCAGAGGGGCAGAAGGTCACGGGTAGGGGATCCATATGCACAAGCAGCTGATCTAAAATAAAGCACTCTGTCATTTAAGACAAATCTCTTTTGGGTAGAAATTCACAGGCTGGTGGTAGCATCTAGTTATAATACAGTATGTTCTAGACAAGTTTAATGATAACTATAAGTTTCTTGCCTTTTCCGAGGGGCAAGCCTGTTCTGTCTTCTAACACAAGCCCAGAGGGCAAGCCTGTCCAACACCTGAAGACTGAGCAAAGGATGCTGCGTGTACCAGGTTTTTATTTCATATTAAATTAGTTTTGTTAATCCCATTTCATTCTTTTGAGAAGAAAGCAAGCACACATGATGGTGTCAGGGTGCCCTTGATGTCTCCCTGAATCTAATGACATGACACTTGAGATTGCATCTTCCTGTATTTCTCCTTCTGTCTTTTTGGTTCATTGCATTAACAGTTCCACAAAATATTATTAAGGAAACAACATAGCATTAGTAGAAGACTAGCCAATCCTTGAGTCCCAACACAGGCAGAGCTAATTAAGTTAGTTTTGTATCCGCTACTTACCATTTTATAACAACTCTACATCTTGGCATGTAGAGTGTCTCTCGAGGAGCTTAGCTGGCTTTGAGCTTCGGATCTCTCAGAAGCACAATCAAGATTTCAGTCAGGGATGTGCTCATTTCAGGGGTCTGGTGGGAGTTTCCACTTCCACATCTGAATTTCTCCCCTGGATGCCTCATGGTGTGGAAGCTGGTTCTTCCAGCACTTGTGTTTATAAGTAACTATTAGAAGGAAGATCTTATCTTTGAATGAGTCCCTATTTCTAGCCCATGCTAAAGGGGAGGAATGACACAAAACCATGAGCACCAGGAGTTGGAGGGGATCTGGGGAGTGTGTGTGTGTGTGTGTGTGTGTGTGTGTGTGTGTGTGTGTGTACACGCATGTGTTGTTGTCATTGGCCAAAGTGTTGTGGAGTATTTACTAGAGCAGAGAGCATGGACATGGGTTTAAGCCAATAGAAAGCCTTTATTAGCTACACTGGGTGTTCAGGATCCCAGTGTAGCACTGAGCTTTTCTCAGTGTGAGCTTTAAAGCATAAAAATCATGTTCTGGGTTGACATACTTCAGTTAACAAGAACAGTTAGACAGAAGCGGAACTACAGAAGTCAAAAGGCAAGGTTAATACAGTTAGAGACTTCCCCAGAACTATGGACCTTGATGGATTAGCTCTTTCTTCTTGTTTTGGCAGGTGTTACTGTCTATATACTGAGTTTTATAGCCTGAATGGCACTCCCATCATGGAGTCAGTTTTACCAAGGGCTGGGGCCTGTTATAAAAATATTGCTATGCTGCACAGGCATTAAATACATGACCGTACTCAGTATGAAATTCACTATTGTGACTATCTGGGTAGAATTATATAAATACTGTTCCCAACTGAGCTATCTTTCTTTGTCCTATTTACATTTCTTTTTAAAAAGACATTAGTGTTGTCCTAAGGTTTACAGCATGCATCTTTACTTCTTCTAGTTGCAAATTTTAATTAATTTTTTGGTTAGCATGCAAAATTGAGTTTCAGTGGGACATTTTCATATATATATATATATATATATATATATATGTAATTATACTTTGTTTTTATTTCCCTTCAAGCTTCCTCATTTCCCCTGTCCCTCTCTCCCACAATACTTCCCCCTTCTGCTTTCATCTCACATATATTCCAACTCTTGTTCCTTCTGCCTTTCATCCTGCCTTTAGACCTCCTTCTCCTTTCTCATAGTCCAACTTTCTCCTTCATGTCATATATATGTTTATAAAAATTTTAATCTAGATTCTGCTCACGAGAAAAAAACTGCGAATCTGGCTTACTTTACTTAAATAATCTCCAGCTTCATCCATTTCCTGTGAATGTCATAATTTCATTCCTCTTCATTTATGATGAAAATTCCATTGTGTATGTGTACCATATTTCCTTTAGCCATTCATCTTCTAATCGACACTTAGACTGGTTTTGTGTCTTGATTATTGTGAATAGCGCCCCAATACACAGAAGGGTGACTAAGACTCAATAAGGTATGTACCCAGGAGTGGTATAGTTGGATCATATGGTGGTTCTATGTTAAGATTTCTCTTGAGGAAGCCTCATGTGATACCCATGGTAGTTTCACCAGTTTACAGTCCCATTAGCAGTGAATAAAGATTCTCTTCTTTCCCTGCATTGTCACCAGAATTTGTTGACATTTATTTTCTTGAAGACAGCCATTCTAGATGGGATGAGATGGAATATCAAAGCAGTTTTCAATTGTAATTCTCTAATGGCTAATATGTTAGTTGGGGTTCTCTAGAGGAACAGGACTGAATATCTATATCTCTGTCTATCATTTATCTGTCTATCATCTCTCTATATATAAATATATGTATGCACACACATATATATATCACACACACATATCACACACACATATATCACACACACACACATGTGAGGGAGGAGGGGGAGAAAGGTGATTTATTAGAGTGGCTTACGGACTGTGGTCTAGCCAGTCCAGCCTTGGCTGTCTACCAACAGGAAGTTCAAGAATTCAGTAATTGTTCAGCCCATGAGGCTGGACGTCTCAGCTAGTCTTCAATATACACTGGAATCCTGAAGAAGTTAGGGTTAATGCCAATGAAGGAATGGATTTGCCAACAAGAGCAAAGCTTCCTTCTTTTTATAGGTTGCCATCAGAGGTGTGGCCCAGAGAAAAGGTGTAGTTTCCCATTACAAAAGATCTGGATTAATGGTTTATATTTTCACCTCAAACAATCTGAACTAGAAGTAGGTCTTCCTATTTCAAATAATTAAGTAAAGAATCCTTCACAGGTGTATCCAGCCACTTGGGTTTCATTTACCAGATGTAGTCAAGCTGGCAACCAAGGATAACCACCACAAGTCAGCCCCTCATCAGCTTGACACACGGTCATATTTCCTTATGTCATGCTTAATTTCCAAATTAAAAAACAATAATCAGGTCATAATTATACCTAATATGATACTACTATCCTGCATTCAATTGCAAATGTATCATATATTTAGCCACTGATATTCTCTTAATTGATGCTGCACCACATGTTAAAGAAATAGAGGGAAGAAAACACAAATATCTGTACAAACACATTTTTAACACAATATGACAAAAACACGCATGTTGATTATAATCCTTATTTCTGCAACTGGTCATGTGGCCTTAGCTGGTATTTCTAACTACCTTCCTCTACATTTCCTCCAGGGATGGGAGACCGTTTTTCATTCACTATTTTCCCTGGCAGAGGTAACTCTAAAGGCTTCCATTTAGCCTTTCCAACCATAATAGCCCTCACTTCACATATCAGGGAACCAATGTGAGAATTCTGCCTTCTAAGTATGTCTATCCCAAGTATGCATTCTGAGACTGGAAAAGTAACCACAGGATGGCTTTAGGGACCCGCTAGACCTACTACTGTGAGTCAGACTTTAGATATAGCTCCACTTCACGTGACCTACATAAGCTCTTACTTTAACTGGAGGGCCACAGTATTTCTTGGGGTCTCCTAGAATCAGCATCAATTCGGGACAAGTATCCAACAGACACTGCAAAGTCTGATTGTTTCCTTTCCCCCTTGTAAAAGGTCACAGGTCCTGCTGGGAAATGACTGGGAAAGGCTAACAGTAAAACTCTAGGTATTTTATCAAGATCCTTCCTCAGGGGAACCTAGTCATACCTTCATTCAAGGGGTTCTTGGTTTGCAAACTGGCTCAAATCTGAAAATTGGTTCAACAGGCCAAAAATCTCCTTTGCCACAATTCAATATAGCCTTTCTTTCATTTGTTTGAGAATTTTTCCACCAATGCAGATTAAACAAAAATGTAGTAGGCGTATCTATTTCTTGCCTGAAAGTACCATGATTGATTAGCCTGTACCAAATGTCCATATGAGTCATGACATCATAAAATTCACCTTACACGGGCCAGGCCTTTACGGACATCATTTTGTCTCTGCTGCCCATTATGATGGCTATGTTCACTTTGCCTTTCGCGACACAGTGCTGCTACCTGGTCCCTGCTATATTGGAGCTCAATTAAACCCATTGACTTAATTCATCCAGCTGATTAACAGTGTCTCCAACTCTAAGGCCTAGCATAAAGAAAAGAGTGACAAAAAAAAAAAACCACTCAAATGGGCTGGGGCCCCCTCACCACTTTTTGTCTTAAAGCATTAGTGAAGGGAACATCTTATGGGCCTTCCTATTGTGGAGAACTGGGTCCTTCATAGTGTACACACTCTAGCATTGCAATTTCCCTGGGCCTTAAAATTTGTTTATAAATAAGTCAAGGGATGCCAGACATCTCCAACTCCTTTTCAGTAGGGCCTCTTTTGACACTTGTTCCAGCCAACTATTCAGACAAACTTGACATTGTTTTTAAACTGTGCAAGCTTCCATATTAAACCTAGAATGTCCACTCGGAGATTCCATATGAATAAACTCATCCCAATCCAGTTTTATGTTCCTTCCATCATTATCCTACACCCTTAAAATCTATTCCCACGTGTACTCTCCAGACTTCTTCTTGAATGAATTAGCAAATTCATTAAGGTCTTTAATAGTGCAGATCACCTCCTCATGGACTATACTTTCTACCTCCCCTCTAGGATCCTGCTTTGCTTTAAGTCTGGTTATAGGTCTAGAGGCAACTATTGATGGGCCCCAAAGGACATTAGTGTTGTCTTGGCTGGCATTTCCTTCAGAGAAAGTCACTGCTGGTTTAGCAAACAATGAAGGATTAATTTCCTCAGTCAGAGGCAGAAAAGGCAGTTTTTCAGGGGTGGAGGTGGGAGTACATCATCTGGTGAGGGTGATGAGACTACTTCCTCAGGTAAGATAAACTCCTGAGAATCTGAGGGTTCACAGTCCTCCCACACATCTCCACCCCAAGTTATAGGATCCTATTTTTTACCGATTAATGCCCTACTTTAATGATGAAATCCTCTGAGGCTGGGACTTGAATTTTTGCTGTAACTCAGCCAACCTTATAGTAAGGGCTTTGTACTTGGGCTCTGTGGCTGCTGGAGAGAAGATTCTCTTCCAGCCACACTTAGAAACCTTTAGACTATTTATGCACATCCGAAGCTGGTTACTTTTATCACCAAGTTCATTGTTGTACACATACTCTGATAAGGTAGAAGATGGTTCATTTTATCTTGGAGTGTACTTTTTTCCTCTGACAATTTATCCAGAGATGGTAGGAGCAACTGACCACCATCATCATTTTCCTTATTTTTCCACAAATTGCCAAAAGTGTTATATACATAGGCACCAAATCCTTTGCTCATAACTGGTGAGTCAGGATAATCAACATGTTCATTTCCTCAAGTTTGTAGAACAGTTCACACAGTGGGCTCTCCAAGCTGCTAGGAGAGGCATCAGTAATTGGAGAGGTTTTGATAACTGTAGGTGTTGGAAAATTGGAAAGTTTATTCCAGGTACTTAAAAGAATCATCCTTATACTTCTGTTGTTCTACCTAGAACCATTTGTGGTACCAAAATCTGTATTAGTCAGGGTTCTCTAGAGGAAAAGAATTAGTAGGATATATATGGTTCATTAGAGTGACTTATTATGTTCCAACTGTTTCAACAATGGCTATTTATTAATGGAAGGTCCAAGAGTCCAATAGTTAGTCAGTCTATGAGGCTGGATGTCTCAGCTAGTCTTCAGTGAAGGAATGGACTTAACAAGAGCAAGCAGGCAAAAAGAGCAAGCTTTCTTCTTCCATGTCCTTTATATAGGGTGCCTGCAGAAGGGGTTAAAGGTGAGTCTTCTCACCAGATCTGGATTAGAACTATGTCTTCCCACTTCAAATGATTTAATTAAGAAAAGTTCTTCACAGGTGTACCCAGCTATTTGGGCTTTGATTAATTCCAGATGTAGCCAAGTTGAGAACTAGAAATAATCATCACAGCTAAGGATATTAAATATTTATTGACCATTTGTATTTTCACCCTTGAAAATGGTCTAGTCAATTCATCTGCCAACTTCGTGATTAGATGGTTTACTTTTTCAGAGTAATTTTTATAGTACTTTATATATTCTAGATATCAATCCTATCAGGTATTTATTTTTAACATATATTACAATCGAATTTATATTCTAAATTATTTAATGTGCTAGGTAAGAATTTTGTAGTATACTTTTATTTCCTTGCTTTCATACTTCATAGTGTTATTATCATATATTTTAATTGTAGCAATGACACAAACTGCATAACACATTATGACTGCTTTTTAAAGACATTAATCTTTTAAGGTGACTAAAATAATTTCAGTTTCATTTATGTTTGTGTTTGTTATTTTGGGGCCATTTATTTCTATGTACCTCAATTTCTCTGTTATATTTCTTCTATTGAAGAAATTCTTTTAAAATAGAAAAATAGTAATATTTGTCTTTATTTTCGTAACATGTTACTGTTGGGTATAGGATTCTCTAGCTACATGTTCTTCTCTGGCTCACACAGTTTCTGAGAATGTGGTGTTTAACAATGCTGCTGCTGCAGCTTCTCTTCCTCCTCCTGCCCTCCTCCTGCTCTTCCTCCCCTCCTCCTCTTCCCCTCCTCCTCCTTCTCTTCTTCCTCCTTTCCTTCTTCTCCTCTTTCTCCCCTCCTTCTCCCTTCCTCCTCCCCTCCTCCTCCTCCTCCTCCACCACCTCTTCCTCTTCCCCTCCTTCTCTCCTCCTCTTCCTCCCTTTTCTATTTGTATTTTGTTTTCATAGGGGCTCATGTAGCTCAAGATCTAAGGCTGGCTTTGAACTCCCAAGTACAAGAATTACAGCACCCCATATCAGGGCTCAGAAAATCTCCTTTGGCATTGAGCAAGGATGCAATAGCAGCCAGCATATGAGCAGCGCTCTTCATGGTAAGTCTCTTGTTGTTCTCTATCTACTGGAGACAGCTGTAGGAAAGTACTGTTAGTCATTTGGAGACGTGTTTCTTTTAGTTGCTTTCCTTAGCACTAGCCCAAATTAACCAAACCAGAATGAATGGAATTAGGGCAAAAAGCTGTCTTGCAAGAGGCATACCAAAGGGTTTCGGGGAAAAATTTGATCAAGGACAGATGTGCTGGAATTCAAGTAATAATGGATTATTTTAAAAGCGACCCCTTCCCCCAGTAAGTTCATAAAAAAGAAAATTCTGAACTTTTAAAGCTACATATGTTTACACACATACGGGGAATTTGGCCAAAACCTTTAGATAACTCAGACAGTCTATCCTCTTTAGACCTTTAAGAATATTAAGCTGAGCCTTTCTTTCTTACTATTTTTTTTAAAGATTTATATTACATTGAGCTTAGGACTGTCAGTGGAAG
Source organism: Lophiomys imhausi (assembly GCA_907164525.1). Lineage (NCBI taxonomy): Eukaryota > Metazoa > Chordata > Mammalia > Rodentia > Muridae > Lophiomys > Lophiomys imhausi. The sequence continues at coordinate 3,039,656 of CAJQZJ010032315.1, read as the reverse complement.
ACTGGACTTAAAGAACAGAACTTCTTACTCTACTCTTGTGTGTGTGGTAGGGTTAGGGGGAGGTTCAAACAAGGTCTCCTGTAGCCAGCCAGGCTGGCCTTGGATCCCGGTCAGTGAGGCTTAAATTGACGTGATTAACTCTCTTAAGCGATGCGATTGCAGTCCGCTACCACCACACCCTTCTGTCCGGTTGTGAGTGTAGAATAGTAATTCACATGGAAAGATTTCCAGAGACTGAACAACGCTTGTTCTTAACACAGAAATATTCTGATTATCAGTATTCTGTAAGGCTAAGAAACTGGGAGCCTCTTTCTAGAAGAAAGTCTCTTGTGGCTGGCGCTGGCTTTAGACTTTCTCTTCGTCCAGTGTGGCATTATTCCTAGGGGACATCCAGTTTCTTGGGGGGGGGCCTCTGTTTCAACGGTTTGATTTTGGGGTACAATCATCTCTGCCGAACTGGTTATGTTTAGAACGCTCACCATATCTTTGAATTTTAACACAATCTCATTTTTTAAAGAAGGTTTCCTTTTATTTTAAATGTATGTGTGTTTGCCTTGTGTGTATGCCTGTGCACCATACGCCTGCAGAAGCCAGAAGAGGGCACTGGACCCCCTGAAACTGTAGTTACATAGGCTTGTGGGCTGCCGCCATGTGGTTGCTGAGAACTGAACAAGGGTCCTCTGGGAGAGGTTAAGTGCCCTTAACCACTGAACCATCTGCAGCCTCCAAATCTCTTTTTAAAGCGACACTATACTAATAGTGAATTTTTATAACCCTTTTGTTTTTCGAAAGGTGCTGTGTTCATGAGCTTAGACAGGGCAGTTATTTATTTATGCATTGGAATTTCCAATTTGTCGTTGTTGGTTTTTTTGTTTCCGAAAAGGACAGAGAGGGGAAAGGAAGAACGAAAAAGAATTGGCTTTTATTTAAGCGGGGCTTGCTGCTGGTCTCATTTCTGCACCGTGCTCTGAGAAGCCCGCCTCGGGGTGTGCCCGGCGTGTGTTAGAGGCTGCACTCCCACCCCACTCCCGCGTGTTTCAGGCCCCTCCCCACCCGTGCGGCAGCCGGAAGCGGGAAGACGCGTGTGCGCGCGCGCCCCCTGGCGGCCACGGGGCGCCCTGCGCGGCGGACTGGGGGAGGGCGGGGCCGCGGCTGGCTCCGCCCCCGCCCCGCCTCCGCTCCCCGCCCGCGCCGGCTGCGCCATTTCCGCTGCTGCGGCCGAGATGCCGCCCGGTCCGTGGTGGCTGGTGCTCTGGCTGCCGCCCCTAGCCACGCTGCCCGAGGGCGCGGTGCGCGAGGACAAGGCGGCGATGTCAGGTAACCCCGGCTCCGGGCGGGGGGGCCTCCCTTACGGGCCGCAGGGTCACGCGTGGGCGCGGCCAGTCCCCGCCCCAGTCCGCGGGCATCCGGATGCCTCACGTTTTGATTTGTTCAGGATCACACGGCTGGGCACCCCGCACAGCTGCCCCCTTGTCACCAGTTTAGGTCTGAAACCTTATCTTATCCGTTTCCAGAAATCTCATGAAACTCAGGGCTAGAGAAGGATAACAGCTTCAGAATGCAACCGGAATTCTATTTCTGATTGGCCGCGTGACAAGGGTAGCTTGGTTGTATGCAAAACACTATTGATGCCCCAGCATTGAACCGGTGCTTAAGGAAGCAGCCGGGAGCTGCTCTGACTGGGTGCTTAAGAGCCTGGCTTTGAAAGTCGTAGCCTGGCTTTTGAAAGTTTAGAAAGACTGCAAAACTCAGTCTCCAGAAGCTTTGCATTTGTATTTACCATCCATGACATCCTTTAAAAGATTGTTGGCGTTCTTTATTGCACTGGTCACCCATAGACTCAAGGTAGGCTGTCCAGAGGTGGACGTTTAGTTGGATAGTCACTCCACAGCAACAAAGCCAGTAGGGTGTCTAAGACTGGAAGAGAATGGCTGTTCAGTAAGCAGTTACTACTTTCTGACACACCTGTGCACATATGGGTATCTTTCAGTGAGTTACAGCTAGGGGACTGTCTGAGGTCAGCTTTTCCTTCAACAGGTATTTGTTGAGTAATTACTTTGTGCTGTGTAGGGCCGAGTTGCTCTAACTGCATTGTCTTATACTTATCCATATATGCCCATTTTACAGACTAGGGAACAAAGACATAGTAGTAAATATAATAGATATTTAGGAAAAGATAAAACAATTTGAGGAGGAGGGCTCTTGGCCTGGCAGCAGCCAGACAATTAGAAGTCGTAGAGCAGCAGTCAGAGCCTTGGGCTGTGGTACAGTTGTTGGATCAGTAGTTTATCAGTTGAAGATACCGTTGTCATGTTCTCCAGGGCCAGGAGCTATTCTCTATAGACCAGAGTTTCCTTATCAGTAAAATGAGATTGTTTCAGTATTTTTCCTCTCTTTTTATTTACTTCAAGGAACCCAGGTATTTCAAGTTTTGTTGCTGTTGAGACAGGGGTTACTGTATAGCCTTATCTGGCCTGGAGTTTTTTTTATAGACCACGCTGGCCTTGAATGTACAATTCTGCTTCTACCTCCCAGGTGAAGGGCTTACAGGGCTTAACTGTCCTCAGTTGTGTTAAAGACACATGTAAGTGTTCACCAAGACTTTCCTGCCTGAGAAGTATAAGATACCCACAAGGTGATAAAACTAATCCACAGCTGAGAAAAATGACGACTTCTCTCTTGCCATTCAAGATATTCTTTAAATACATGTAGGAGGTGACCACTGTCCATCAGTGTTCAGTGTCACCGTGGGAACTCCTTGATTGGGTAGGCCTAAGAAGCTACTGTAAAAGCTGTGGTTTTACAAGGAGCCCTGGGATGAGGCAGCTGGCAATAAATGCTCTCACTCACAGGAAATGTGTGGTTTTTTTTTTTTTAAGCACCCCAAGTGGCTGCCTGAAACCTCAGATAGTACTGAACCTTACATCCACATTTCCCCTATCTACACATACCTGCCATCAAGTTTAATTATAAATCAGGTGGAGCAAGAGAAAGATAATTATTTAAAATGCAGTTATAATGAAATTGTGGGAAAAGCTGTTTGAACTTACATAGAGATGTTCCATTTATAATTTTCAGACCTTGGCTGACCACAGAAAACTGAAGCCTCAGCAAGTGAAACTGAGTATAATGGAAGACTGTTGTCTCACTGTCGTAAAGTGGGAGCTGTCCGTAGCATGGGAGACTTGCCTTTGATCATGCCTAAGGTCCTTTCCAGCTCTGAGATTCTGTTTTGGGTACCCACCTGCTGCCATGGCATGATGAACATCCACTCTGAGGCCAGCCCTCTGTCACCCTAATAGAAAAAGACAGACACTTGTCACAGGAGATAGAGGTTTTCTTAGGAAGAAAACATCAAGTCAAGCATGACTCTTAATTTGAAACCAGTAGATCAAGTTCAGACCAGTAGCCTCCCTTATGTTGAGGTTCCAGAAATGACTTCCCAGATTTTCACCCCCACAGAGGCCATTTCAGATTCACAGCTTGAAGTTCCTCTGTGGCAAGGCCAGGTGTCTACTGAAGTTAGAATCAGACTTGTGTAAGTGTTAGGATGTGCTAATTTCAGTTCCGTTCTCAGGTCATTGGAGGAATAAAAACCAAGATTTATATTCAGATTAAAAGCAACAAACTGGAGCTAGCCCAAGTGAAACGTTACTTACGTAGTTAACACCTTTGAAAAATGTGAATTTAACAAAAATACCAAGGAAGATCCTAACTCCATCTGGAACCGTTCAGTTGCATTTGAACTCCCACGAGGATGGTTTGTTGGCTCTTTGCATTTTCGTTTTTTCTCCTCACCTTCTCTGTCCCAGAAGAAGCAAGTCTAGGTTTAATGAAGACAAAAGCAGTGCACTTTTTGAGACTGCTGTGATCTAGTTTCATTAGAGGATTGTTTTTCCCGTGTAAAAACCATGGGAGGCTGGGTTCCCAGGAGGAATGCTGATGAATTTTATTTTAATTGTTTTTTTTTTAATATGGGGAGGGGTTTAACATCTGCTAAGGTGTGAGAAGTGTTTGCATTTTTTCATTTTTAGAAGATTCTATGAGTAGGTTTAAGTAATACCTGCTTCTAAAGTTTTGACTGAATATTCTTACCACATGTCTGACTAAACTTTTTCAGTTAAATGTACTTAGATATTAAGGAAGCTAATAAAGAAGAGAAGCATTATAGGAGTCAATCACTTTTGACTGATTAACAAAGCAGGTGATGGGAGGCATTTTTTAAAAAACATGTACAGCAGTGCTCTCTTGCCTGGCAGGACACATTCTAAGACCCTAGGTAGATGAAAGAGAGGGTAGAGTACTGAGCCCCATGTGTGCCAGTCCTCCCCCACTGAAGAATTGTGTAAATTAGAACAGTTAAGGATTCACAATGACTAATAATACAATAATACTAATAATATACTCAGCAGTTACTTGAAGCTTATGGATTGTTTATTTCTGGAAATTTCTATTTAATAATTTTGGATAATGGTTGACCTAAGGTAACTGAGACAGTAGAGAGGAAAGCCACAGAAGAGAGAGCACTGTAGTCCTCACACTACATTAGCTGAATTTAATAAGCTGCATGTTCCTTAAAATGAACTGAGAGATCTGTTTGACTGGTTCGCATAAACCTGACTTGAAGCCTTTGGTAATATAAGTGATTTATTCCACCTGCATGTTCCTTAATCTTTTGAAGACTGAGGGGAAATTCAGAACAAGTCCTAACCAGGAAGTGTCTTATTTACACACTGATGTCAAAACCAAGATTCTTGCCACTTCTTGGCATCCTATGTCTGGTCCTTCGCCAGAGGCTGTTAAGTGTGGCCAGCCTTACCCTCTAGTAAGGGTACACTGGTGCTAGAGTGGAGAGGGGGTGTGGCCTCTGACTTCACTGTTGGCTCCCTTGCTGTGTGGGCTCTGGAATGGATGACATGGGACAGGCTGCACACGGAGTGATACTGTCGGGAAGTTTCAAGGGGAGGGCCCAGTGCACCTCTTGTGCTGGCAATTCTTCAGGGAAATTGGTTGTTTTCCCTGGCTGGGCTATGCTTGCTCAGGTAATCCTCTAACCCTCTCAGATTGCAACACACATGCAAATGACAAGTAATTCAGTGCTGCCAGATTCAGTAACTCTGTAGAAAGTCGGTAAGATAAGAAGCTCATATAAGTAAGGAAGACTGTGCAGTCAGCAGACTGCGGTGAGCAGAGTTAGGTACGCGTGTTCAGACTTGTCGCAGAGAAGGCTGTCCAGAGAAAGGCAAACATGCCAGCTATTGACAGGTGGAAACCCTGCCAGGATCTGGGCTTAAACCTGTCAATAGTTCTAGTCCAAGGAGACCTGAGGCAGGAGCAAGCTGCTACCTTCAGGAGGGTTAGTAGATTATATGGCTGGAGCTATCAAACAAGAGAGAGGAAGGGGAAGTTGAACCTTTCTAAAGGAGGGTAAAGATTTTGTCATGGTGTTAGTGGAAGTGGTTGAAGGAATGTAATGGACCCTGAGTGATGCTTTTAAAAGGTCTGTGTACTTCATTGAAAGGACTATGGAGGGAATCTTGGGGGTAGTTTTGAAAGTGGGGGGACCATCTAGAAGGCTGTTGCAGTAATCATAAGTGCAAAATGAACATGTTTGTGTAACAGAATTGTTTGTCCCCACTATATGGCACTATACGTGCACACATCATCTTGCTTTTAAGAGCTACAGATATCCAGTGATTTAGAAGACAGTCTTGGAACACTTCGTTTGATACAACCTTTGTTTACAAATTCAGTCCTCACAAGAAAATTCTTCCGCAGACCACAGACACAAAGAAAGTTTTCTGTGGGAGTGAGTTCAGCCCTTAAATAATGGGGCTCAATAGGAGAGAAGTTACAAGGAGACTCCTTCACAGCACTCTAAGAGAAGCGTGTTTTGCACAAAGGCATACCTGATGATGAAATGCCGGACAGAGAGTGAGCATTTGTATAACGTTTTGGAACACTAGGGCTGTGAACCTGTGGCCCCATGACCTTCACCTTTCTTGCTAGGACATGCTCTTTTGCAGTGGTAAATGGACCCCTTATCAAGGATTCGATGTACAAGGTTTTCAGTTCCAGCTGCCCAATATAGCTCTGGTTCCTGTTCAGAGACCTTGCAGGAGGTAGAGAGAATGCAATATGGGAAGGCCAGGCCTGAGACCACATTCTCTCCACTGTGGCTCATTAGGTATGGCTTCCAAGGTGTGTCATTGTGTCCTCCCAGCTACTCAAGCACCTCCTGGCTTCACATCACATTCTTTGACCTCCTTCCAGAATGCTGCCCTTGGCCTTGAGCTGTGAGCATCTCAGTTGTACACAAGAATGCCTCTACCTTGGCTGTCTTATGTATTCATAATACTACACATGCTATCTTCTTTGGGTTCCGCAGTTCAAGCATACCCTGCAGGAATGCATTTTTTAATTTCTGGTATATTGTGTTTAACAAAGAGTCTCCCAAGTGTCCTCTTAGCTGCTTTGAAACCTGGCTCTTGACCTAGATTCTCATATTTTCAGCTCAGATTCTGTTGATAAATTTAAAAGCATATGTGTTTCATCACTATGTTAAGGGGAGGGGGGAGAAAGGATTCATCTATCACAGTAGAACATCCTGGGTCATTATGTAACCGAGCTGTCACTTTTGTGTATCTGTTTCAGGGAGTGGGACTGCGCATGTCCTAGCTTCGGCCTGTCACAACAGATATCTCAAGCCACGGCAGGTACCTACTGAGCTTACTGAGAGTAACTCAGCGTTATTCTCCAGATGGGTGTAATGGTCAGCTAGTAGCTGCTGGCTACTTAGTCCATAGCCAACTTTGTTATAACAGTTTGTTCTAACTTCATTTCAGGGTAGTCTGCAGATTCCTTCCTATACTTTGAATAGGGCAAAGGGTTCATTTCTCTGGATACCCATGAGTATTTCCCGATCCTTTTTCTTATTTCTAGGACTTATTTCCTGTTTTACACCTTGGTTCAAATTCAAACACATCGTCAGGCTCAGAGGAAAAGTGAACCATATTTTTAACTCTTCTGTAGCACTTACCACATCAATGTGTAATAGAAGGCCTGTTTTCCCAGATTGCATTGCTAAATGCTACATTGATATTTGTGCACACACTAGTGCTCACATGTCCATATACAACTCCAGCCACATGTATTCTTGGCTGGAGAACTGTCCATCATCTTTAGAACCACCAGTGGAAACTGGATGTATGGTTGTCTGTCCAGAATTGAACTCACCTCCTGTTCTTCTCACAAACCGACTTCTGTCCTGGTTCCTCTTAAGCTGCTTGTATTCAAATGTTAATTACCTGTCCCCCTGTCTCCCTTACTATGTGAGCTGGCTCTCAAAATGGCATTTGTAACTCTTCCCTCCCCCAAAATTCCCGTATTGGAGAATAAATTGCTGACTCTGCTGAGCAGGGAGAGCTAAGCAGAGTGAGTGACGTGGTTGTTGGGGGTCAGGAGAGAGACTGCAAGGACAGAGAAGTAGTAGGGAAGGACAAAGAATGTATTCCAGAGAAGACAACATCAGCAGGTATTGGAGACTTTGGTTGGGTGGAAAATATGGGTACTAGGGTAGTAGACTAGATCTTATGTTCAGCTCAGTGTTTAGCTTTGAGGAAATCATGGTCTCCATGTGTGGTTACTTGGGGAAGTTGGCGATTAAGGAGTAGCCTAGCTTTAGCAAAAATATGAATAAATGTTAGTTTTTAATATTCATCAGCAGACTTCTGCTGTGGTTAAGTGCCTCAAAACTCTCCATTCACAGAAACCTTAACATCTTCATTTCCTTCATCCCCTCGAGGGTGTGCTGATGGCTTGCTGAGAGCTCCTGAATCTGTCCTTCCTCCCTCCTCAGCTCATAGCCTAATGGGTCTTCTTTCTGTGGGGCCTGGGGTTGATAGAAGCCTTACCCTGTTGTGAATGCCCCTGCCTGGTAATTGGTGCCTGTCCTGCCCACACTCTACTGGGACGTTGAGGGTTTTTATTTTTTGTTTGTTTTGTTTTTTGAGACAGGGTTTCTCTGTGTATCCCTGGCTGTCCTGTGTACTCTCTTTGTAGACTGGGCTAGCTTTGAACTCACAGAGATCGGCCTGCCTCTGCCTCCCGAGTGCTGGGACAAAAGGCGTGTGCCACCACTCTGGCAATTACAGACAGCTGTGAGCTGTCATGCGGTTGCTGGGATTTGAACCCAGGTCCTTTGGAACAGCAGCCAGTGCTCTTAACCACTAAACCAAATGTCATCTGTTTCCTGCTAAGTCCTTGATACTTACCTGAAGTTGTTTTGTGCTCTGTTGTCAGGGTGATGCATAGATTCCCTATGTAGAAGTGACCATTGTACCTCCAGCTGCTGGTGTCCAGATGGCTCCTTGCTTCCTCATCAGTGCGACATGATGTCCCTGAGTGGAGGCACCATGACTTTGCTCCTCTTACAATGTTCACATTGTCATTTCTTAATGCTGACACTCTTATTCTTGAGTCTTCTGCTGGAATTTCTGTTCTAGGAAGCTTCCCTTCACCCCTGCCATCTACGTTGGGTCTAAAGACATGCTGTTTGTTTTTAAAAATTACACTGTGCCTTGGGAAAATGGTCCAGGCCAGGCCAAATTAAGTTATATAAAGGCAGGTTTTTTGGATATGAGAGGGGAAGAGAAACAGCATGCGCATGCAGAGAAAGAGAGGGGGGTGGGGAAGGAGGCAGAGGGGAGAGAGAGGAAAAGGGCAAGAGCCCAGGATGTGGGGATTATATAGGTAGAGGCTTGTGGGGGCGGGGCATGCTCCATAACAGGGAGAAGCTGAGGCATGCTGGGAGAACCTGGGAGTCAGGCAGACCTACCACTGTTCTCTGTGCATGTGGAATGCTCATGAGGTAATCTAAGAGCACTGACTCTGGATGTGCTGTCTGCACACTGGCACCTGTTAGGTTGGTAAGAGTAAAGGACTATAATCACCACAGAGAAGAATTCTAAAAACTATGAAAATCTCCTTCTGAACACATTTTTTAAAAGATTCTGAATAGCTAAATACTTAGGAAACCCATTTATTTTATTTTTTATCTTTCAGTTCCAAGATGTAAATCTCTGAAGGAAATGGACTTAATTAAAACTTCTGTGTCAGACTGTTACTGCTACAATCAAAATTCGCAAGTAGAGTGGACATATATGTGGTCAACTATGCAGGTTAGTGGCCGCTTTTTTTTATCATGTCTTAAAAATGTGGAATTAAAAGCCACTACTTTGGGATCTAAAAGTACATTTTATATGGCATATAGCTGATTTATCAGGATGAAAGCTAACTCAGGGAACATACAGTAGCTCAAAAGAAGAGTTATGTGGGAGTGGACATTAATTCCCAGGTCATCCCCAGACCATTCCTAATGAATATTCCATCTAAGTCTGGGGTTCTCAACCTGTGTATTGCAACCCCTTTAGGAGTCGCCACAGACCATCAGAAAACACAGGTATTTACATTACAATCCGTAACAGTAGCAAAATTATAGTAATGAAGTAGCAACGGAAATAATTTTATAGTTAGGCGTCACTACAACATAAGGAACTATATTAAAGAGTAGCAGCATTAGGAAGTGTCTTAGGGTTGCTGTTACTGTGATGAAACACCATGACCAAAAAGCAAGTTGGGAAGGAAAGGGTTTATTCAGCTTACACTTCCATGTTGCTGTTCGTTTCTGAAGGAAGTCAGGGCAGGAACCTGGAGACAGGAGCTGATACGGGGCCACAGAAGAATGCTGCTTACTGGCTCTCTTCCCATGACTTGCTCAGCCTGCTTTCTTATAGAACCCAGGACCTGCAGCCCAGGGATGGCCCCACACACCATGGGCTGGGCCCTCTCCCTTTAGGAAAATGTCTTCTTCCTCTCTGATGACACTGGTGTGTGTCAAGTTGACACACAAAGCCAGTACAGGAAGGTTGACCCACTGATCTATGTGGACACGGAGAAGCAGTAATAAAAAGTGGTGCTGGCAGTTTCTCATTGAGAATGTGACATTCAGAAAGATGTTGGTAACGTGAACTACCCAAGAGGGTGGCTGGGGAAGGAGTGCTGTAGATTAAGGGACAGTTTGACCTCGTCCCAGGACATGATTCTCTCTTTTTCAGAGAATAAGATATTTGAGGCTCATGTGGTTTCTTGCACCACCCCCAGCATCTTGTACATTTTTTTCCATGGATCTTTTGGGGCATGAAAGCTGTAGTAATTCATACCTCACATTCCTACTCATGCATTCTACTCTTTTCAACAAATGACTTCATAACTCCAACACCTCCTCCATATCTTCATTCTTGACTGATGGTCCTACTTCATTAAAAATGGTGGTGGGGGGAATCCTCTGAAGAAGAGGAGGCAGAAAGATTGTAAGAGCCAGAGGGTTGAAAACCACCTAGGAAACAAGGCCTTCTAGACACACCAGGACTGATGGACATTTGAACTCACAGTGACTGGCAGCACACACAGGGCCTGTACAGGTCCAAGCCACATGGGGTCCCAACACTGAGAAGGGAAGTGGACAGAAGCCTCCATCTCCAAGCCAGAAGCTATCTCCAATTAATAATTGTCTGTAAAGGAAAAGTTAGTTTTCTTCAACAATGTCTTACTGGGTATGCAAACCACACTGAAGAGCAGACCCCATGTCCAGCAGTAGCTGAGCAGCACAAAATGGACTCCATGATGTTTTTGGCGTTTCTTTCTTTCTTTTTATAGACCTTTTGCTTTTGTATCATGGATTCTGTGATTTTATGGAATTTTTCAGTATGAATGTGTGTCTCTGTGTCTATATGTGTTTCTTGCACTTTTTCTTTGGCACTTTTTTCTGTTTGTTTGCATTGAGTTTGTTTTTGTTTTTAATTTATTTTAGATGCCTGTTTTCTAATTGGAGAATAAAATGGGTTTGGATGGGGGGGGATCTGTGAGAAGTTGGAGAAAAAATATTTTCAATTTAAAGAAATGTAAAAAAAAAAAAAATAAAGATTAAGGTTGTAGAAAAAGAAAAATGTGGACTAGCTCTTTGCTAACGCCCACCCACCTGTCGGCCCTGCAGTCACATGCTGCAGTCATGAGCCCTGCTCCCTGCCTGTGGGGAGCAAGAGTCTGTGGAGATCTGTATGTCTGAGCCCTTGACTGTGCCCTGGGTCCCACCCACCCTTGCCTGCTCAAGCCCTCCCCACCAGCACACCCCTCTTAACCTGATGGCTCCTACAAACCAGTAACAGTAACACTTTCCCCACTTGTAAAATGTCACAATCTTAGGAACTCCATATTTCCCTCTAGCTCTTCTTCATTTCTCTGCTTCTCACCAAGCTACAGTTTTTAAAGTTCACGTCTGAAGCCTGAAGTTCTTCCATTCTCTGTAAATATTTCCTTCAGCCAGGCACTCACAAGAAAGGCTGCCGACCAAGGTCCTTAGCGCTTCCATGTTGTTAGCTATGTGACCCCAAACGTGTGATCCATTGCCTCAGAGTCTCGAGTGCTGGGACTACAGGCATGGGCACCCCCACACCCGGGAAAACAACCCCTCTCCAAGCATCTGTGAACTAAACGCAAGTGTGTGAAGGTCCAGCCACTGGGAACCACAGCCCAGTCCTGTGCATGGGGCGTTCTTCCCTTAGCCAGTCCTGGCTTCTTACTCTGCTGCTGGTGTCTTGAAGAGCCAAGGGGAAGGTTTGGATTCTGCCTGATGGTCCCATTCTGTTCTTGTTTTGTAGGTGACAGTTACCAGTCCAGGCCTGCTCAGTATTGTATATATAACAGGCAGCCATAATTGCCAGCATCCAGAAACCATTCTATCATTTATCAAATGTATGGTTCATAACTTCTGGGCACCAGAGGAGTCTAATGAAATGACCATAGTTTTCAGTCCATATGAAGAAACGGTATGCTTCTCTGTGAAGCCTGTCGGAAGGATATTTACCTATGTAGTAAGCGTGAATCGAAACAGTAAGTCTGTTTTCAGTATAGTTGACTGGACTTTCAGCGTGTTGACTTGCCTGTCCTTTCTGCAATTTTATATGCTGACACAAAACATCTGTTTTGTTTGTGTTTCTCTTTTTTTTTCCAGTTGTGGATTTCAAACTCTTTCTTGTGTTTGTGACTGGCATTTTCCTTTTCTTTTATGCAAAGACCTTGAGCCAGTAAGTACCCATTTTTATATCTGTAGTTGTTTTGGTTGTTTGTGACTCTGAGCTGAATATTTGCACACCACTGCACGTTTGTGTTCTTCTTCTAGGATTTACAGTGATAGGTCTGAAGTCAACATTTGAATCAAGTTTAAAGACAGCAGTAGCTATAACATGTATGTACACGGTGCAGCCCTTTTGCTTACATTATTTTACATGAATACACATATGTGACTTGGTCCTGCTGTTCTTAATTTGCTGATTACAGAACCCACACCCATCACCACTCGACTCATTGTCAGAGTGCCAAGCTTTGTGCTCATGTTCTGACACCAGGTGCTCACCGTGTCTTGCATTCAATTTGCCTCCTAGATCTGATGGAATCTGCCCAGGCTGCACAATACCAATATCTCTGCGTCATTCTTCCCGTGGTTCTCTTTTGAACTTTTCTCTATGGTCTGGTCAGGTGTGTGTGGGGCTGTCTGCCAGCTCTTCTGACTGGAGGATGTGTGTGGCAGGAAGAGGAAAGCCTAGACCTTAAGGATCCTGCACGCTGACGAGCTGGGCTGCCGCCCTGAATCCTCCAGCAGCCGACGCAGTCCTGGAAGTCTTTTAACTTCTGGGTATCTCAGTTTCCTCTGTAAGATTTAGTCATGGGTATCTGTATTCATATATGGCTCTCAGGCATGTGTTTGCCATGTGACAGGTGCATAGTATCATTGGATCACATTCTGAATGTAGAAGATGACTCAGACATTCTGCAGCAATCTTCTGAAATTTTCAAGTACTTATTTCAATTTTAAGTATATGGGATGTGATTAGAGTTTTTTCTACTGAGTTTTTCTTTCTTAATATCCCTTACTGACTACTATTGCTATATTGACCATTCGAAATTTACGTTCAGTTTTTATTGGTGAAAATGCCACTTGGTGTTATGTGTGAGTTTTTTCTATCTTGACAGAAGCCCTGTTTTCTATTACTCTTCGGGTACCGTGTTAGGTGTTCTGATGACACTAGTCTTTGTCCTTCTGATGGCTAAGAGACACATTCCAAAGGTAAGGATTCTAGATGTAAGTAGTACTAAAGTTGGGATCAAGATTTTTCAGATATGAAAAAATTAATCAAAATTAGTTCATATTGTGACACATCCTAATTCAACTATACTATATAAATCCACTTTAAATGTGTCTGTTTCTGAAAAGTTGGTTTTTATTTATTAGTAATATATAGATTATAATAAGTTTGGTGACATTTTTGGTCCCTTTTGTGAAATGTATCTTTGCAGATGGTCCTGTGTCTTCAGGGCATTATATAATAGTGATGCTACATCTGGGTTTTTGTTCTTTTTGTTTTTCCTCTACAACCTTCAATAAAATGATATCCCAAAGGATAAATAAGTATTAATTTATGATGGTAACTTTACAGTTACTCTGACTAAAGCTCTAAATACTAGCATTATTCTGAAATAACTTGGTACTTTTTAGTAGTACTTTCCAACTTTAATGTACATGCTAGCCACCTGGGGGCTTGTTAAAATGTCCATTCTGGTCTAGCAGCGGGACCTGAGTCTACAATGCCTATCATTAAGCTCCTATGTGAAAATGTCTCTCCTCCTGTGAGGACTGTGGCTTGAACAGTGAGACTCAGGAGTATTAGATAAGTACGTGACTTAGACTTGACTTAGACGTTTCTAATACAAAGAAATTGTTTGCTTCTATTTTTATGAGAGTGAATGAGCCAATATATATAAATACATATTGTGTCATTTATTTTCTTCTGCACACAGTATAGCACGTTTGGGGCGCTAATGACTGGTTGTTGGTTTGCTTCAGTTTATGTTTTGTGCCAGTTGATGGGCGATCTGAAGTGGCTGTGGTGTGGAAACAGAATGTATGTATTAGGTAGGTAACACACAGGAGAGCGCTCTTCTCAGGCTGAATTTGCTGTTAGGCTGGAAAGCACAGCAGGGGACTTCTGACCACTGCTTCTCTTCACAGCCATTGTCATTTGACTTACGGCGAAGTGCTGTTAAAGTAACATTTTATTTCATTCCCATAGTTGGTGCTTTAGTTCATTCAGACCCCATTTTGAACTATTTTCCTTGATAGCCTTCCTTAGCTTTCTGTACAAATCATCAAAAGAGTGGAAATGCTTGAGAATTGTGGCTGAACTTTAAGCACATCTAAGCTGCGAGTTGGAAGCTTCTTTAAAAGGTGGCTCTCTCTTCATCTACATTTTCTTTATTTATGTATTCTGTATAAAAGGGGGGGAATTGTAACTAATGAAAACTAGACTTTTCAGAAACAGAATAAAAATATCATTTAATTCTCTTGATTTATGTTACAAAAATTCTTTTATTTTGTTAGCAAATAATGGGAGTTGAAGACCCATTAACAACAAATTTCACATATAAGAGTAATGTTGCTAAAACGAAAGCAATTCATTCTTGGACACTTCATTTTTAGCCTATTTTCCAATAATCATATTAATATGTCTAGTTACCTGTGCTGGCTGCCTGTATATGGATTCATGTGGTGCCTATTTTGTGGCAGTTTCTCCTCCATATCTACTATAAATGAGAAATTGAATCTCAAAGTTTACTTGGAAACACATTAAGCACTTATGGTGGAAATCATTAGAGGAGATGTACACTTCCCATCGGATAGCACTGGGAACAAAGTATGGAACAGTCAGTCACACCACTGGTAATAGCAAAGCGTGGCTAGCAAAGGGAGGCCACCTGACTGGTCCTCTGTAAAATTACATGCTCCTTTAGTGACTAGAAGATAAAATTAAAAATAGGGTTTATAGCAAAGTGTGACATCTACTGTCTTACTTTTAACCGAAGAAACCATTTGTCTACCCAGGACACTGGACTTAAAA
The DNA here is from genome assembly GCA_907164525.1 of Lophiomys imhausi. Taxonomy (NCBI): domain Eukaryota; kingdom Metazoa; phylum Chordata; class Mammalia; order Rodentia; family Muridae; genus Lophiomys; species Lophiomys imhausi. The sequence goes on along the minus strand of CAJQZJ010032315.1, from coordinate 3,024,645 downwards.
ATAGACATTATCATAGTTACCACTATATATCTTAAATGATTACAAAAGTCTGTCAGGCTGGAGAGACAGCTCAGTGTTTTAGAGTGCTTGCTGCTCTTCCAGAGGTCTCAAACGTATTTTCCATCACCTAGATTGGTTAGCTTACAGCTGCCTGTAATCCAGTTCCAGGGTATCTGACGTCCTCTTCTGGCCTTCGTGTGTACCACATGCACACATACGGACAGATGGTAATAGTATGTCTTTAAAAGTTAGCCTGTAAGCTCAAGTACAGGGACAATGAGCTGTAGATGCTTTTTTCAAACTTCATTGGGAAAAGGAAACTTTGTTTGTTTTCTTGATTTTTTTAAATTAAAGTTTCCTGATGTGGTTTTTTAGTCAAGGCTCTCCCAGGTTGAAATTATTTCCCTTCTTCCTTGTCTGCAGGCTATGTCTTGGTTGTTGGAGTCTTTAGCTTTGCCGCCTGTTACAGTCACGGGCCTCTCGCTGATGAGGGGAGCAGAGGCCTTCTGATGTGGACACTGAGATTCCTCTCCCTGGCTCTGGTCTACACCGGTGTGGCAGTGCCTCGGTTTGCCTATGCTATCATGACCCTCCTCTTGTTCTCCTGGAGTCTGCATTATCCACTGAGAGCACTCAACTCTCTGAGGTGGTGGGTATCTTTTCTGTGGCTACCAAATCTGACATTTTGACTTCTGGTTTTATTTATTGTTTTAAGAGAGATCTTTTATTACATCTTACAAAAAATTATGTTTATTATTGTTGTTCATGTGTTTGTTTTTTATTTTTTGAGACAAGGTTTCTCTGTGTAGCAACTGTCCTGGAACTCACTCTGTAGACTAGACTAGCCTCGAACTCAGAGATCCACCTGCCTCTGTGTCCTGAGTGCTGGGATTAAAGGTGTGTGCCACCACTGCTGGACAAGTAATTATGTTTAATCTGGAGGTTTAACTTTGAAAGAACAGGAGGAAAAAGAGCTCTAAGCATTTTCTCTGGTCTCCATTGAGTTATAACACTAATTATTCTGTAGTTAGAGCTCACTACAATCAGTGACAAAATTGCTTGGGCTCTGGGTTACATACAATTTCTACCTTTATCATACATTTCCCCCTAATTCTTATCTCATGCGCGCAATTAATATCACTACAGAAACATTGGCTCTAATGAAATGTATGATAAATGATTGAAGATTGAAAGAAGTTATTTAATTCATTGTTGTTAAGAGCTGGCTTCATTTTAGGTTTTGAATTAAGGCTTAAGCCTTGTGAAAATAAAGAAAGATAAGGTGACCTGTGCTGTCTGTCAGACACAGAGATAGATAGAGATGGCCCTACCCTGAGGTGTATTGTGGAGACATGGGTCTGCATTTATATATCTGCTGCCTTAGAAAGGCGTGACCATGTGTGTGTGTGCCTATGAGTGTGTGCATGCCTGCTATATGTTTATAGGTACCCAGAATGGCCAGAAGACGGCGTCAGAACCGGTGGAGCTGGAGTTACAGGTGGTTGTGAGCCACCTGGTATGGGTGCTAGGACCCGTACTGTAATCATCTGGAAGAGCAGTTGACATCTTTACCATTGAGTCATCTTCCCAGCCCCACACTTATGTGCCCTTTAAGTATGAAAACAAAGCTTGCTTAGGTGCTGAAGGTGTGTTAGTACAGGGGACGTCCTAGCGGTCCTTGAAGAAACATGGAGTACTGTCCTGACAGAGACAAAGTTCATGTCGTGCCATCATCAGGCCACAGTACTCTCCGTGCAGTGAGTGAGGTGTGCTGGACCATATGGGGAAGCCACAGGCTGCGCTGAGGAATCTAGCCTGGCTCAGCATGTGGAAGTTGGTGGGGAGCTAACCAGGATGTACTTCAATTAGTTCTCTCTGATTCCCGCTCAGATGGAATATATAAATCCAAGAGTTCGTGCCCAGGCCGGAGTGAGGCAGTGGGTGGCCAACAGGACTATGGGAAATTCTGCACTGCACCCCATCACAAAGGCAGCAGTTAAAACCAGCAGGAGCTGATGGTTGCTGTGTGCAAATGTGGATCCTGCTGTGAGATTGGATCTACCAGTCTGCAAATGTAGACTGGAACTCAACTGCAATCCTTGCAGTATAAATGTTGACAGTTAATCTAATGAAAAAACAAAACAAAACAAAACAAAAAAACCCCAAAACTATGCCTGACAGACAAAAGTTAAGCTAGAGATGGGTAATCATTGGCTGGTGGGTAGACCCATCTTGGTGAGCAGGGAGACTGCTGTAGTAGGAGACATTCTTATGTACTGCTGTGTCCAGGCAGATACTGATAGAGACTTGGAGTGGGAGACTGAGATTCAGGCTGGTAAAGGGAGTTCATAGATGTGTGGTAAATGGCCTGCACAGCGACAGGTAGTTTATGGATATAGTGGCCGCATGTGTGGCAAAGGTATCAGGGTAGTGGCAGGCTAAAAGGAAGCAGTACAAGTGGGAGGCATTGACACCAAGGGGCTTCTCTCTTTGCCCTCATCTGGGATTATCAGAGGCCCCTCCACAAGGAGGATACTGGCCTCTGCACAGCCTCCAGGCTGCCGTCTTTGCCAGGCTTGTGATCTAAGAAACCCAGGGTAGAGTTCTTTCTCCTTCCCTTAGCTACCCAATTGTCTTGTCAGGAGCAAATGTGTCTCCTCATTTGCACGATGGCTCCATTATGCATTTACGGGGCATTCTGTAACAATCTATATGTACTGCTATGCTGTCTACCTTAAATTTTGCTAAGGAATAATTGCATGAAAACATAGGGACCAAAGTAGGAACTTGTAAGTTAAATAATAAATCAGAGAATGTCCTGACTTTTATATCATACTTTCTAGTTTGTAAAGAGCTGTTTATATATATGTTAATAACATATTAGCTATTCTTCTGTTTATGTTGCTGAGCACTTTGTGTGAATATCCCATCTCATCTGTATACAGTGGCTTATGAGGCAATGGTACTGGCCCATCTTTTCATGTGACACACTAATGTGGAACCTGGAAAGGATTGGCCAACTTCAGGCAGTGAGGACCCTCAAGCTGAATTGTACTCCAGTGTTTTGGGTCAGAGCCTAGGTTTTTCCTGTAGACAGCCTGGCTAGGTGTTCAGAAGTAGAGAAAGAAACAATGTCACTGGTTCTTCAATCCAATTCATCAACCACTAGACCAGCCTTAAAAAGTAAAAGATCCTTAAGAGCCTAGCCCTCAAATGTGTGTGCCTGCGTGACTGCATTTGTGTTTGTGTGTGTGTGTGTGTGTGTGTATGCGCACGTGCATGTGTACGTATGTGTGTGTTTAAACCCTTGGAAACTTCCACTTAAATTATATTTGAAGTCGCCTGCAAACATTTTTAAACTCACTGATAAATGGAGCACAAATGTTATTAAAACCTTATCACGAATATGTCTTTATTAGCATCTTGAATTCCTAAAGTACAGACTGCTGTATTATTATGATATGTATACCTTTTCTGACTGGAAATGAAAATCTAGTCTCTGGCTTCTTAAATACTTTTCCATGAGGGACCTTTGTGCAGCACTCCTTTCTGTGCCAGGTTAAGCAGAAGAACTGCCACTAGGTGGGAGTGACAGCCCACAAACCCAGCTTCTTAGGAGTGTAGTGATGGTCTCCATAAAAGGACACAAAAGCTTGCTTCTGTTTGTGCCAAAGAAAATCAGCAGGCAAAGCAGGATTCCAGATTTTGTCTAATTGTTTGATTAGAAATCACTGAAAGAAGTATAATCAACCTCTCAATCAGAAAAATTGATTCTCAAAGGCCTTAGGACATTGCAGTGCCAGTCGGAGAAGTAGCAAAGCACGGTAGGCCCGCGCTGCCTATTTCTTACCCGTCAGTCACAGGAGGACCGTGCGAGGTGCAGCATGCGGGACAATGAGCTCACAGGTGTTACTGTTGATGTCCAAGACGTGGATTTGTATGATAAGGATTGAGTTGGGCATGAGTCAGGCAACCACATGTTGTGTGTTTTAGGAAAATGAGGCCATGGTTCACAACAAAACCGCTGGTGGTGAGATATCTCACTGATGATGAGTACAGGGAGCAAACTGAGGCTGAAACTGCCCGCGCCCTCGAGGAACTGCGTCAAGCCTGCTGCAAGCCTGACTTCCCTTCCTGGCTGGCTGTCTCCAGACTCCAGGCTCCTAAAAAGTAAGTCCTTACCCTGGCCACTGCTTGTGTTCTGAGGGATTTGAAAATCACACAGTGGTTTGGGGCACACATTTCTGTTTAGAAGCAACCATTTCTCTTGGTCACACCTTATACCAAAGTTGTGGGAGTTCTGCTTTCTGGGTGCTCTGGCTTGGCCAGAGAGCTGCTGAGGTCTGAGGTGTCATGCGGGTCTGAACGAGGCACTGACAATCAAACCTGAACAATACACTGTCTCATAAGGTACAGGCAAGAGGTGAGTGAATGAGGGGGTGTGCCCACCTGTCTAATCCATAAACCTGCCCACTTTCCACCTTCCCCTGTATAGCTGTCTACAGAAGAATCTCATAATGCCTTCCCTGCACAGGGTGCAAATGCCATCCTCTGCTGACCCATAGTCAAATTTAATTAAAGGGGATAAGTAGCAAGGCAAATGTCATCTTTCAGATAAACCTCTGTGACAAAATTAACTGTTTAAAACAAAAATTTCATAGGTTTGCAGACTTTGTTCTCGGAGCCAGCCACTTGTCAGCAGAGGAAGTCAGCACACATGAGAAGCAGTATGGCCTTGGAGGAGCCTTCTTGGAAGAGCAGCTCTTTAGCCTGCAGACTGACAGTCTACCTGCAAGTTGACTGCACTCTGGACAGGAAAGCAGGTAAAAGGCAAATATCCGATTATGGCTGGGCAGAACCCATCTGGTGAACAGTGGGAAAGTGTGCACTGTGGAGACAAATAGCCAAACAAGTAAGGAGAACCACATTTGCTGGAGAAAAGTCAGGTCACTTACAGAGCTGGAGGCCACGTGAAGACTCTGAGAATCATCGCCACTTGAAAAGGAAGACCTTCACAGGGACAGTGCAGACCTGCTCTTCAGGACCAGAAAGCAGGAAGGCGATACCCGACCATCCCCAGACAGTAACTGAAGCTGGGTCAGAGGCTGTGGTGTTCTTCCTCCGTTTCACCAGTATCTGTTTTCTAAAGTGCTGTCCACATGATGCTAGTAAGTGCTGTCGAAGGAAATCTGATGCCACCTGTGGTTGACTCAGGGCCACACATACTGCAGGACTCTCGGTTTTTAGCGGTGGGAAAGCATTGTGGGTCACCTAACGGGCAGACATCATGTACAAGGGCTTCTGACTGACCATAAACCATTTTTCCTGAGGTTAATAATCTTTAGAACACATGTTTGGAAATGCTATTGATGGTGGAATTTAGGTTTGAGAGTCAGAATCGAAGTGTCTCAGCAGGCTTGACAGCACTCCATCCCTGGTGCATGCTGGGACTCAGGTGTGAGACACTTCTTCACGTGGAGCTTCAGGGCTGTCTCCCTCCAGCCTTACTCTCACAGTGTTGCTGCCGTGTTTTGTTTTGTTTTTTTAAATAATGGTCAATTAACTACTTAATAACTGTGATTAAAAAGAAACATTATTTTAGGGTTATGTTTAATGCTTTGACAAGATTTTATATGTAGACAGATTAAAGATTATAATTATTTTTTGCACTTTTTATATATCAAAATTGAAAGCATGGAACCACTTGTGACAGTTTGAGATTTATTTTTAAAAACTGATTATATATGTTTGCAAATTTCTCTTTGTGATGCTTTTTTTTAGAGAGAGCAAACATTTGTTTCTTGATCCGTGATAAACTCCTGCATGAAATGAGCCCCTAACTGTGCTTTGACCCCAAGGAAAGTACCAGAAACATTGGGGGTAAAGGTTGAGTGTAGCAGCCATTCTGTGAAGAAGTCCATTCTTGATCCTCTGAGTCAAATGCACGGTTGTGTCTTCTTTTGTAATGTAATGATAAAAGGAAAAAAAAACCCTGGGGACACACAGAGTTTGTCACTGTCATCCCCTGAGAGTGATGCTAACGTCTTGGAACTTTCTAACTTGACTCTCAAATGACCCTCTCTTTGAAGCAATGTGTCAGTCTTTCTGCCTCTGCTTTTTGACAGACATATTAGTATCAGGAGTCTTTTGCCTTAACTTATAAACTTCACTCACTTCAGTCCATGCCTTTACATAGATGTTGACTTTAAAAAGTCAAAGAATGGCATCTGGAGAGATGGCTCAGCGGTTAAGAGCCTTGCAGAGGACCCGAGTTCAGTCCCCCAGCACCCACATCCATCACTCCAGCTCCAGGGGATCTGATACCTTCTTCTGATGCCGGGGTCACCTGGCATACATGTGTTGCACATACATGCACACCAGCAAAACACTCATGCACAAGACAGTGTGCTTCTGTTTTGGCGACTGTTTTGCAGGTACAGACAGGAGCTGTAACATCATGTTGTCACAGCTTAGTCTGCTCTTGTCCTATAACTTTATTTGTTGGTGGTGCACTGTAACATGCCATGCGTGTGAGTGCTTGTTTTCAGCCATCCTCACCTCCCACTAAGCAGTTTGTCTAGCATAGAATGTGTGTGTGTGAGAGACTGACACACTAGCACCCGCTGACCCACCAGGGCAGCCCCAGCCCTCCTGAGCCAGCAGCGACTGCACTGTAAAGAAGGGGCTCCCAACAGCAAGCCAGTGTAGCCACAGGGAAAACAGCAGCAGTCTCTTGAGACAATGTTTTTCATGCTCATCTTTGGAAGGAATCATGGATCTGTCAGATTGTTATGTGACAACTGTGAGAAGCTAGACCGTTAAAGCATTCCTAGTGAAATGTTTGGTGGACTTGTATCCCATCAGTGGCAGCTAGTTTTGTGTTTTCACACCTTCACAGCCATGCACTTACACAACAGAACCCTGCACTGAGCCCTTGCTTACAGTAGATGTCTCTAAGTGCTGTGTTAAAACTGGGACTGATCTCAAGCCAAAATGGGGCAAGTTGTGTTAGTGACCCAGAGCAGATGAGAATCAGGTGAGATGCTCACGGGGTGGCTCACAGTTCCCAGGCAGCAGCGACCTACTCCTGGTCCTGCCTGCCAGAAACTATGTAATTTTTGATTTGAGAAAACTTTCCTTTCTTTCGCCCCCTTACCTTGCCCTCCTACAGGCATCATTTTTCTAGCTGCCCATTGGTTTAGAAATTCTACTTGAGGTGTTTTTTTGTTTTGTTTTTTAAGCTTTGGGGAAATGGTACATGAGTGGTTTAGAGTTTCAGGTGTAGCCTGTGTCTTATCTCAGTGCACTGAAGACGGAGGGATGTCTGGATGGGAAATTGCTATTTTCCTTTCCTGTAATCGTGTCTCATACCCTCATCTTTACAGAGCACATAACTCGGGTCTGAGTGCTCTTGCAGAAGTTGCGGGAGTGAAGGCCCTGAGACTTCCACAGGTGATGTATTCCCATACCTGTGCTGTCTAGCATGGCAGTTTATACCACAGGAAGTGGTTTAAAATTAGAAATCCAATTCTTCAGAGACACACTAGCCACATTTCAAGTGTAAGAGTCATAGGCAGTTCACAACATTCATACTGGGTCAGCAAAAATAAAGAACCTACAGTCTTTTTAGGAAGTTCTACTAGGGTAGTCTGCTGCTTGGGTGCTGAGTTTTAAGGTTTTGGGGAATGTCTGCAGGTCCAGAACGGAAACACACATGGGTTTCAGGTACGTATTACTCAGGGCTAGGCTGTCCATGGCTTGTACCAAAATAAAAGCCTTCTGTCCCACTAAAATGGGGAGGTGGTAGGCAGATCAGGGCTCTGGTGTTAGCAAGATTTCTTTCTGAATTCTGGCCCTGTGACCATGAGCCATAACTTAGACCTTGCTAGGTTCTGAATATTCAAGTTTTAAATGAGAATGGTGATGTTACCAGGTAGGGCTTTTTAAAGACAAACGATAGTTTCAGCACATAGCAAACACTAGCTATGGATGAGCTTCCCTTTCTGCGGGTGCTCTGCTGAACAGTATGCTGGGAGGCATATTGCTAGGCAGTGGTCCGTCCCAGTAACAAGCTGCAAACCCCTGGGTACTTTAGCCACCTGCCTGCTTCCCGCCACCACAGCCATAGGATACTGAAATAACACTGGCCTTTCAGGTGTGCCACCCTGTGGAATGCACTACTACTCTCCTTAAAGCTTTAAGGAATAGACCAGGAGTTAGCAGTCAGCCAGTTTGGGTCCAGGGAACTCTAGGGCAACTTACTGCTCCTGCAGACATAGGTGAACACAGGACAAGTCACAGCAGCAGTGATTAGCAGCCTGGGCTTTGACACCCCCGAGTATTTCCAGGGATCCCAGGGTGGGTTATGAAATTCTCAAATCAAGTTTAATTGGAATTCACTTTAATATTTTTTTTAAGTGACATATGGCACTTTAAGGACAGGAAGAAAAAGTCACAAAGTCCACATGAAGAGTGTCAGCTCCAAAGGCTGGAAATTACTGCGTTGCTGGACAGACACTCACAGTAAACATTTTGTAACAAAGGCATGTTGAATTTGGTGTTACTCATCACAGAGCAAGGGATTTTCACTTGTTTGGTCACGTTTTTCATTTCAGAAACATTTCAAAATGGTATTTACTTTTTATTTCAACACGTCCACTGTGCATCTCCAAAACAGCAGGCTTTTCAAAGAAATCAACCAGAACTGTAAACACAAGATACAAAGTTCTGACTCTCTACGGTCAGTTACTCTACGGTCAGTTTCACAAGTCCACATACTCTACATTCACAGGTGGAGCTCAGTCTGTCTCCCACTTCTTTTCTGAGCATAATAAATACATCTGATTTTAAAGGTCACTTAAAAGTGGGTCATGATGATTGACAGTGCAGTACCGTTCAAGTGTAAGAAATGACCATTTGCTTATCTGTAGTCATCATTTTAAGCTGTGTTTTGTGGTGAAGCTGGACATCCAGGCGTAGGGTGTCTCCTCCCAGATGCAGAGGCAGGCAGAACCGTCATGGTGACTGAAGCCTTCAAGGTACAGCTCATCGTGTCTGCTAGGGTCAGAGCTAATGTGAGCTTCCCGTTTCTAACCATTCTCTCGTGTTCATTCTGTCTGGGTGATACAGCTGTAGCCCAAACCTCAAGGTTCCAGTGTATGACTATGATTTAGGGAAGAATATACTAAGATCCATTTTTCAAGTCATAAGAAAGCCATTCTTATTCCTGTAATTCTCATTCCTGGCTTCCTAATTACCATCCCACAAATAAAACAGACCTACTATGTGATTTTTTAAACATTGTGTCCCTCCTCCAGGCACTTAAATCTTGTCCTGCTCTTTGTAATAGTCCTTTTTAACTGAACACTTAGGAATACAGTGAGCTCTTTTATTCCATAGCTAATTGTGACATACAGCAACAGAGGCTGTTAGAGTAGGATCTGCTAGTAAAGCCTTGTCTGTCAAGTCTCAGGATACTGAGTTAGTTGGAGTCTTTGAAATGTTCACTCCTGCTCATTCTCACAGCCCATTGCAACGAAGGCATCTTAAAGCTCAACTCAGTGTGCAGTAGTCAGTAACGGCTTTGCTACTCAAGAACTATTTTCACTATATACCATATGCATATAAAAATATATTTGCTAGAGATGTGCGGAGTTCAGTGAAACTTTGAACGTTTTTATACAACAAGGAAGGCATATGTCCTACTGTCCATCTGGTTCCCTTTTAAATATATCTTACAATTTTTAAAATGCTCTTCTTCAACACAAATAAAACTATACATACATTCTTTTCTTCTTGCTTTTTCCTAACAACCCAATATTTAGAATAAATAATCAGAAGAGGGAGACGAAGTCCCTGTTCGCCTTGAGACCCTTTCATTCGCCCAACATATTGTGAGCTATGCTTCGCCTTCACACCTGGCAGAGAAGTTAGGTCAGGCCTAAGCAACCAAGACCAGGGGGACCTCACTCACCATTGTTCTGCATCTCGACAGGACCATGGGGGCTTCCCTTTTCCTGCCAACATGTACTGTAGCTCGTGTGTGTGTGTGTGTGTGTGTGTGTGTGTGTGTGTGTGTGTGTGTGCGTGTGTGTGTGTGTTGCTCCACAGTAATGAGTTTAGATATTTAGAAGCATATGCAGTGTGGTGCTCCCCTTGGGGGGGGCATGTTCAGGGTTGGGGGCTTTGCCCTCTGCCCTGGCTGAGGTGTCATGCAGGGTATGAGATGATCAGGACCCCTCAGTGTCCTCCCACAGTGGGCTGAGCCTGCTGCGCCCCACTCTCCTCTCCATGTGGGGCAGCACTGGGGTGAGATGCTGATGTGTCAGGGGATGGCTGGTTTCTAGGTGGGTCAGAGTGAATCTCACATGGGACATTCTGGGCTCCACCGGCTGGAGAAACTTCTCGATTCTCACTGGTCCCCTGGAAGGAAAAAACAGATGTTCCATGGTGTGTGAGAAAGAATAAATCCAGCCCATTATACATATTTTCAAGTAAGACACAGAAAACGTGTGTTGCTCTCTCAAGGAGCCCACTTCAAGGACCAATGCATAAAGGAGCAGGATAGACCTTCTTACCTTTCATCTCCTTTCCTGGGTGCAACTGCCAGAGCCGCATGAAAAATACAAACACTATGAGCAGACATACCTCATGGCTACAGGGACACTTTTATCAGTGTTCTTCTCAGTGCTAGGCAAACAACTTACATTCGCAAATTATTTACTTAGTACCACAGCTGTGTGGCAAGTCACCGGGCAAGGGCCATAGGACACCTGAATGCTAGCCATTGGGAAGACCACAGTAGTCAAGAGCCAGGAGACACTGTCCAGCAGAAAGTAAACAAGGGCCCTCAGCCTCAAGACAGCCAGGCAGTGAAAGCCTGGGACAGAGCCCTGATGGACATGTGCGATTTGAAAATAAGCACTAATAGACAACACAGCAGGGGACGTCAGAAAGCTTGGTGAAGCCAGTGGGGAGGGAGCTGAGAACACTTGATTACGGTTTTGCAAAATGGTACGGTGATCAGACAACTCAGGAAACATGATTTTTAGAAATGGCTTTCTATTCAGTTGATGCTTACCGCTTCTATTTCCTGTAGTTGAATATTTTTATTTCATTCCTATGATTCTGAAATGTAACTACTTCATAACAATACTATACCATATCTGTTAGTTCTTCTTAACTAATGCCAGTGAGGGTGAAAAGCAGACAACCTTACTGCTGCACAGGCTACTGGGCATCTGTAAAAATGAGGATGAGTTCACAAAACATTGGCTCTCCCGGATGGGGAGCAGGGCGTCCTTTCCCTACATCACTGCCCTGCTTTAAGGTATGGAAGCCTCCAGGTGCTCCGCTGTCTCATGTCCAGTGCTGGCTTGATTAATGAGTAAGGAGGACTGCGCATATGGCTATCACTGAAGTGTCAGTTCTGCACAACTGTACAAAGACTTTACAGTTTATAAAGCCAAGATGAATTAAGGTAGTTTGACACCTTTGCCTTTTCTTTTATGAAGATGTGTTTTTATCTTGAATTGTGTGTGTGTGTGTGTTGGTGTACGGGTACCTGCACATGAGTGCTGCTGTCTGTGAAGGCCATTAGATCTTTGGAGCCCGTGAGGTGACCCATCACAGATGCTGGGAACCAAACAGGCCCTTGGCAAAAGCAGCGGACACAGCTGCTGGGCCATCTGTGATCACCAGTAATTTGTCAATTTTTTAAAAGAAGAAATTACTGCTAACTTTCTTCTCATTTTTTTCCTTCTGAGTCTTTTTTTTAAATCGTGTTTATTTGTGTTTTATTGTGTGTATAAATATGCCATGGAGCAGCTATGAAAGTCTGAGGGCAACTTGTAGGAGTTGGTTTTCTTTCAACTGTGTGGACTCCAGGGATCAAACTCAGGCCATCAGGCTTGGTGACAGGTACATTTACTAACTGAGCCACCTAAGCTACTATAACTGTAGAGCTGACATTACTTATCAAGATTAGCATAATAAAGGAGTCTGCTGAACCACATTCCTTTCCCCGCAGTCAGGGTGCAACTCTACATATATAATGGCTGATTTCATCAGTGCCATTTGACTTTATCAGGAAAGATTGCTCCTTTAGGGACAAAAAGACTTTACTTCTCAAGTAAGTACCTGCCCCCAGAAGCACGCTTTGAGTAGATGATCAGACACGATAGTATGCAGTGGTGGGTTAATTTAGCAGCTGTTCGCCCTATTCCTGGTACGTGTAATGATCCCTGTGGTATTCTGAAATTATAGAAATTAGTAAATATAGTTTCTCGAAGCAAGAGCTGTATATTCTGGCTGCAAATTATATTTTCTATCACTGAAGCATGAGAGAGTAAGAGATTTACTTTTTTGTTTTGTTTTGTTTTTTTGTAGAATTATCAACTCCTTTGTGAAGGCTTTCTGAGCTCCCAGACCTCTGAAATCCTTTGCTTGCATGTCTGTTTTTCCCACCAGGCTTTCCATATGTTTTGATGAACAAGGAGGGAGGAAGAGTGAAGGTGCCCTGCCAGCCCAGCAGAGCGTGCGTTACCTGTAAAGGCTGTATCTCAGAAGCACGGCAGGCTCTGGACAGCTGCATCATCTCTTTAACTTGGTAGAGAGCATAGACAAAGGTCACCCAGGGAGAAGAGCTGACCCCCCAGGCTGGTTTGTTCACATCCTCCTGTTCTTCCTGATGCTTGGTTTTCTTGGGCGGAAGTCTGGGCTCAATGCGTGGCATGACATCCTCTATCTGTTGCTGTACCAGGTCGATGGTTGCTATGGGAACAGGGCTAGAGGGAACAGGAATTCTTTCTGCCAACATTGTCTTGTCTAGAGAGAAAAATAATGTTAAAATTATTTAAGAGTTTTCTACATATTTGAAGCAAAGGTTGAAAAGGAAGATAATCCTGACATGAGGGTGCACACCTAAAACCCCATGCTCCAGGTCAGAGACTGAGGAAACACCACTGGCTTTCTCCTGAGAAGCTCAGTGGTATTGGAACATTCCTCTGAGTTCTGTAACAAGCAATGCTTTCTCTTATTAGAAGCACCTTGGCTCCAAGGCTAGTGCTGCTGGAAGGATGGATACTCCAGATGACCAGCTCCATGCTGGGCCATACAGAGATGATGAATGTTGTGTTCTGTTGCTTGACTTTCTCACCAAAAGCTTCTTGTTACTTATTCACATTATCTACACATTATGCTTGATATAACCTCCCTCCTTTCATTTTTTTTTAAATCAGGGCTGGAGAGAAGATGCTGAAGGCTAGGGTCACAACTAAAATGTTAAGACATTGTATTATATTTTTACTTATTTATCTTGTGTGTGTGGTGTTTGTAGAAGCGCCATAGTACACATGTGAAGGCCCGAGAGGACAACTTGAAGGAGGTGGTTCTCTCCTTCCACTGTGGGTCCCTAGTATTGATCTCAGGTTTTCAGGCTTGACAACAGGTGCCTCTACCTGCTGAGCCATCTCTCTGGCCCTTCCCTCTTGTGTGAGATGACAATTTTAATAAAGGACATGCCTTTCAGGAGAAGCATCAATGGACATATTGTAAAGAAGGTAAAGGCATAGAGATTTGGAAGAACACCCTCTATTTCTAGTAGTAAATTACCATGGAGCTTTATATGTATTTGCCTTAAATCTGAACTCTTTAAGAATTCCAGGGAGGTTTAAAACTAATGCTTACATAATACTTCAGACTGTTACATACAACAAAACCAGGAAAAACTCAGTCAGCTCAGCAGCCAGTCTTCTTATCACAGGAGGTGTCCACCACGAATTTGATAGGACACCACTGAGAACATGTCACCTGAGGACCACTTGTTCACAGTACAGCGGGGTTCTCAGTGAACCGCCAAGAAAGAGGATTTCAGACTCAAGGCCATTGTGGGCTACATACAGAAGCCCAGTCTCAAACCCTTAACTCCCCAGCCTTGCCCCCAAAGAAGAAAGGAAAGGAAAATTCATCACCTTCTTCCTTATCCGGCACTGCCAGCCACTGGATCAGGGCAAAGAGCAGGAGGATCACAAGGCAGGCCATGCCAATTCCTCGGAAGGTTGCAGCAGCCCCTTAAACACAAGCAGAGCAGGCCAGATGGTAATTCCAGGGAATGCAGCAACTTTCCACCTTGAACAGTCTCGCAATCGAAACAAAGGAAGCATGCCTCACTGAGCTGGAGTCAGTACCCTTCTGTTAGCTCCCTGTCATGGGAGAACACAGGGGGCTTCAGGAGACCCTGGTGCTGTTTCTGCCCAGTGCAGGACACTCTCTGAGTAGCTCCTATCCCAACATGAGACTCGGAGGTGCTGTCTGCACTGTGACTGTCTACTAACTTGTTCACAGTGCTGTTCATCTGCAGCTGGAGAGCAGAGCTTAAACACTGCTATAAGTTCCTACAACCCTGGGCGCCTTGCATAGAAGACCAAGCAGTCAAAAATTCCAGAATTATCTGATCTGTTTTATCCCTCATATTTCCAACAAGAGGTCTGATGAGGTAGACTGGCTGATGTAACATGAGCAGTGAAAAATTAAGAGTTTTTGAGTCACGGGTGATGGATTCTGTTTCTTATATTAGCAGCTGCTGCAGGGTACCTAACTCAACTAAATGCATGTGTGCTTATTAATTTGTTTGGTTCCTCTGAGGTTTCTGTAGCATTTCAATAAACTGTTCTTCAGAAGACTGGGTTATGAGCTGACTCTAAACATCTTAACAACCTAAGCATGTGCTTTACAATTATGGTGGCCAGGCAATGAAAAAAGAGGATAGGAATACTGAAGTTGAATTTTTATATGGTTGAAAAAAAAAACCACCCCATTTTACCCAAAGGAACAACAGAAAATTATTCTTACCAAAATAATTGACTAACACGCCTCCAATCATGGCACCACATCCTCTCCCCAAACCCAGATGAAGGCCTTGTAGGATCCCCTGTGCGGAAGTCCTGAGCTCAGGGGGAACAGCTGCACTGAGGTAAGAGATGCATGCTGCCCAGATGGCTGCATGTGTGACTCCTACGGAAGAAGAGTGAGCGGAAGTGAATGTCTCCTCAGCACACCTTCCATCATACTTTTTTGTGGTGTGAATTATTTATTAAACCAGGACCCTATTATAATATGTAGATACACTATGCATATATATAAACACATATTTTATAAAACACACATAATATGTATCATTTAAGCCATTTCAATATAATATTTTTGCACTTTGAGAATTTCACACAAATGTACAATGTATTTCTGATCTTCATTTTAACTGTTTTTAAACATACAGTTCAGTATCATTATGCACACTCAGGGTTGCACATCCATCACTGTTATCCATCCCTTAACTTTTTTATCATCCTAAACAAAGACATTGTATCTTTTACCCCTCAGGCCATTCCCTAACACGCACTATCCTTTCCATCCCTGTGGATGTGGCTCTTCTGGGTTGTATATAGGTAGAGTCATAACAGGATTTGTCCTTTTTGTGTCTGACTTGTTTCACTTAGTATAATGTCTTTAAAGTTTGTCTACATTGTAGCATGTGTTCAGCATCTCCCACCCTTTACAGCACACTTTGGATGTATGCATAGAGAAATCAAGATGGGTGGAAACCTCCTCCCTGCCATTCCAGGAGGTGCTATACAAGTTGCTAGGAGAGAAAATGTCAATAGTTGTTTCAGGTTGTGAACTCTGTGATCTACAAGTCCAATCTTTCAGATAAAATGCGTGTACTTGTGCAGCAGTGGTACTACTACAAATGATGGTAAGTAACCAACTGCTTTTGGTTTAGAATTAAGACCTGATCCACAAGGGGAACCTGGTGTTATAAACGTGGTCCCAAAAAAACCAACACCAAACCAACCAACCAAACAAAAAACATGATTGGGAAGATCCTAGATTTTAGTGGGGAACTGAACAAGCTAAGCTCACACAGCGTCAAGCTGCCTCTAAATATTTATATTTATACCCATAGAGAAATGCTGCTGTCATCCTTAATTAGACAGACCTCTTTCCAGTGAATGGTAGTGAATGCAGACTATGGCTGTACAAGGTGCTGAGAATAAATGATAGAAAATAAGCCCTAAATAAGACGATTATTCCACCCTTGCTAAGGTTTAGGGAACAGTGCAGAAGAGAGAAAAGAATGTGGAGCCAGATGATAGGGAGCAGGGCTGCAGAAGGCTATCTTCTGGACAAGACACAGCTATGTTGATCATGAACTCATAACTGCTAGGAATATAACGGCTCTGCACAAGAACGAACCTTTCAACAGTCAGGAGTGGGAGGAGCTCAAAGCCCCCTTACTCCTGAATGCTTGCCACTGGGAAGAGTCAGGCAGAGGGCAATCCTTGACTGCAGCCATGTGCACTGATGACCCTTCTGGCCCAAATGTATAGTTCCAACCCAACGGCCACACAGGTGGTCCTGAGTAACTTCAGTGGGTCACAAGAACCAAGCCAAAAGTCATGAACCTGGGAAAAGGGACTGGTAGAGATGAGGTTTGCAGTTGACAGCGATGAGGGAGATGAGAGCCACAGGGTGGACAGCATAATCAGGACACATTACATTCATGTATGAAATTGTCAAAACCAAAAATCATGAATATAAAAATGGATTTCTTTCCTTTTAAAGGCTGAATAATAGTTCATTGCACAGATATTGTACATTTTGTTCCTCTGTTGATGGCATCTGAGTTGTTTCCACCTTCTGCTTATTGTGAGTCATATTGTTTAAATATTGATATGTAAGTATCTTCAAGTAAATACTTACACACTGGTGTTTATGCAGCTAGAGGAGGACTTTCCAGTTCAGGTGCCATTCATTCATCATATTTAGCATTTCGAAGAACAGCATTTTCCCCACTTGACTGTACCATTTGACATTCCTCCCCGGAAATCCACAACTTTGCCAGCTTCTCTATCTCCTAACCAGAACTTATTTTTAAAATTTCCTACTAATAAGAGCAATCCTACTCAGTGTGGAAGTGTCCCCCTGTGCTTCGGCTTGAATCCCTGACCAGCAGTGCTAAACACCTTCAGGTGCTTATTGGCCGTTTGCAAATTTTTGGAGAAATGTTGACTTCTCTGGTTGGCCCTATTGGAAAATACACCATCCCTGGGATTAGAAGAATGAGCAGTAGAAGGTTTTTTGGGATCTTGTGCAGTATTTGTCTCTCGACCAGCATCAACTGGTCTCACATAAGCAAGCTTTAAAGTAACACCCAGAATGACTGTACTGTTTCTAAGTAACTTAGATATAGCTCAGAAACAAATGTGTATTTACAGGAATACAAATACGCCTAGCACTGCAAAGGTGAATTTTAATTCACAGTGTGTAACTTGGACTGACTGTGTTTAAGGAGGCTCATGAAGGGATAAATTTTATCTTTACTGCACACGTTAGGTTTTATGCCTCCTCATTAACTTAGAAACATTCGAGTCAGTTTCCTGTTTTTCATTTACGTTTCAGTCATCATTTCAAGGAGGTAGGTGTTGTGGGGTTTCTTGTTTTGCTTTGTTTCTGGTGGTGCCCAGGTTAAATCCAGTCTTCTTCCACATTAGGTAAGCATTACCACTGAGATCCACCCCTGAATCCATCTAGGTTATTTTTTAACTAGAAATATGGATGGAATTGTTATTAATAAGCATGCACACTTAATCAATTTCCACAGATGTCAAATAAATTATTTGCTTTGCCTGGTTAAACAACTGCAGCACTGTAGATAATGTCAGACTTTTCAGGATTAAATAATGCCTACACAGAGTCTTATTTATGAATACTGACATAGTATTACACAGTGAAATAGTTTAATTTATGTTATTACAGATGGTATTGGCTTATTTTTCAGATACTTATGTTATTTTTATGAGTAACTAGAATAAAATTCAAATGTATACTGAGTAACAAAATTAGACTTTGTGTTAAGAGTTTGTTTATTTAAAAAAACAGTTATGAGAATATTTTTGTTTAGTCCCAGGTATGGGACTGCTTCAGTTAGTCCCCACATGTAATCAGTATGTGCCCTGAGAGCTAGCAGAGGTGTGGCTTAGCTACCTGCAGCAAGTGAACTCTGAGGACTGAGGGACAGAAAGAAGAGCGAGGTCTCTGCTCTCCCTGCCCCTGGTGCTCCCTCAAACTGCTGGTGGTTCTTCCTGCTGCCGTTTCCTGGTTTGCTGGACTTCTGGATATTGTGACTACTGAGACTGGTATTGCCCCCAAAGAACAAGACAACCCTAATCGGCAGGAAGTACCTCAAAGTAAATCCCGTTGTTTTTCACTTTAACTTCTCTTCCTTGTCTCCCACGTAGTGTTAGGGGTTGGAAAGAACAAGGGTTGGAAGGGAAGTAAAGGTATTAAGTACAGTAAAATTAAGTAGAGTGTATAATAAAACAAAAATAATAAAAAGCCACTTTGTTACAAGACTCCATAGTTGTACTGAAATTGATTCTTCTTCAAGAAATGATTCCCAGTGACCCAAACCACATCCAGTGGTCGTAGGTGAGCTTTATTGATGACTATGTCTAAGTCATCAGTTGCCGTGTTTATAACCAGAGGCAGATAGGACTGGCTATGTATGTGACCACGACATTAAATTATATTTTTGGTTGTGATTTTAGATCAGACAACTCTTGAATTATCCTACATATAAGGGCTTGGCTATGCACAAAAATATTTGAATAATAATGTGCACACTTCTCTCTCACTGCCTCCTGCTCTCCATCTTTTCCCCTTTCTTTCTGTGTCTCTCCTCACCTCTCTTTCCCTCTCCTTCAAAATTGTATATTCTCAAATTTTGTTCTACAAGGAAATTAAAGCTTTTTCCAGCTGTACAGCTTCAGCCAGATACTTAACATTATGTTTAGAATTTGTTGGCTGGAATTAGGTGGCAGTTGTAAAAGAATCTGTGCATTTAGATTTCAGGGTCCTTGATGCTTGGGGGCATTATTACTAGATAATTACAACTGTGTTCTTTAAAGCAACTGGGGGGCATTAACTGAAGGGAAAAAATCAACAGCACACGGTAAAATCCCTCTTCCACTCCCCCTCCACTGTGCTTGCTTACATCACCAACATCTACCAAGGAATATATAGGGTGAAAACTGATTTCTCTGAATGAACCATTTCAAAATATCCTATCAACGGAAAAAAATCAATTGCATGTGCCCAACTTTCTAGAAAAGAAAACAGCAAAACTAAGCAACCCACAAGACGGGATTGGTTTAACATCTATGAAAGTTATGAAGTTATGTTTTTGTGCTTAATCTTGAATATGCAACTCTTCAGTAAGCTTATTAATTACACACTCTTGCTAATGCTTCATTCTGTGGTTCTAGTTTTAAAGAAACAGAAGACCAATTAAATCTTGGACCCTTTGGTCTTTTCTATATTTATAAGATGAGATCTGGAAACCTTAGCAGCTATGTTACCTAAAACAACTTTCTTACAAGATTCCGGAAAAAGAAAACGGTTCTACTTGCGATTAGAGATATTTGAAAGTCAGGGCATAGTGATTTCCTGTTGAGGAAATAAGTAGATTTATTTAGTAGAACAGACAAATGAAATTACAATAGGGTTACAACTTTTTAAAGGTTTATTAGTGTGTGTGTGTGTGTGTGTGTGTGTGTGTGTGTGTGTGTGTGTGTGTGTG
>CAJQZJ010032315.1:2987603-3004999 GCA_907164525.1 Lophiomys imhausi | reverse complement strand
GTGTGTGTGTGTGTGTGTGTGTGTGTGTGTGTGTGTGTGTGTGTGTGAGAAAGAGGTGAGAGAGAATTTGTGCACAAGCCTGCGTGAGTTTATGTACACCACATATGATCCCAGGAACTGTAGCTACAGGTGTTTGTGAGCCGCCGTGGAGATGGCCCCAAACCAAACCCAGGTCCTCTGCAAGCAAAGTGCTCTTAATTACTGAGCCTTCTTTCTACAGGGGCTACAGATTTTTTAATCCTTACAAATTAGATAATCATGTTGTTAGATTAAAGGAAAATAAAAAGATGTTGTTTTCTAAGTAGTGGCAGTGACAAGGGCAGCCATATGGACTCTGCTAGAACAAATGTGCATCCTTCTTTGGCTGTTTTTTATGAATGAACTGATGTCCCTTGATAGTGATTATCAACAAATCACATGGCAGGTGTTTGATAAATATGCCAAGTGACAATGAGTGACTCCCAAACACCAGACAGATATGCAAGTCTAGTGTCTCGATCTTCTCTAGCTTTACTGGGGTCAGTTAAGATTAGCCTTGAGGCCTCACCAAATGAAACACCATTTCCATACTACTCCGGCTGTATCCACCTGGAGGCACAATTAACAATAAGAATTCCATTAGCAGCATCTTTGCAACAGCTTTCCCTACAAGGAATTAGGGTGTTTTTCTTAGATTTCCATTCCTCCAAACCATATGAACTCTTTTTCCCCCATTTTTCAAAAGAAAACTTGGGCAGAGATTGATTAGCCTGTTCAAGGTCAGAGGGACAATAGAGTGCCAGAGGGGTCTGAATTTATGTATGTGAGTTCAGAATTGAAGTGTGTAAATGCTACATGGTATGGCTTCACAATACTTCCTGGAGGATTGGCATAAGTTAAACTGCTTTGTGAGGTTTTGCTGATATTATCAAGCATGACTGGAGATCAGTGTCCTTAAAAAATGAATATTATTACCTTGTTCCCTTCCTAAAGAGTTGCTATAGCAAGCATATCCCTAAGTTTTCATATGTCCAGGGAATTCTTTACCTTATAATATTCCAAAACATCTATTTCAAAATTGTTCTCTCTTGCCCCAAGATAGTGTTGTACTGAGATGAAAGGAATGTACAAGCAAGGAGGAAAGATCCTTCCTAAGAGGTATTTGCACAGTCCTACCTGACTTGGGGAAACCAGCTCAGAATGGCAGGGAGGGGTGAGAACGAGGAAGCATGGGGAAGCGGGATTGTTTTGTTTCTTTTGGCTTCTGCCATCTGCCCGCTCACTGAACAAGATAGTCTCCTACTTGCACCCTCCAGAACTGCAGCTGGAACAGACCTTTCCCACTGAGAATTCAGAGCCTGTGCTTCACTCAGTCCAGTGAGCCTCTCAAATGTGGGGATGGAAGGGCCTCAGTAAGAGAGCGCTCTCTTGTCCCTAAGAAAGGCCTCCACCAGCTAGGCAGTAGAAGGGCTCTGGAAGGACTAAGGTAATGGGACTGTCACAGCAAACAGGCCTCACGCTTCTGGCTTTGCACAGTAAGTTTCTTGCTCACATAAAGTCCAGTGGGCAGGAGACCGGAGGGTCAACACCCTGCTCCACACAGGTATTCACAGACCCAGCTGCACACTGACACCCTCTTCAGAGCCCCATCACCCCAGCCTTCAGCATCCAGCCAGCTAGGAAGGAGGGGTGACAGCATATGAGAAGTCTTACAGGCTGGTTGAGAGGTAGCATTTCATTTTGTACTGGGCAGACAAAACTAACTGTAGGGGGTACTGGAAAAGCTGTATGACCATGAGGAAAAGAAAACAGAAGATGAATAGTAAGCCTCTCGGAGTTAGAGCTGACAACAATAAAGGACTTTGAAAAAAAGAGGAAGAAGAAGGAAGAGGTAGGGGAGGAGGAGGAAGAAAAAGGAGGAGGAGGATATAGGAGGAGGAGGAGGATATAGGAGGAGGAAGAGGAGGAGGAGGAGGGGGAAAATTATTGCTAAGGGCCCATGTCTCCCCATTTACCTGTGTATAGCACTGTCAGAAATTTTGAACATCCGTTCAGCATTATCTTACCATATGTCTGGTACCCTATCACACCTGACAAAAGACAAGAAATGGCCCCAGCCACCACAGAGCTTATGGTATATGGTACAGCATTAGCACAAAGGGGACAGGGTTTATCTGAAAGAAGAGTCCACTAACAAATGCCTTTGAGAACCCAGCACCCTGCACAGGGCTTCACACCTAGTAAAAGGGCAATGACCCGAAACTAGGCAGGAAGTGGGTCTCATGAGGGAGGGTGAAGAAGGAAATGTTTGTAAGTAAAACACTTTGGATAAAGCTGGAGAAAAAAAATCCCAATTTCATATATAAACAAAAGTGGAACAAAAAAAAAAAACCCAGTAGATATATCTCATTTATATACTTTGGATACAAGTGAAAGCAGAATTCCACAAAACCTCAAACGACATTTGAGAGCCTCATGAATCTTAAATTATGCCTTCTGCCTGTCTTAAAACAGGTTTTAGTCGTGTCATTGAAAACTGAGTGTGTTTAATATCAAGACTTGGCAACGCTGTATTCTACTGTGTTTTTCCATGCAGCCATGAAAATGGCTTTTATATCAGGGTAGGTAAAGTTGTCACATCCTGGACCAGCGTGCACTGACCAGTCATGACTCCCACATGCTTTGGTCACGAGGCCTCAGAACCTATTTATGGACAGGTTGTCATGTGTAACAGTCCAGTTGAATCTCTTGGGAGACAGTCTTTTTAAAAAATCTATTTGATTTATTATTTTTAATAATGTGTATGCATGAGGGTCTCTGTGTGGGTGTGCCAGGCCAGCAGAGGCCAGACATGAGATACCCTGAAGCAGGAGTTGTAAGTTGTTGTGACCCATGGACGTGGGCCCTGAGAATCGAACTTGGATCTGAAAGAGTAGTACTTACTCATAATCACTAAGCCCTTTGGAAGGGAATTTTTTAAAGTGTATTCTCCTTACCATTATCTATTAATCACTACCTTTGTATGACTGTTACCCAACACTGACTGGACAATGGTCGTACACTGTGTTAGTACTTTGCACTGATTGACTGATTTCTACCTATTTATATTGTCGGCCTCTTCTTATAGCTCAAGATTGTGAGGCTCTTGCCCAAGGACGCAGAGCTTATTGTCAGGAGAACTCGGATGCAAACAAACCTCACTCTATGATTTCCAGATTAGTGTAGATTTTGGAAAACTCCCTCAACAACAACATAAGGGCAAGGGTTCAAGTGTATGGCCATCACATACTGCTGTCTTCACAGAGGCGAGAGTTCCAAGTGCATGAATGTCACACATGACATGTCTTCACAGGCATGCCAGGCTCAGCAAGGTATTATCCATGGAAGATAGTGGCCAGGCTTCAGAAGTTCCTTGATACTTACATTTTTAAGATAGAACTATTTCAGTCATTGGTCAAGGTATTTCAACGTTAGAAAATACCAACTGCAGTACAGGATACAGAGGGCAATAAAACCGATTTCTTTTCATGTTTTTGGAGAATTCAAAAGGCAAAGGCATGAGTTTTTTTACTCAAGGGGTTACAGTAAGGAAGTAAAACTAATATTTGGAAACTAATTAGAAGGCAATTAAGTCCTACACTATGTAACAGTCCATGTGGTTGAAAATATTTTAGAAAAAGCTAAATGTGGGCATAACTGCCAGAGGATGGCCCTCAGGCCAAAAGGCATTTCAGGTGAACACAAATGGACAAGAGAGTTTCTACTTTAGGAAACATTTTAAAAAAACTTTTAGCAACTGTCAAATATGGACTTGACTTTTATATGCCAGTTACTGGCTGTATTTGTCTATCACAGTTATTCACAAAGCAAACTACATGTGCTTCAAGGATTAAGCCAAGCAGAAAATTTCCAATGTGGATGATAACAGATGGACTCATGTGATGGGGTGATGTTATGCATTCTTAATGTTAATTAACCTGCTCCCAGAAGCTTGCTTGCTGTACATCAAGTAATGCTGTGTTACCTTGCTTGTATCTGATTGATTAAATAAATGCTGAGGCCTGAAATTGGGCAAAGGTAAGGCAGGACTAAGGTGTGTGGGCTTCTGAAACAGAGAGGTTGATGGATAGAAGGAACCTCGGGTAGAAGAAGCCTTCAAGAAAAAGAAGCCAAGAGCAAGAAGGAGGACACATGCCGTGGGTTAGAGAAAAGAACATCATTCCACATGGCCTGAAACATCGGCATAGCATGGGAAAGAACAGCTCAGGGGACGTATGTGTATATGGGGTCATATTTGGGGAATAGAATTATGAACTAGTTTAGATGGGCTGAGATTGTACGATCCAGGCCAAGGCTTGTTAAAATCCATGAGGGGTCTCTAAGTGCTCATTTATAATGGCAGGTTAAGGATTAACACCACCGACCAATTAAATATAATATAAATATAGGTTAATAATTTAATTAACCATCTTCTACACTCATGTCTAGAATTTCTGCTATCAGATAAGGCCTGGATGCTAATGGTCTTATAAAGCTTCTGTGTGTGCTTCCAAAACATAATGAGAAGGAAACAGGGCTGTTACTAGCCTGACTTGCATGCTGCATGAGACAGTGAAGCCCCACCTGTGGCTGGTGACAGAAAGGCCACCTGTCATCGGGAGTCTCAACTCAGCTCCCACCTGTAGAGCAGCCCACAAAGGACCTGGCCAAATCTAATTTTTCAGTGCTAGAAACATTAACTCAAATAACTCAAAGGGTCTTCTCCAGGGGCTAGGGAGATGGCTCTGCAGTTAAGAACACTGGCTATTCTTCCAGAGCACCTATGATTGGCCCCCAACACCCCCTGGGTGGCTGACTACCACCTGTAAATCCAGTTCCAGGACATATGAGGCCCTCTTCCAGCCTCTGTGGGCATCTGAGTACACATGGTGTACATAAAGTCACACAGACACACACACATACACATAAAAAAATCTTCAAAAGGAGCTCTGTAGCCAGACCAGCCCTGTCTAGATTCACTCTCCTTAAAAGAAGTTTTCTTGTGTGTGTGTAGGTGGTGTTTTGCCTGGGTGTATACCTGTGTACCATGTGTATGCCTATGGAAGGCAGAAGAAGGCATTTGACCCATTAGGACTGGAGTTATAGATGGTTGTGAACCCTGCCCACCCTCCACTCCCCGTGTGGATTCTAGTAATCAAATCTGGGTGCTCTGGAAGAGCAGACAGTGCTCTTAACTGCTAAGCCTCCATTAAGCAAGGGAGCACTTACTCCCACACAGGCAAAGAGCTGAGTTCTTACAGTTCCAATCAGTTCCACTAAGCATTGTCTTGACCTCAAATACATGCCTGAACAGCCCCTTTGATATGGACCTAGCAGGGAGGAGATCTGCTGGATGGCTGTTATCAGAATAGCGGGAGGAGAAGGATGCTGAGAGGGTGACCAGCAGTTTCAAGAAGCAGGGAAACGGGAACTGTTCACAGTCATTATGTGCAACCCTGAAGGGGAAGCAGAAAGAGTGGAATATGGAACACAACATGGCTTGTTTGTCTCCTCCTCTCCTGCTGTGTTAGCTTTCATGGAGTTTACAGAAGGAGGAGAGTAGAGAAAGAATGAAGAGATGGACTTCCCTTATTTATTTATTTTTTTTTTTTAAAGAGGCTGCTTTTGGGCCAGGGGTGGCTCAGCAGGTAAAAGTATTTGCCATAAAAGCTTTGGGACGAGTTTGATTCCTGCAACCCACAGTGGAAGGATAGAATCAACTCCTGAAAGTTATATTCTAACTTCTCAATATGTGCTGCTAGTGTATACACATGCATGCACACAAACACACACACATACACACACAAACACACACACACACACACACACACACACGAGAAAAAATTTTTTAAAGAAGACCCTCTTGGCTCTCATGTGACACTGATCAAGTGAAAAAGATGGAAGAGATGGCTGTTCAGTGCTCAGATGGTCAGTGATGAGTCTTATCCCCCAGCCTCAGCCTCCCCACTTCCTGAAACTTTGGTAACAAGCAAGTAACAGCCCCCATTGGAGGTATCTTTCTTTTCTGTAAAGTACTGGGACTCAAGCCCAGTAAGCAAGTACTGCCATAAGCTACACCCCTACCCTTATCAGGGTTCATGATGACTAGTGGGCTTGTCCTATAATTGTATTTCCTTACAATTATTTCCTGTCTTGACTATATCCTAAGATTGTCTCCTTTAAGGTCAGAGACCATAAGGTCACTTGGACAAGCCAAACAGGCAGCAGGATCAAGGGTGCCAGAATAAACCGGTTCAGTAATGTGACGTGGATTGGTTCCATCTGCGTGAGCCACTGCCTTCTGGGGATTCTGTGCAGCCAGAAGACCAGCACTCACTTCTGTCTGGGATTGAAGCCATGTCCTCCAGCTTAGAAACAGGGAGCTCTGGGAACGCAGGCTGCAGAACCCTCTGCTGGGCCAGGAGGTATGAATTTATAAACTTTTCTTACTTCAGGCAGATTGTGGGGAACTTCTGCTATTAAGGTTGAAGTCTGGCATTACCGGAAAACCCCTGAGCTCGATGCTAAATGACGAACTCCCCTTTTCAGTGGGGTCCCCTCTTCTACCTGATCTGGGACAACTCCATATCCTCTAAGGAGTGTCATGTAACCCCCAGGGAAATTAGAAGCCCAATCCTTTCCTGATAAGAAACCTGCCCAGTGAATACTTGGGGATTCCTAGAGGATTTCCCCATGCTAATGATATCTCTTGGTTCTTTGGCTTTCAGCCAATAACCTTCTGTCCATGCCTCTATCTGTACCTGGAGTTCTTCCCCCACCCCCACTGCCCATGGGATAATTAGGTACTGTGTTTCCTATCTTATGATAGGACAGTGCTACTACATGTTAATGAAGTATCCCTGGCAGTCCTAGTTCCAATGATTCAAACACATTCACCTCCAAACCCCCTCCCACTGCCCAAAGGTTTACAATGTCCCTAATCCAGAAAATAAACACTTTTCTCCATTCTTCCACCATGACCATCTGAGACTCAGCTGCTTATTTTGGGCTTGAGGAGGAAGCTCTCTTCCTTCTATGAAGAATTCATCAATGAATCCACCAGCCTAGCTAGGCTTGCATGGGGCGCAGGCTCCTGCCTCACCATGGCTGCCTAGCCAGGTCTCTTATGCCAGTAGCCAGGGCTCATCTCTGAGCACTCAGAGCACCAGCTTACACCCCCAATACCACTGCCATGACTGCCTAGCAAGGCTCAAGTCTCCATCACTGTTGCTTCTCACCCCAATGGCCAAACTTCTGCTGCTTCCTGTGCCATCTGCCCCAGTGCCCACCTGCAGTGGCTGGTCACTGGCTGTCCCCAAAATAGCCTTCAGATCTGCCTGAGCCAAGTTGGGCCCTGAAGTTGCTTGGCTCAGTCCAGATGTTCCGAGCTCCTTGAAGCTGAGTGGCCCAATGCTGGCAGCTCAAGCTAAAAGAACAGTAACCCTTTTCTGCATCACAGAAAAGTGTTAGGGCTACCCTAACTTTCCCACTTGCTTAGCTAAGAGAGTTGTAACACCTGCAGGCAGTGGAGAAAATTCTTTCTCCCGCCTCTCTGTGATATCCTGTGGCATGAGTCCCAACCCATGTTCCACCCTTTTCTGCCCAGAAACCAACTGAGCTTGGGGTTTCTGGTGGAGGAGCATGCACTTCCAGCTTGATACTGGACAAGGCCAGAATTCCCCACTGGTTTCATAAGACCAGATCAACACTGATCTTTCGTGGACACAGAGGAGAATAAAATGAAGCACCAAAGTGTTAGGAATCAGGCCCCAGACTCAGAACAAGCAGCTGAACAAGCTCTTACTTAACATACTAAAGCAGACCTGGCCTCCAGATTCTCCCAGCATGCCTCAGTCCCTATTTGTTAGGGTGTGGCATGCTGGCACACCCTGGCCTCCATACTAACCTTTCTAGGCCAGGGGCTGGGCTTCCCCTTCCCCAGAAGCTCTTTCCTATATAATCCAGCCATATTGGGCTCTCTCTCTTCCTCTCTCTCTGCATCTCTCCCTGCTTGCACGACCTCTTCCTCCCTTTCTCTTCCCTTGCTCTCTTCCCTGTCACCCCTCCTTACTATTGTGACATCCCTGGCCTCTTTTCTTGGGACCAGTAGACCTGCACAACAGCTGCATCCAATAAAACTGCCTCTATATACTCTAATCTGGCTTGAATTGACTCATTTCACAGTGGAGAATGCATGTAGAAGAATAATTTATCACAAAGTGTAAGCCATAGCTGGCCACAGGGAGAAGAAGTCCCGTCAGATTCAGAACATGCCCAGCTCCCCCATGGGACACCCTGAGGTACATACCGTATGAAAGTATGTCCCAGGTTAGCAGCTCACAAAGGTCACCCCACTTGGCCCTGAGCATAGTTCAGCATTTGTGTTCCTGAAGATGCCACGTGACCTTTGCTACCTACTCTTTGGTACACAGTGCAGCAGATGTCTGCTCTCTCTAGGCCACATGGTGGCCCTTCAGACTCCAGCTCAGACTGGAGCTTAGAGAAATTTTCAACCAAAGGTTCAGGCCTCTACTCCCTGCTTCACAGAGCTGACTAGTCTCTTCACTGAGCTTCTCACTGCAAGCACACACTTCTCTGTTCATCCTGAACACTACAGTAGTTACATGCTATGCTTTGGGCTTCCAGAGCAGATGGTAAGACCTTAGCACCTGAGTTCATTTTTAAACAGTGTCTCAGATTCAGTTTGCCTTATATATCTCTGATAAACAACAGGAAAGTGTGGTAAAAGTTAGGCCTATATAGTGAATTAGTAGGGAGTTCAGATTAGTATTTGGCAGCACATAAGGAAAGCTTGGTGTCCCTTTAACCTGCTGAAATGGACAAAGCCAAATTTTGGTCAGACGATATGCCCTGTTGAAGGGGCGTGGCTAACCTGCTGAAATTGACAAAGCCAAATTTTGGTCAGACGATATGCCCTGTTGAAGGGGCGTGGCTAAGAAACTGCGCAAGCCATGCAGATGACATCAGTTGCCATGAGAAGCAATGGGACTGGACATTGAGAGAAATCTTGTGGACCCTCAAGACCACCAAGGATCTTGAGATATTGCGATATATAAGCCAGAGGCTCCATGCAGTCATTCTCTTCCTCCTGCCCTCACTTGGCTGAGAAGTCCCAATGAAGAAACGCACAGCAAGGTACGCCATTAACAGAATTTAGACTGCTGTAGCCCAAGACAAAGGCTTGGCATAAAGCCTGCTGAGAGAGAGTTCCTTGAAAGTATCTGTCTTGGGGCCCCAGAGCGCCAAAAAAAGTGAGTGAGGTGAGCGAAGTTCAGAATCTGCTTGGAGGGGCTTATGGCCATGAGGCTTGCCCAGGCCAAAGAGACCGTGGAGGCGAGTCTGAACTGTGAAAAATACCAGCCTCAGTTTGTGGCAGTTGGAACAGACTGACTTAATAATCCATCCACAATTTGGTGGTTGAAATAAACTGGCCTTACAAACTGGCAAAGTTAGGCCCAAATGAACATTAAGCTTTAAAAAGGACTGTCTTCCAGGACTGCCGTAAACCAAGTCACCCTGTACAGACCTATGCTAAGAATATTAATATCCTTTTAAGAAAGTTAAAATAGTGTTAATTAAGTGTTTTGGATAGGTATTAGAATGTTCTTAGATTACATACTTTATATTATAGTTTTTAGGTAATAGGATTTAGGTATTTTATAGGTGATTGGTAAGTATTAATAAATATAAGTGTTTATAAAGAACATTTGTTTTGCTCTCTGATAAAACCCTTCTGTTGTTCCTTCAACCATCTCATGATGTCAGTTGTTATTGTTTGTTTGGGGTTTTAGAGACAGGATTTCACACTGTATTCCAAGCTGGCTTCAAACTCACAGTAATCCTCTTGCATCAACCCCTCTAGTACCAGGATTACAGGTATGACCCAGGATGCCCAAATTCATGAATGCTCTTTTTTCTTGAGTATCTTATGAAAAGTGTCCTTTCCCATCTAATTCATATCCAATTAAAAGAAAAAATAGTGTATTACTATATATACAATATACATTTTTATATTTTCATAATGACATATTTTTAGTAGGCACACATATCTCTTTATGGATTCTTAATACCCTTACATATCAACAGATAATGCAATTAAACAGGACAAGGAGAGAACAGGCCTTTGAAGTGAAAAATCCCAAAGATTCAGTTACCTTATCAATGTGAGACCCTTCACTACCCATGTTTAGTGCTTCATGATTCTGAAGTGACACAATGCTAAGACCTGCACTTCACTGCAAAACCCTTTCAGGGTTCTAATTATTACAGACCATAGCTTACTTTTTGACAAACAATAACTTGCTATTATATACCCAACTTTGTATATATGTTTGTAAACACATTTTCTCTTACTGATGGCACACTGTATCAGACGTGAGGAAAGCACCTTTAAACTCTATATTTTAATTACATAATTGCATGACTATAAATGATACACGTCCTCTAATTTAGCACCTTCTGTGTTTCATTGTGATCAGGGACTGTGATCAAAGAGCATGTGCTTTCTACAGTCCACATAAATCAGGACAGGATGATCAGGACATTCATCCTGGCTGAAGCGCATTCACATCCTCTGATCGGGAAATGCTTATAGCAACATCTAATAAAGCTAATGAAATCATACAACAGCAGACCATCCTGAACCGTGATTGAGGAGCCCCGGCTGTCACAGTCCACTCAACAACCGTGATCTTGTCCTGAGGATCATAATCATAAAGCGAATCGCTAAAGAGGTCTGCAGAGGTCTTAGGATCTAGATGGATCATGCACACTGACATGTCAAGGAGCTGAGAACACAGCTTTCAGCACTTTCAGTGCTCCTGATCCACATGCTAAGAGCCTCCCAGGCAATCTTTCAAATTTGAGCCTTGGTGAGAAACAAGGCACTGAAGCAACAGGAGGAAGTCAGGCAGCGTGTCTGATTAAAGACTCGGATAATTCATGGAGAAACAGTAACAGGACTCTCAAGCTTTCATTGCAAACCACCTGATGCATAAAAATAACCAAAGAAATAAAACATTTAGAAAAAAAATCAGAAGAACCTGAGTCTTTGGAAGCTACTTATGCTTTAAAACCACCTTTGGAGGCCTGTGCCTAACAGCATAACAGTGCAGTTTATGGTAGAGTTGCTCTTTCTTTGTTTAAACACAAAGGTATGGAAAACATCCAGCTTTGCTTGGCTCCACACAAGGCAGCACTCAGAGCAGCTGAAGAGCCAGCACCAGCCTTCAGAACAGTGGAGCCTCCCTTCCGGGATAGACTCTGATGCCGAAGGTCAGGGCCACTGCAGCCACTGCAAGAGCAGCAGAGAGAGAGTTCTCCTGCCAACTGTCAACTCACCTTGAAGAACCTCCATAGGGAGGACGGTCCAGGCGTTTTCCAGGTAGGAAATATAAATATAACGAGCTGTATTGCAAGCCAGGCCAATGTACAAAACCCTGAAAAAGAAAAAAAGGAACATGAGGGAAAGTAAGTTGGGGTCCCAGTATGAAACACCAATCGCAAATATTGCTGATGTTTCCGCTCTCCAAACCACTCATGATTAAACAGATCTGTTCTAAACTTAGGAACAGGAAGTTCATGGACAAACTTAACCATCAGTGTAGGAAGGCCCCACCCACAAATGCTTAACGTAAAAGTCAGCATTGCTCTTCCTGAAATGTCATTAGTCATAGAACAGAGGCTTTTTCAGATAGTCTGGTACACAGCCAGATGGCTTCCTTCCAAATGCATATAGCCTAAATATGCCTGGGACTGTAACTACTTCACAATGATGGAAAGGGGAGGCTAAGGTGGGAGAGCGTATAGAAATGGGAACCTAAGCCTTGATTACACATGCAAGTCACCAAAGAGTTTCACGAGATTCGTATCTTTGAAAGCCAACCAAGAATGATGGACAATAAACTGGAAATCAAATATGTTTTCTCAGCAGTCCAACTGATTCATGTTCATTATTTTTTAAATTACCTGTGACACCACATTCTTGGAAAACAGATAAATATACAGCAACCTCTAATACTAATAACACAATAATATAAGTCAAACCAAAATGAGCAGAGACCAAAGCTATGCAGCAAGCTTGGACGCAATGGTGGCTGTTTTTTCAGTAGGTACTGATGACAAAGAGCACCTACCCCCCCACTTTTCTATCTTTTGCTAACTTTCTTAACCTTGAGGCTTTTATTTTCTTCTCTCCCTCCCTCCCTTCCTCCCTCCCTCTGAGTGTGTGTGTGTGTGTGTGTGTGTGTGTGTGTGCATGTCCAGGGACCCATAGAAGTCAGAAGAAGGTGTCATATACCCTGGACCTGGTGTCACAGGCTGTTGTAAGCTGTCTGATATGATTGCTGGGAACCAAACTCAGGTCCTTTAAAAGCATAGGAAGTGCTCTTAACCACTGAGCATCTTGGGCTGGAGAGATGGCTCAGCGGTTAAGAGCACTGGCTGCTCTTCCAGAGGTCATGAGTTCAATTCCCAGCAACCACATGGTGGCTCACAACCACTGAGCATCTCTCCAGTCCCACTACTCATGTTCTCTAAATCTAAGCGGATGAAAACCAGAATGCAGAAGAAAACCCACACGACAACTGGAGCAACTGTCCTCATCTTCCCCAATTGAATTTTTACACTTTTCTAAACACTGTCCTCTTTTTTCCAACTTTGCTCTTGAGTCCCTAACTGAAAGTGATCCTAAATATGCAACAAAAGGATAAAACAAGGAAAGAATGAGGAGGTAGGAGGAATAGGGACACACTATTGCAAGGAACTTAGGAGGTCCTCAAGGATGTTCTTTTGATAATCTAGTTCCACAGATAGTGTATTCTTCATACCTATGTGGCCTAGTGAATAAAAGGATATACTTCAATCTTGTTTGATAAAAATTATTTTTAGTGAACTTGCTATTAATCTATAAGCCTTTCTCTGTTACAAAAATGACACAGAAAATTAGGATGCAAACTCCACTACAGAAACACAAAACACATTGTACAAGCCCTTTCAGCTTCATTTTTAAGTTTGAGGGGCAGCCCTGTTTGTGGCCTCCACTTAGCCTAAAACAGGGATCAGCATTAGGGGCTGGAAAGTAGATAGCTTTGGCTTTCTGGGCTACCCTCCATTGCAATTCGACTCCACTATGGTGGAGTGATAGCAGCCACAAATGGCACACAAATAAATAAGTGTGGCCACACCACCATTTTAGTTAGAAGTGCTAGAATTTAAGTTTCATATAATTTTTATGAGTAAAAAAAAATGTTATTCTCTTTGTGCCTTTTTCAACCACTTTCAAAACATAGAAATTTTCCTTACTCTGTGGGATATACAAAAACTGGGATGTGGGCCAGAGTTGGCCCTTAAGCTGAAATCTTTGAACGCTGGCCCAGCTCAACAATTGCTAACTTTACCGATATAGCAAATTTACTCTGATAGCCTCAAAACACAGATGTCAAGACCCATCTCAATAAAGAGCGCTCTGGCTAAAACCCAGGTGTGGTGCATTAAAAACCTCCAAGGCTGTTCTGATACTGAGTTGGGCATGCTTACCCCAAGTTGTTTGCAGTAATATCTCTCATACGCCTATCCTAAACAAAATTGGTAATCCACCCTTCTAACATTCATATTACCTCTCTTTAACCATGTGTTTGAGCCACAAAACTTTTATTTGATCCAAGACACAGTTCAAAACTCTTGGCCTAAAGTTAACCCAGTGTCAAGCAGCCAGGCTTTAACCCTTTAGGGTATGATGTGCTATAGCCTCCAGGTTTGCACATGTGGACCCCAGTCACTAGTCCTGGTGTGTACTTTCTGGGAGCCTTAGGTCTTAGTACAATGGACAAGTTGAATTGCTCTGAATCTAATTTAGCCTTCACTCCACCCCCATGGTTCTAGAGTCACAATAGACAGTTGGCTAGATCAGAAAGGAGCCCTGTAAAGAGAAGGACAATAGGAATAGACAGAGCAAGCTCCTCTGTCTCCCTGAAACAGGATTTAATTTAAAAAAATAGTTCCCAAGAATTTTTTATTTTCTGACCAAAGCTTCATTCCAGGATTCCCAAGGGGGACTGTTAGGTTTTGGATTTCAAATGTCCCCCACAGTCTCTGTGTGGCAGTTCTGGTTCCCAGATGGTGGTGCTGTTGGGAAGCAGTGGAAATTCAAAGAGGTCAGTGTAGGTTACAGCTGGTTGCACTGTTTGGGGAGATCGTGGGCATGGCTGGTGGAGGTGGGCTACTGGTAGGTCTTTGAAGATTATAGCTGCCCCTGCTTCCAGTTTCATTCTCTGATTCACAATTCACCGAGGTATGAATCAACAGGCTATACATAGTACAAAGCTCCTCCCACATTCATAAGCCAGTCCAGCCACCACACATTCCCTGCTATAGTGGACTGTACCCCTAAAACTGTGAGAGTAAAAATAAGCCGCTCCTCCCCTTAAGTTGCTACTATGAGGTATTTTGTCAGAGCAATGAGAAAAACAACTAATTCAGGGGACATGTACTTGAAGGGGATATTGAGACAACGTCACCTCTTTCCTTGTTCTCTGCTTCTTGGCCATCTAGAGGTTAGAGGCTTTCCTTCACCATTCATTCTCCACTACAATGACCAAAAGCCCAAAGAAACAAGACCATGGAGTGAAATCATAACCCAATCATATCTGCCTCCTTTCAAATGTTGTTTCTAGTATTTTGTTACAGCAATGGAGAGCTGAATACTGAACCTTAGCATTTTGTCCTTCACTAACCATTTTGGGGAACAGTAGGTTTTTTTGTTTTGTTTTTTAAATTTTTTGTGTGTTTATTTATTTCTTCAAGTTACATCTCCATCACGGTGTCCTCTTTCCACCCCTCTCAGTCTCATCATCCCACCCTCTAGCCCCTTTCCCTCCTATTTTTACTCCTCAAAAGTGGAGTGTCTCTACATACCAGTCCCCCTCCCCAGTTCGACAGTCGTATGAGGGCTAAGAGCTTTCTCATGTACTGGGGGCCTACATGGAAGCACCACTAGGGCAAAGTGTCTCACTAGCAGGTAACATAGTCTATGTCCCTGTTCCTTTTGGTGCATTGGTTGTGGAGTATAGTTATCTTGTACTATATGGCTAAAATTCAATTATAAGTGAATAGATGTCATATGTATCCTTCTGGGTCTGGGTTCGCTCACTCAGGATGAGCTTTTCTAGTTCCATTCATTTGGCTGCAAATTGCATGATTTCGTTGTTTCTGATGGTTGAGTAGTATTCCATTGTGTAGATGTACCACAGTTTTTTTTTTTTTTTATCCATTCGTTGGTTGAGGGACATCTGGGTTGTTTCCAGTTTCTAGCTATTACATATAAGGCTGCTATGAACATAGATGAGGAAACGTCCTTGTGGTTTGGTGAGGAATCATTTGTATGTATACCCAGGAGTGGTATGGCTGGGTCTTGAGATAGAGCTATTCCAAGTTTTCTAAGATATCACCAGACTGATTTCCATAGTGGTTGTACAACTTTGCACTCCCATCAGCAATGGAGGAGTGGAGGAACAGTGGTTTTATGCAATTAGCAAAGGTTGAATTATGAGCTGAAAGAAAAGTGGTATTTGAGTCTATGAAAAGGCAAAGACATAGGCATACTTACTGACCTGGCACTGAAAAGTATTTCAGCAACCTAAGAATCCCCTGAATGTCTGAACAGGATAGTTAAACTATAATACATTCCCTTTTACAGACTGAATGTGACTGTATTTGGTGACATCAGATGAGGCCACCTAGGTGGGTCCTAATCCAATGTGACTGGTCTGGTATCTTCAAAAAAGGAGAGGAGAAGACGAAGGGGAAGAAACTGGAGGAAGGTAGCCAAGGAGAGGCCCTTCGGAGAGCCAACCCTGATGGCCCTTTCATCTTGGAGTTTTAGCTTCAAGAACTGTGAAGAAGTAATCGTGTTCTAAGCTGCCCTGTTAGTAGTGTTTTGTTGAGGCAGCTCTCAAGCACGTATACTTACTCTGATGAAATTACGAGCTTGTTAATAAAGAGGAAGTTATCAGAGTTTGCAAGGTCTTATTCTGGACAGGCCAGTTCTTCACAATGAACACAGAGTTATTCTTGGGTACCAGTGACCCAAAACACTTCTCAGCGAGCTAGATGGGAACCTAGGAACCATTGGTGTGAGGGTGCCAACAGCTTTCATCACTTTCCTATTTCACAGGGGGAGTAAATAACAAAGGTTGTCAGTAATAAAAGCAGACAAGAACGAGGCAGTTTGGGAGCAGGTGGTTGGTGTAAGTGAGGTCACCCACTAAGATGTGCACACATGATGCATAGCCAAATAATTAGCCAGGTAATCTAGCCTAAACTGGAGCAAAATGTGAGGGTCAGAGAAACGTGTTTGGGACTCTGACTTTTTATCGAACCACATGTAGTTCATGGTAGCAGCAGTTCTGGAGTGATTGGCAGTCAAGATAAAGCTAATATTATTTTCAACAGGTACTCCTGAAGAAAGACACAGAATTGTGAAGTCATTGGAGTTCCTGAATCAGTATATGTGAGCAGGATACAAACCATAGTATGGCTGAGTGCCTCTCCCAGAGCCAGACGAAACCACAATGAACATGTAGTTTCAATAGTGTTGTATTTACTGTGACAACAGCACTGTGCACTCTGTACATTGCTGGGTTCAGGAAGAATAAAAACAAACATAAAATGTTTCCTGCCTTAAAAAGCCTGACAATTCAGCTGGAAGGGAATAACATAAATAAACAATAAATAAAACATGTTAAGGACAAATGCACAAAGAGCCTCAGGAACACTAGCTGCCCATACGGAGTCAGACACATCCGGGTTAGAAGGAGCTAGCAAAGTTAGAAACAGCACTACACGGAACAGGAGCAGAGTGAACAAAACTTAACCAGAAAGATGAAAGATGAACAGAGGCTATGTTGAAAAGATACAAAAAGGATGAAAAAATATAAGGGCAGAGGGGACTAAGTAAGCTTTTCTAGTCCAGATCTACTCTAGAAATTATTCTAGAGACAGCACCGGTGTGAACAGGAAGTAGGCTCTTCCTGTGAGGCTCAGCT
This sequence comes from Lophiomys imhausi, assembly GCA_907164525.1. Taxonomy (NCBI): domain Eukaryota; kingdom Metazoa; phylum Chordata; class Mammalia; order Rodentia; family Muridae; genus Lophiomys; species Lophiomys imhausi. The sequence goes on along the minus strand of CAJQZJ010032315.1, from coordinate 2,987,918 downwards.
GGTTCTCTAACAGCCAGTTGCACCTCTGGGTTCCTGTGTTTTGTGATCTGGGTTTCTGTTTCAGTTTAAAATAACAGGTGCTGAGCCTGGTGTGGTGGTGCACTCCTTCAATCCCAGCACTTGGGAGGCAGAGGCAGGCGGATCTCTGTGAGTTCAAGGCCAGCTTGGTCTACAGAGTGAATTCCAGGACAGGAGGGCCACACAGAGAAACAGAAAAAAAACTAAAAAACAAAACAAACAAACAAACAAAAACAACACACACACACACACACACACACACACACACACACACACACACACACACACACACACACA
>CAJQZJ010032315.1:2926855-2972923 GCA_907164525.1 Lophiomys imhausi | reverse complement strand
GGCTTCTCTGTTTCCTGGTTGGTTTCTTCAAATGTCTTCCCTCTGTGCTTGTCTGTGTCCTGCTTGCTTCTCAAAAGGACACGTCATGATGGGTTAGAGCCCATACGAATGCCTCAATGTTAACCACCTCTAAAAATGTTCACCCCATGCAGTCACTGAGGTCCTGGAGGTTAGCACGTCTAGGAATGTTCAGAGGACACAACACAGCCCAGAAAAATGACAACTTACCCCCATAAAAATGCCCCCTCCCATGCCAAACATCTACAACTCAAACATACAGAAAGACTTCATGGAGAATGGCTGTCACTGCTGCCTAGCCATAGATGGTGGGACAGTGCTGGTATCCCCAGGACTCTGCAGTTAGGTGGAGGCTGGGTCTATGGGAAGGGCCTTGTGCACCTTGTACAGCCTCATCCAGATGTATTTACTCATTTATTTTATCTGAGGGATTGGTATTTACTTTCCCACTGGTTGAAATAACATGAAAGGCTTGTACAAACAGTATTAATTAGTGTACTTTGCTGGTGCAGAGCACAATGAGGCACGTGGATTACATTCACAGTACGGGCATACTTGAAGTGGCCTTTTCTACAAGGCCATTTTTAAACAGATCAAAGAAACCTGTAAAGAATAAGAGTAGGGCTAGAACAATGGCTCAGTCAGTAAAAGTGCCTGCCAACAAGCCTGACAACCTGTGTTCAGTCCCCAAGATCTACATGGTAGGATGAGAGAACTGACTCCAGTGAGTTGTTCTCTGACCTCCACTCGAGTGCCGTGGAACTCACGTACCCCTCCCCCCCCCACACACACATGCAATAGAGACAAGAAAGATGTGTGGCAGCATTGCATGCAAACCTTTCAGGAAGAACATCCACTCCCTGAAAATTCTTTCCAAACCCATACATGGAGAAGTACATAGGATTATGGGTCCCAAATTCCACTCAAGTAAGCTAGCGTTGGAGAAGATGGATACGCTGCAGAGCTGCTGCCATAAAACCACACACCCACATCCCCATCACTGCCTAGACCGACAGACAAATCTGTCTGAATGGCTCTGTGCAAACTTCTATTCTACCAAATATCATGGAAAATGAAGGCTAAGGAGAGCCAGGGAACAGAGATCTGATATGTGATTTTTTCCAAAATCAAAGCGTAAGGTAGACCCAGAGTATGGACTAAGAGAAGCACAGTGTCTCCTTCAGCAGCACATTTCATAGACGAGTCACTAATGTGTTGTTTGCCTCCGGCAGGGTGGGTTCTTGGACATTAGACTGGCATGTTAATGTGTTTTCACAGGACACAGCTGTGCATTTAGATTAAGGAAGCTGGGTGTGTATTTGTGTTGGCTTTGGAAAACGGTTGACATTTTAAACTTTCACGAGTCATTGAGAAGACCAGGTAGGAGGAAAATACAAAAGTGAACACCACTCAGAAACACATGGAACAAAAGAGCCCTGAGGCCATCTCTGCTGAGGAAGCTGAAGACACCATCCAACTGAGTCAGGGTAAGGAAGGGTTCCCTGCTACCTGAGGGACAAAAGAAGGCTGCCTCCAGCTAGCTGGCTTTGAGAGACAGCGCTTGTTCTGCTGCATAAGGAACAGAAACCAGGGAGAAGCTCCACCCACTGCAGGTAACTCGGTGAGAGAAGAAAGGAGATAGGAACAAGCCATGGAGAACCAGACAGAGCACTCAATCTGCATTTAAGTCTAATCACAGCCCTTTGTCCCGTCACCAACCTTTAGGGAAATCTCTCCCCCCGCCCCCCCCCCACATACACCTCCTTCTATCTTAAAAATCTCATTTTACAAATATGTTTCATAATGTTCTACCTCCCAACCAAATAGAAATACAGACTAAAATTTCATACAACTCAAAAGAAATACAATCAGTAGTAATAATTTAGTAAGAAAATCATCATAGTGGTCATCAGTGAGTTGATTAATCACAATGAAATTATGATGTCTCATCTATTATGGTTACCCTGACAACAATATCTGAGGTGTACAAATGACCAGATGACCCTGGTTGAAGTCTCACTCTCCTCCCCCTCCGCAAATAAAGGAAGATTTTGGACAAATCTGGTTTTATTTTTGTTCATTTGTTAGGCTTGCAGAGTAGGTTTGCCAAACCAATGTACATGTCATAAAGAATGGCTTGCACACGCAGTCACTGCTGGACTCTCCATGGCTACCTTGTGCTGAGCCATGAGTTCCTTTACTGTGTCCCCTGACTGTGATACTATCTGGAGATCTCTCTACATCCAGTTCAGGCTTTCCTTCCTGCCTTTGTGAAGAGGCCTAGATCAATTAGCTCAGGCTGCCATAAGAAGGTACCTCGGTGGCTTAAAGAGCAGATATTTATTTCTCAGTTCTGGGGCCTGGAAATTCATGGTTGTGTTTGGTGACAACTCTCTTACTATATGGCAGAAGGTTCCTTACCTATTTATAGTCTCCTTACCTTCCAGAGAATGAAGCAGAGACAAAGGGAAGAAAAAAGGGAAGGAGGAAAAGACTGGGAAGGAAAGGGATGTGGAGCGAATGGACAGAAAAGGAAGGAGGATAAAGAGGGGACAGAGCGGGAGAGGAAAGGAGGGAATCAACAAATGTGAAAAGAAATGAACACATGAGCTCCCTGGTACCATGTGTGATAACACATGCTCATGACCTCATCTAAGCCTAGTACGCTGGGAAGGCTTCATCTCCAGACAGCATCACATTGACAGATCACCTGTCAAGAGGTCAGTTCAGGGGAGGGCATAACCCAGCCCTCAGCAGCACAGGTCTCTACCGGGAAGTGCCTGAGACTTGAAAGTTGTACCAGACATCATTCAGTCCCAGAAGAAAAGATGACTAAAAGGTAAGAACAAGCTTCATAAAACAGTTCTTGCCATGCTAACTTATAAAGTGAGAGTTGAGAAAGGGTCTTTGAAGTCTGATGGTTTTCAGGTATGTACAACCAATAGTGCACCAGCCACGTGCATCCAGGGTCACCAGAATGCCCCAACACAAAGCCATCAAACCACTGACTTATGGAAAGTGTTAGGAGATTTCTAGGCAACTTTTTAAAAAAATAATTTAAGTGTGAAGTTCCTCAACATAGACAAGAAGGTGATATAACAATGTCAATGGTTAGACACACACATATTGTCCATCTATTAGTCACAAGTTGTGCCACCACGGGCACATTTAACCACTACAATTCTCATCTTAAAATGGACATAGAAACACCTAACTCAAGGAATTATTAGGATCAAGTAAGAGCCTGTTGGTAAAGCACTTAGCACATGTTTCTACAAAGCACTTTGTATGTAATAAACATTCAAATGGTGGTACTGCCCCACTATTCTTATAGTCTTATCCTATAATTATATTTTATTTCAATGAGACATTTTTACTATATTTTAATATTTCATTTATGCTCTAGATTATAGGGCAATTCAGAAATCTTGATGCTGTTAAAAATAAATAAAAATTTTTCATCTCAATTAAGAGCAAAGTATTGACTTGTAGTTCAATAAAAAATAACAATTCGTAATTTCTCTGAAACTCAATCAACATAGCAAATGGACTTTTTTAGATGTATGGCAACATAAACACTTAAAACTATCATCCAAGTAATTGTTTTTTAAAAAATAACAGGAAAAGGGGCTGGAGAGAGAAAGCTCAGCAGGTAAAGTGCCTGCCACACAAGCATGAGCTGGGATCCCTAGCACCCATGTAAAAGCTTAGAATGGTCCTGTGTATCTCTGACCCCAGATCACAGGGTTGGGTAGAGACCAGAGAATCCTTGATTCTCATTGGCCAGCCAGTCAATCAGTGAGCTAAAGCCAATCACTGACTCAAAAAGATAAGGCGGAGAGTGACAGTAGAAAGTACCATCTGTCAATCTCTGGTTTCCAAATGCATACACACATACATACACAAACACATATGCCTACATACCAACATGGACAAATATGCGCTGTCCCCCAGAAACATTTTTCGAAAGAAATAAAACAGTTATGTCACCCCGGCTCAAACTCCACACCCCTTAGAAGAGCACTGTCTCTGTTACTGAGATCTCGGCATGCAGGACTCCTCCCACTATGCTGACTTCATGTTCCTTACAACTCAGGCTACTCACAGTCCTGGATTTTCTCTGAACCACAAATCTTCTTGTGCAGAACTCTGTTCAACTGCCATTTCTTCAGAGAGAGCTCTCCACCCACCACCAGCCTACCCACACTAAATCCACTCCATTGCCTTAGCTGATTTGGAACACTTCACACTGCTTAATTTTGCCTTATGCAACACAAGATCAGATTAAAATAATGTTTACTGTTTATTGCCCACCCCAATAGAATATTAGTCCCCATGAAGCCTGTTTATCTGTCTTATTATACACTGCACATATGCCCACATCTACAAAAGTGCCTGCTGAGACTGTGTATTTAACAAATATCTGCTCAAGGAGTGAACTCATAACAGTAATGACACCGTTTCTTGTTCCTAGCTGAGCACTTAGTAAATGCATTATCTCCCTGGCTCTCAAGGTGCAATGGAGCCAAGTATAGTTGCGACTCCAGTTTCCACCAACAAAGACCTTGAAGCTTTACAAAACTGAGGGCGGTAAAAGCAAACATGATCATGGCTGCCATATTACTCAACCATCTAGGGCTTAGAATGTCAGGTGGAGTCAAGCCCAGGCTGATCATTTTCTCTTTCCCAGTCTCCTAAATGGAATGAAATGCCTGGCTATGGTGGTAACCCAGACAGTGGACCAAAGTTCTAACACTGAGCACCCCAACCTCCATAGGCAACCACAAGACATGGCACAGTCCAAAGACATGAAACCCAGGGGAATGCAGTCAAAAGTTCATCTTCCATTGACAACACCAGAGCTTCATTCTGTATGTTGTTTTCGAAGGAAATCAGAGATCTACTACTCTTTCAAGTATGTCTTCCATAGAAAGACACCAAAGAACAGCTCTTAATATTTCGAAATAAGAATGGAATGTGGTTTTTCACTCTTTAGGTTAGAAAGGCTTCAGAGAGAAAGATGCAACAAAAAAGCTTCTAGGGAATTTCTCCTCTTCTAAAATACATAATTGCAACTCCCTAAATATTTCCATGAGTGTGTAGAAATATTACTAGCTAAATGACGTAGGTTTGGCTTGTCTAATAAGAAGTAGACCGACTCTGAAGGAATCAAGTAATCCAACAGCTGTTCAGACTGGACATCACTTGGGTTTTCTTGTCCTCATTGTGAGCTTGGTACCACCAGCTCTTGCTCTACCTCACCCGTGCACTAGAGATCAAACCCAGATCCATGGACATTCTAAAGAGCCCCACTACAGCAGCAACCCCCCTTTTACAAAGAAGAACTATAATTACTACCCAAATCAGAGTTGTTGGACATAGTAGAACATGAATTCTTAATAAGATATTATAAATATGACTGGGACTCATTGTTAAATAAAAGAAAATAGAGCCAGGGGCTATGGTGGTGATATACAGCACACATTTTTAATCATTTATGCTTATGCTACTTAAGGAAAACATATACCAATGAACATAGCAAGCATAAAAACTTCTTAGTGTTAACCCTAGATATTTGCATAGATATGTCTCTTATAGGAAATACAAACAAAAGAAAATGCAGAGAGCACTGAGCATCAAGAAATGGAAACTTAGGACCCATTTTCCTCCATACTTAGGATATTGTAAAAAAAAATCAAAAACTCATAAAAATATAGAATATACTTTGTCTTTCAATTCAATATTTTTCTAAATCTATTGGTATACCCATGAGATGTTTAACTTTTAATATTTACGTATTGTTAAAATGTGCATAAATGTTTCAAAGCACGTCATTCAGATTTTTACTCACCGAATGTTGCTTTCTGATTTTGAGAACCTTCTATGCTGACATATTTGGTCTATTTAGCTCTTACATGCAATCCTTTCTTATGACCACACCATACTGGATGTCACAGTTCTCTTTTTCAGTGTAGGAAAAGGACAGTAAACTTACATACATGGCCACATGTTTCTTTTGCATATTTACAAATGTTCCTTTACCTTAAAATGTAATTCTTAGGTCATTGGCAATGTCAAACTTAATATTACCATAGACTTCTAGCTGGATCTCCACTGGGACTATCTAAACAGAGAACATCTAAGGACAGTCTTCACTCTTGTCCAGTGCACACCCTGGCTGCCACCTCGGCCTACAGTGAACAGGAGTCTGGCATAGGCTACAGTCACAAAGCTACAGAAGTATAACCAGTTATTCCTGCTAGCTTTATGCCTCCAAGTGCCTTGACCAATCCAGCTGCTACAGGTGGAAAAGAAAGCAAAGCTAACATCTGAAAATCCTGGATTGGCTTTCATTCTTGGAACAGTCCTTTTGTTCTGAGCTATGAATAGCTCAGTTCCAAGTGCACTCTTACTAATACGTCAGCTTGGTGGCTAGGATATAATATACAATATATCTCTTTGCAAAGATGCTCTTTCAAAGGACATAGAGCTGAAATATTCCCTTCCAGTTCCTAATCACAAATTCTTCTACTTTTGAGACTCAGTTTAGTAATAATATTCTAAACTTGAAGGAACTCTTAAGAAGCTTTCCTATGTGGGTATTGATTCTTTGAAGGCAGAATTGGAAAGGAATAGAAAATAAAAGAAATCAGCCCACATAAAAATAATAATTTCTCAGGTTATGACTATGTTGTACACAAGCTATCACAGAGATGAATGCTCATATTATATTCACAAGAAATGGCACTAAGGGTGCGGGGTTAATAGCTCCATTGATCAAAGGGGCTAGCCTTGGAAGCACGACCTAAGTTCAATCCCCCAAAATCCATATAAAAACAAAGCACCAAGAGTGATAGCATTCACTTGCACTTGCAATCCCAGCACCAGGGACGCAGCGGCAGACAGAAGCTATGTGTCACTCACTGATCAGCAAGCCTCGATGACTCTGTGAGTTCCAGGACTGTGGGAGTCCGTCTAAGAAAAAAAAACTGGACATCAACTGAGGACCAGCAGCAGAGGGTGTCCTCTGACCTACATACACAAACACACACATGCACATACACACGTTTGCACACACAGAAATAGCACCAAAGAGAATGTAAATAATTGCTTTGCTTTGTATTTTCTTTTCTTTCCTTTTTGAGTCCCATTAACATGAACTACATTTACAAAATATGATGTACATGCCTTGGAGAGACAAAAAACAGCCAAGAGTTGTTCTTACTTTAATTTTAAAATGCTGCAGTTTGCACAACTAACACATAAGATCCACTGGTGACAGACTTGTTCTGCTCTAGCTTCACATTCTCACCCAACAGCCCAGATAAAAACAAAACTAAAAATCTGAAGTCACTAACTTTGTTTTTTACTAATTAGAAAAGCACTAATTGGCTCCATTCTATGCACATTTTATTAATGTACTTGATAATTGTATCTCAGATGCACCCAATTGTACTAATATATTTATACTTTATAAGTAAAAAATCTTGCTAACTTTTTATGCATCTGTAAGTCACACACACACACACACACACACACACACACACACACACACAGTTTCGTGTCTTTGAAACAGGACTGTGTTAAACACAGGTCTCTTGGCAGCAGAGTAGAGGTGTGGTATCTTCCTTAGTGGTTCACATAGGCCAGCAAGGTCCTGGGAGTCACAGTATCCCCACCCTCCTAAACTCCTGGCCTCTTAAACGCTGAACCTTCTAAACTCTGGCTCCTTTAAAACTAGAATCAATACAGTGTTCTTGGCTCTGTTGATTAACTTTCAAGCTCCATCTTAGAAAAAGCCATCTGTGCTATAGCACCAGGGACACTCTCATCCCAAGAATCCAGTGCTGACCCCCCTGAACTCCCCAGTACCTAGTGCCAGGCTATACAGTCCCAGCATCATTAATGTCCCAGCTACCACTAGCTTCTTTATAAGTAGAGTACATCCCCATCCCCTCTCAATTTAGGAATGTCATTGTCATTGCCAAATTTTCTTTCCAAGTCAGATCCCAGTGAGCTGTCTAGGAGATTTTATAGCTGATACAGATTTTGTTGGTTAGAACTACCTGCCTATTAGCTTTTTCAGGATTCAGAGGGAACCGGGACAACCGGAGTGGCAGGATTCTTCATGGTAAAGTACTCTGGCTGTATCTCTTGTTGGATAGAAGTCTCTGCTGGGAGTTAAGAGGCCCACAGCTGAGGCTGGATTTGAGGCCAATAAGATCACACACTCTTCTGTGAGGACCATAACTCAAAAAAAGCCAGGTGAGGCTGAACTTCAGCTTATTCTCAGGGAACCCAGCCCTGCCACAGGCTGGGAGAATTCTGAAGATTGGTTGGGGTTACTGTCTCTTTTGGAGATTGCTATTGTATGTGTGGCAGTGGTAGGGTAGGTGAATTTACAAAGACTTTTTTTTTTTAAATATTCAAGTTTATGCCCTTTGAGCAAGGGGGGAAATAACATAGCATTTTTTTTCTGACAATAGTATTTTTAATACATGCTCTAAACCTCCTGTAAAAAATTACCTCCCTTCTAAAAGAGAACACTGTTTTGAAATAGTAGTTCTGTAATCTGGAGCTTAAAGAAAAACCGGTAGAGCCACCTCCCTGTGGCCCACACAATCATGTGCATGGGGAAGTCATAAACACCTTCCCTATGAATGGCTCTAAAATAGCTATTCTAATGAAGATAGAACCACTTTTTTCCCCAACTGACTCTGCAAATGCTTTTTTTTTTTTAAGTGAAGATACTAGGATAGGAATAAGATTTTATCACCACAGGAAATAAATTACTTTCTCTTTTATGCAACTAGGATCATGCTAGTCAAGATACCAGCCTTGGAAGAATGGAAGAACCGTTACTCATCCTCATGTTCCATGGTGACAGTGGAGCATCTTCGTCTCTGTGTGTGTCTGTGTAATTGTGCATGGATCTCCTCGTGAATGCATAATGGTGTGTGTGTGTGTGTGTGTGTGTGTGTGTGTGTGTGTGTGTGTGTGTGTGTGTTGGCACATGTGTGGAAATAAGAGGACAATCTGGGTGCCAGTCCTTGCCTTTCACTTTGAGACAGGCTCTCTTGTTCCCCACTGCTCACACCAGATTGGGTGGCCCAGTAGCTTCCAAGGATCCGTACTCTGCCTTTAATCTCCCTGTGGGAGTGCCAGGGTACAGACGTGTGCTGTCATTTCCAGCTTTGTACGGTTCTGGGGATCTGAACTCACGAACTCATGGAAGTGTGTAAAAGTGCACAGGAAGCACTTTAACAGCCAAGGCCTGTCTCCACGGTGCTAAGGGACACCAGCTGACAAAGGCCAGCGGAGCCTCCCAGCCAACACCAGCTAACAAAGGCCAGCAGAGCCTCCCAGCCAACACCAGCTAACAAAGGCCAGCGGAGCCTCCTAGCCATTTCCCTTTACACTAGTGGATCATTGTGTCTGTAAAAGAGAGATATCTTTCAAAAGGGCCCCTAGGATCAGCAGGATGGCTGGAGCCACCACGCCTCATGGACCTCAGCTTCATTTCTGGAGCTCGCATGGTGAAGAGAAGCGCTGACGCCTGTAAGCAGGCCACACTCCGCCCTCCACACACGTGCTGTACTAATCATGCACAACCCCTACACTAAGTAAGTGAGTAGGGAGCCCAGAACTAAGGTTATTTGAGTCTACTCTCTAGGATGCAAATTGCTTAATTCAAACTGCTTTACTTTCCTTAGTGCTCTGATGAATTGAAAATAACTTACTTGGGACAGCAGATGAGCCAGCAGGGACTTGCTACACAAGCTGGGAGACCTGGCTTTGATTCCTGGGATCCAAGCAACAGTGGAAAGAGACAAGGCACTGCTGAAAGTTTTCCCTGACCCACACACCTGTGCAGTAGCGTATGTGCCCACACACAAACATCATGTGAACACAAACACACAAAATAATAATGTTTTAAAAATTTGAAAATGCTGCATACTCAAGTATAATAACTAGTAAGAGCGGCCCCTGCCCCTCCCCCATCTTTGCTATCCGCCTGACTCCAAACTAAGTGCTGTGCGTAAGTGCTCATGAAATTCCAGCTGAGTCCTCTGTAATTACTGCTATCCAGACTTATAATTGAATGACACTCCAGCTCGGCCCACACAGCACACCCAGCACTGTCCAGTTAGGTAAAGAGTTGACACAGGGCAGGCTCCAAGGCCAAACCTACAGGGCTTGCCTTTAAATGAGAGTCCCAAACTATTTTATGTCTAAATCCATTTCATCTTAGCATGTGGGAGTTAATTCATCTAAATAGAGTGTAAAAGGGAGAAACAATAATGCCAGTTACATCCGCTATGATTTTATATGAAAAGCTTAGAATTTAATAATTGAAGAAACAGAATTTAAAGCTGCACAAAAATCACAGTTTTTATGAAACTGTTTCTGAAAGAAATGGGGCTGCTTGCCATACCTCACTACTTCAAAACTATAATCATTAAAAGCCCATACCAATGTACACATTTAACAGAAATGTCTGGCTGATTAACCCGTTTCAAGAGTTAGACTGTGACTTTACATTTGCTCTCTCTGGGGCTTCATCACACTTTTTCATGGCATAAATGAAAAAAATCTGACAAGCAATAACAAAACCAAATTGTGGGAAATGGAGGCTTCTCTGGCGACTCTGGCCTCCTTTGCACAGAGGGCAAAGGACACAGCCATCTAGAATGCAATCTACTTTCTTGGATCTTGGGGGTAAACACCCAATCCCCTGAAACAGAAAGGTCATTCATTTCACATTCTCAACCCTGAAGCTGACATCACAGCAAGACCGAGGCTCTGACTGAAGTATATCCTTGCCTTCGGTGTGATGAAGAATAGTCAACTACCCAGACTGCCCTGGCAGAGGAAACGGGGTATCACTTGACCACTGCTAAGTCAGTATGCTTTATTTTATTAACTAACTAGAACACATCAAATCACCAAAGGCAAATGTACTTGATTGTTCGGAACTAATTAACTTCAATTAGACTAGGCTGATTTCTAAGACCATCTCATGACTTATAAGGATTTAAAATTCTGGGCTGGGGAGATAATTTAGTTGATACTGTGCTTGCTGAGTTTGACCCCAAAACCCATGTAAGGTGTGGTGGCCTCACTTGCAATCCCAGTGCTTGAGAGGTAGAGACAGGCATTTCCCTGGCTAGCCTACTGCAAAGCCTAGGTCAGTGAGAGAACCTGTCTTCCCCACAAGGTGAATGGCATCCGAGGAAGGAAACCTGAAGTAGCTGTCCTCTGTCCTCCATATGGATGTTCACACATACCAGCAAACACACACACACACACACACACACACACACACACACACACACACTAACACACACACATTATAATATAAAGGCTCTGTCAGTTACTGTTCTACCAGTTCAATACAATTCCATTTCATCCGACAATCTTCAGTCACCATAAATTGGTAAGGAAAAAAAATCTTGATTGGACCAATGTTTGAGGAAGATGTAAGCTGTTTGGGAAACCCTGTGCACCTTTACTTGGCCAACTCCTTGATCTGAATACTGCTGATGTTACATTGTTATCTGCACTTTTATCAGATTCAATAGGTCATGAAGCTGTGAGAAACTTAACAAAAGATGGACAAATAAATGATTAAAACTTAGCTGAACTCCTTGAATGTATCAGTCACTGCAATGAGAAATTGCCATGTTCCATCTACCCTTCATAAAGCCTGCTCAACAGACAGGCACTAACTCCAGGCCCATCAGCAGAGGACGCAACAGACACAAAAGCTCTCTGCCTTGCCAAATACTATCAGCATCAAGTATCAGTTCTAGACTGAACCGAGCTACATGACTCAGATTGTGCTAGCATCTGCTATGAAGCAGCCTTTCATAAACCAGGCCACCTGCTCTCAGAATGGTATTGAGAAAGGTCAACTCTTCCTGAAGCCAGATGTGGAAACAAGCTACTTAAAGTCCACAGCACATCCCCAAAACACTACGTACTCTCAGCATGCAGGGGATAACTTGAAGCCAGAGCAACATCTCACCACCATCAGAGACTTGCAATGCTATCTTGGAGAGAGCTGTACTTGATTTTCCACAGCCCAATACTTTTTTTTAGCTTAGAAGATTTCCTTAGTAGTCTTATATATGCTTATGGTTCTTATAGTTAAGTTTTAAGTTGTTTAGGAATTAAAAGGATGTTCTAGGCCTAAGAAGATGTTTTTAAGTTGGTAATGCAAGTTGGGATGGAAACTGAGTTAGGTGTAGGACTTTAAACTCATTGGCATAGATAGATAATAGAGTATTATTATCAGTTGCCAAATACCTATGGACTGGACATTGGGAATGTATGTTATACCTTATAATTTTCATAATTGTTGCCTAATTGTTCTTACTGTTTGGATTGTATTTATTGTTATAAGAAAAAGAGCCTTTTATTGGACTAAAAGGGGGAGCTGTTGGGGGGAGGAAGATACACCTTAAATTAAAAAAAAAAGCAGATAAGAGGGTAAGGGTGAAGAGGGTAGGAGGGTGGGACCAGGAGGGGGAGGAGGGAGAGGAATGTTATTGAGATGTAACTTGAATAAATAAATAAATTTTTGGGGGAAAAAAACTGTCCCAAATCTTCAAGCCTAACTTAGAGTCATCAACTGTGTGTCTGACACCTCCCTGCAGAATATTCCAACTTCAAATTAAACCCAACACTAAATTCAGGTCGTCCTCTATCCCTTTTCCTCAACTATGTTTCTCTTTCCTGAATTTCCTCTTACACAGCTACCACACCCCATCTGAGCACATCAGGGTCTGTAACCTCCTCAAACTGAGCCAATCCATCAGCTTCACCTTCCCAAAGTGTGCCTCTCAATTTCTGCTTCTACTTCTGTAATTCAGTTACTGGCTCCCACACGTACTCTTTAAGAATGTCCTCAATAGGCCCAGCTTCACAGTTAGCTGCAGGCCACACAAGTCAGTGGCCATCCCATGTGAAAAATGAGGCCTTGCTTGAGCTGAATCTTGCTATGATTCCCATCTGCCCCTAGAGGAAGTTCACATTGGCTCATGCCGGCATCAGTCTGCCCTTCTATAGCCTCTGTCTTTTCCAGCCCATTAGCACACATTCCCTGCATCCATTTAAACTGAGATTCTCAAGGCCCTGGTAATTATTCAACTAAATTGCACAATTATACTGATTACTTTAAATACTACAGAGTAACACTTGATCCTCTAGAGCACATACAACATAATTTCAAACTTAATTATGTCTTTTAAAACATTTTACTGTGATCAAATATTTTAACAAATGTATCATATTTATTAACTTTGTGGAGGTGGGGAAGTGCATAGGCATGTATGTGTGTGGAGGGGAGAGGACAGCTGACAAGAATCGTTTCTCTTCTAAAGTGTGAGTTCTAGTGACCGAACTCAGGTCATCAGGCTTTGATGGCAAACATTTACCTGCTGAGCCATTCTGTCAGTCCAGGAGAAAATGCATTAAAAAAAAAAAAAATGTTCCTCCTAGCTGGGAGTGGTGGCACACACCTTTAATACCAGCACTAGGGAGACAGAGGCAGGGGGATCTCTGTGAGTTCAAGGCCAGCCTGGTCTACAAAGTGAGTCCAGGACAGCCCAGCCGGGATTGTTACACACAGAAACTGTGTCCCGGTGTGGGGGGGGGAGGGGAAACAACTCCTCCTTTAAATTAGAAGCAAAGCAGGAACTGTTTAAGGTCCACCATTGTCTTGCTTTTTAATCAAGAAATGAGTTAGCCAGGCATGGTGGCGCACACTTTTAATCCCAGCATTCATGAGGCAGAGGCAGCACATCTCTGTGATTCTGAAGCCAGCCTGGTCTACATAGAGAGCTCCAGGCCATCCAAGGCTACACAGTGAGACTTTGCATGAGTGGGGAGAAAAAAAAGGAAGTTGTTGACTTCCATTCTACTTCCTCACAGTGGCCACTGTCAGCAGAGGTCTTCCTAGGCAGTAGGGCACTGTAGGAATAAGCATCTAACCAGGGAAATAGCCACCAATCTTTCTTAAACTGAGTATGTAAAGGAAGAAAAGGAGAAGCCTGAAAATGGGTTTGCTGCAAGGTGACAGAAAAGCGAGGAAACGGGCCACACAGTAGGTGGACCCATAGGTCAGACGCACATGCTCCAGAAATGGTGCCTGATACAGAGATCCCTTGAGGTGAAAAGACCCCTACAGGTCAGAGTACAGTGGTGGTTGGCACAAGCATGTGTGAGAGGTACTGCAGGCAAGGAAAGGCCCACTTGGAAGCATTAAGGAACAGGGTCCAAAGGTTATACCACCATGCTGCATAAGATGGGAAGGCAGAGAAAAAATGCCCTGGATCTTTCCTGGCAACTTGTGATCCATGCATCTCATTAGCCCAGCATTTCTTAACCTTGGCTACACAGTGAAACCCTCTAGGGACTTTGAAAAGTACACCCTGGAGTCTGATGTCACTGACTGATGTGGGTGCAGCCTGGGTATGAGGAACTATAAAAACCCTCATAGTGAGTCTGCTGGTGGAGAACCATACATTAGCTGAATTCTGCAGAAGACAGGGTACCAGATCCCAGGAAACAGAGCCACGGTGTTCTTCAGAGGCAGCAGGTCCAGGAGCGAGAGACGGCACAGAAATGGACAGAGACAAGGAAAAGGATAAGAAGCAACAATCTAGACTCACACACAGAGAGGTCATGTCTTCCTCTTTTAGGCTCATTGTTTCTCCATGAGCACAGTGCACTGTGTTCCTCCCAGTGTCCTCAGTCACGTTTCCTACCCACCCTGGCTCTTCCTACAGTATTCCCCTCAGGAAGCCTGGAGCTCCTCTTGTTGTCTACAACGTTTTTGCCAAACCAATTGGCTAGCCTATGAGATACATAGCTAGTATTAGGCAATAATGCATAGAAAACAAGGGTTAATATTTTCTTCCCTCTAGATAATACTGTGTGGCAGGGCCAACCTTAAACATAAGAATTTTGGGACCAAGTGATTGAGTAGATTTTCATATATCCCTTAAAATGGAAATAAACTTAAAATAATGTAGGTGATGGTCAAATATTGAGTAACAATGGGTTATAAATTTATAATGATTTACTGTGATTTATTTTTGGTCACACCAAATATTCATCAAGGTAAACATATTTTTAAGCTATATTTAGAGCTCTAGTAAACCATTCGTACATAAACAGGATTAGAAATATACTTGAAGTAAATTCCAAAGTCTTATGATTTCAAATAAAAAGACTTTTTTAGTCCAAATATTAGGAATCATCCTATTTGCCCGACAAAGTTACATTATAAAGAAGGACAAAATCCAAGGTCACAGTCAGAAATTATTTATTCTGTGCCCCTGTGTGTATTAGACTGTTGAGTTTTCCCTAGAAATATTGTGCACAATTGTGGAACTGTTTAATTATTAAGTGGTTCAAAAGGAGATAGACAGTTAAAAAAAAACCCACAGCAACAACTATATTACTGTGAATTTTTCTTCTATATGAAACTGTAGAAACAATTTGAGACATCAGGGACTGGTGAGACAGAGCAGCCATGGGTGAAATACTTGCCTTCACACCAGGCACAGCAGTGTATGCTTGTAATTCCAGCAATGGGGAGACATGGAGACATGCCTGGTGCTCTACGGCCATGGGCCTAATTGGAGAGCCCCAGGCCAGAGACAGACCCTGTTTTAAGAAAAACAAGATGCTGGGCTGGAGAAATGGCTCAGCTGTTAAAGACTAGGCTCACAACCAAAAATATAAGAAAAACAAGATGAGCCAGGCACGGTGGCATACACCTTTAATCCCAGCACTTAAGAGGGACAGGTGGGTGGGCTTATGCGAGTTTGAGGCCAATCTGGTCTACATAGAGAGTTCTTGGTCAGTCAGAGTTACACAGTAAGATCTTGCTCACCTCCCAAGGGGGAGAGGAGAACAGTAAAGAGAAAAAAAAAAGGAAAAGAAAAATAAGGTGAACAGAACCTAATATAATCTCCACATGTATTCATGCATAAACAGCACTACACACACACATACACACACACACACACACACACACACACTTTATGAAAACATAGTTGTAACTGTTAGAATATTACTTATTTATTTATTTATTTTTGGTTTTTCGAGACAGGGTTTTTCTGTGTAGCCCTGGATGTCCTGGAATCACTTTGTTGACCAGGACAGCCACAAACTCACAGAGATCCACCTGCCTCTGCCTCCTGAGTGCTGGGATTAAAGGCATGCGCCACCAGGACCAGCAATTACAGATAGCTGTGAACTGCCATGACGGTGCTAGGATTTAAACCAGAAACCTTCGAAAGAGCACCCAGTACTCTTAACCACACTGAGCCATGTCTCCAGCCCCTATTTTGTTAACTTTTACAGTAATATTAACTCCAAAAATTCCCACAGGAACCTACTAACAACAACAAAATGCACAGGAATACACCAGGAACATAGATTTATGATTCTATATAAAGTCTAAAATCCTTAGAAAGGTATTTTGCTAGGCTTTTTCATGTATGATATTCTTCCAATGAATAGTTGAAGCAGTCATTCCTATTCATTTCAAATTCCACATCCCAACAACCACCACCTGACTGAGCTCTCCAAGTTATTACCAAGAGAAACAGCCCTTTGTTTCTGAACAGTGTAGAATTTTTTTTATTAGTAACATGTTTTGTGTATCTATGTATGATGTGTGTGTGTGTGTGAACATCCACGTTTGTGAATGCAGATCTCGCAGGCTACCCATGTGTGTGAAGGTCAGAGGACAACCTTTGGTGGCCATCTTCACCATCCACCTTGTTTGAGACAGGGTGTGCACCAGGCTGGCTGGCCTGTGAGCTTCCATGGATTCTTGTATGGCTCCCTGCTCCCACCTCCCTGCAAGAGTGTTGGGATTACAGACACACTACAGCATCCAGATTACATGAAGAGTCTAGGAAATCAAACTCAGGCCCTTGTGCTTGCGTGGAAAGCATTTAAACCAACCGAGCTATCCCTCAAGATTCTAATTAATATTGTAATGGACAGAATTTAAAAGCAAAATAGGAGAATGACCTCACATTGATGGAATCCTCAAAGCTCTGGAGAGCAACTATGAAACCACAGCAGCCACCTCCTTCATTACATCATTAAGCAAGAAAAGGGAGATGTTCTTTGTACATAAAACCAGAAAATTAAGGTTACACGAACTGTAGATTCTAAGTAGTTACTAATACTACTTTGAAAGGAAGAATAAAAGTGCAAGCTCATTGAATTACCAAAAACAGTGGTGCCCTATGATTGTGTTGTAGAAGGTATGTACCTAAGGTCTGGGGATACGGCACAGTAGTGGAGAGCTTACCTAGCATGCATGGGGCCCTGGGCACAATCCCCAGTACTAGAAAAATGAATAAACAAAAGTATCTATTTCATATAGTCAGAAAGGAACTTTCTTTTTCTAGATGTAAGAAGGGCCTAGTAGTTAGGCTTGGTGGCACACACCTTTAATCCCAGCACTTGGGAGACAGAGGCAGGCAGATCTCTGTGAGTTCAAGACTATCCTGGTCTACAAAGTAAGTCCAGGACAGCCAGAGATACACAGGAAACTCTGTCTTGAAAAACCAAAGAAAAAGAAGAATGGCCTAGTATAACAATTTATTTGAAAATATATGTATATTTATACTGTTCTCAACTATGCTATTAGCTGATTAAAATATTCTGTCTGGGAATTCCATTCATTGTTGACACCTAAGTAACTGGACATGTCCTTAGGAATAAAATGCTGATTCAAGAGATACTTTGAACACAAGGCCCACTCCTACATCGAGGCTTCAGAGAACAAATTCATCAAGGGACATGGACTAGGCAGGCCTTGCACAAGGTTGAGAAGCGGTCTCGAGAATCCCTAATGTTTAAGCCCCTTTCTGAATGATTCAGCCACTTGTGCCACAGGGGCTCTAAGTCCAGGAACCATCTACACAGTGCCTGGCTTTTAGTGACAGTGCAACAGGATACAACCTTCCAGAGAAAAGCAAACAAGGAGAATCATTTAAAATGACTTGGGGGAAAAGTATGAGTCTCACTGAAACTTTAAGTTAGAAAACATTTTCTTCAGTTTAAAATCAATAAACATCATTTTTTGTGAGCCTTCTGTCTATTCCTTCCTAATTTCATGTGGCAACACAGATTTGAAGATTACCACAGACACACGACACATAGGTGAGGTCAGTTTAATAGTTTATGGATATACCGATTACACCTTTCCATAGCACAGTTAAGTGTAGTTCATTCCATATTTTAGAGCAGAGCAGACTATAAAGTGAGGTACTATTCGATCTGCTTTACACAAATGTTAATGTTAAAAAAGATTACACTACAGGAAAGGTAGGCAGTTGTCTATCTTATTTTAATTAAAAGGATAACATGAGAAATTTCAGGTAAAGGGAAATTTTTAAATAATCCATGTCATCAAAGCAAAAAAATTAAGGTAATTAGGGGGAAATGTTATATAAATATCTCTTCCATGTAATATCATGGATTAGAGGAATATGATATGTTATATCACAATTTTATTAAATATAACAGGTTTTTTCCTTTATTTCTTTCTCTTTTATTCTCCTGGAAGTTCTGGACATCAAAACTCATGCTCACAAGGACTCTGTCACTGAGCTACATGTCTAGCCTCTGGCACTCTTTATACGTCATATTTCCTAGCTCCATATCAGTAAGTATCTGAAAATATGTAAAGGCTGAAGAAAGATAATTAATTTATCCACTAAAACCATCCTTCATAAGTGCCACAGACAGGCAGGCCCTTGAGCTCCATGGAATAATAGAGCTCACCACATTGATACTTGGAAATACTAGTTGTAAGTGTCCCTTAGCACACAGCCTTGTAGCCTATATGTCTCTTGGGGGGGGGGGGGGTGAAGGTTGTAGCCTCCTTTTTGTTTCTTTTAGATAATCCAGCTAGGTCTGTTCCTTGCTTCCTTTTATTTCTGTTTGAAGGAAGAGGAACAGAAGTTTCTACCCCAACTTAGCTCCACCCAAAGTATAACACCCTTAAGTATTAAGGAGCTATGCAAGGGAAACTTCAATTGCCAAGGAGCAGCCAATAGTAAGCATCCTCTTACCTGATGTGGCCAATCAATTCAATAAGCTTGTGGCTGAAGAAATAAGCCGTCAACTCAGACACGTGACTCAGGACTGAACAGACCCCAAAAAGGGTTGTAGTTCCATTCAGATCTTCCAAATGCCAGTAGAGGAAGGTGAACACAAAGCCGTAACCAAAACCCATGAACCACGCCACAAACAGCACCGAGCCATATTGCACACTGCACAGCAGCTTGATCAAGTCCCAGAAGTTGAAGGCCTGCGAGTGAGGCGCAGCAGTTGGAGTCTCCTCAGAGGATTCTGTGGAGTTGTCCCTTTCCACCTGTGGGATCTCCACCTCTTTCCCTTTACTGTCACTATTTTTGAAGTGGTTGTAGCGGAACCGGAATTGAGTGGCAACAATCAGGGCCATGGTCATGAGAACTCCAAAGACGATGAAGACGACCTGGTAGTTCCGGTACTCGGGGGGCTTACACCCCTTCCCATCAATGAGCACATCTACATGTGTGTAGTCAATCCCGATGCCCACAGACAGCATGGCCAGGCCCCAGCCCAGGGAGCCCCACATGCGCTGCAACCCATAGCGGTCTCGGTGTTTTCCCAGGTACTGGAGAGTTACTGTGTCTACAATCGTAACAGAAGAGGCACTGAAAAATTCTCCTATTATGACCACCACCAAGATGACCAAGAATATTGCCTCAACTTCCTGTTGGTCATAAACAAGGGTGACTTGGTCAGATGGTAAAGACTTGGTGGTGGTGACAACAGCAGTGGTGGTCTCCCTGGTGACATTTCCTGTGGGGATAGGAGTCATTGCGCTTGTGTTCAACATCAAGTCCATAACATGGTGAGTGATTTCCTCTGTCTCAGGCTGTAGCGTGGGTTCACTGGTCAAGGTCAATGCTGTTGAGAAGAGTTCTGTGTCTGAGATATTGGGCCCTGTTTCCGACAGCAGCAGCAGGTTCCTTTTCTCGGATGATCTTGGTGGCGTGAAGAAAGTGATGGTGGAGGAATTCATTGGCAGGACGGTTACTGGGTGGCTTACGTTGGTGGGGTGAGCCGTTGGGGGGATCTTTGGTATACATCTCAGGGTAGCAGGCCTGACAAATCCAATGCCCAGGTTGAACAAAACCCAACACAAAAGTGAAAAGAGGAGGACAATTTTGCCCTTTTTGAAACGATCTGCAACTACACCCCAAAAGGGAGCGCTGCAGAATTCAATGAAGTAGCGAATACCCACCAACAGTCCACTCTGGCTGGGTGACATTCCCAGCTGCTTATAATACACAGGAAGCAGCGGGTAAAGAGAGCCATAGGCAGAGTAAAAGAAAAAATAAAACACCTTGGAAATGAGAAGGTCATTGCTTATTTTCACACAATGTTTCTCTATCCAGTCTATCTCCTCCTCGGGAATGGCAGTGCTCTCTGGGGAGGAGGGAGTGTCATTGGAAGGCGGTTCTGGTTCTCTGCAAATGCCGTTGAAGGGATCAGCAAGCACATATTTTCTCTTCTGTTCCTCTTCATCATCAGTTAGGATAGCAACTTTATCATCTGCAGCCATGGCTTATCACTACCATCAGGGTCTGGGATCTTCAAAATCCTGAGTGGTAATCTGTAAAACGAAGTGTAAAGGACACTTAGTAATGACAACCAGAGACTTGGGCTGCAGAGAGATGAGGAGTTTCAAGCCGTAGCTAAAATCACAGCTGTGGAGAGAGTTCTTACCACAATCACACGGTCCTGTCCAAGGAAAACAGCTTTAAATATGAGGATGGAGAAATGACTCAGTGGTTAAAATCACCTTCTGTTCTTACAGAGGACCCAAGTTCGGTTTTCACCACCCTTATCCAGTGGGTCACAACCCTTCCAACTGTCTGTAACTCCAACTCCATGGCTCTGATTCCCTGTTCTGGCCTCTACAGACACAGGCATGTCACATGTCTACACACACACACACACACACACACACACACACACACGGCACACATACATACACATAAAGATAAAGTAAATCTCAGGTATGGAAGCAGCCATGCCACCACTTACATTGCATACAATGTTCTAGCACAGCGGTTCTCAACCTTCCTAATGCTTCAACCCTTTAATATAGTTCCTTATGCTGTGATGACCTTCAACCACAAAATTATTTTGTCACTACTTCCTAACTGTAATTTTGCCACTGTTATGAATCATAATGAATCTGATGTGCAGGGTATCTGATATGCAACCCCTTGAAATGATCCTTTGACCCCCAAAGGGGTCGTAACTCACAGGCTGTGAACCATTGCAAAAAAGTCATTTAGGTATTGAGTTTAAGAGATTAGAACCAAAAACAGGTAATATCTATTGAGGGCTGGCATATAGCTCCATGGTAGCTCATTTGACTACTGTGTGTGAGACCTTGGGTTTGATCTCTAGAAAGTCATACAATAGAAATAGATGTGGATTCAATCTCCTAGTAGTTCACAAAAGAAACAAAATAAAACCACTTACTGAGCTCTTGCTACACCAGGTAACACTTAAAAGACTTTCACGTGTATTAATTCACATTCATTACAACATGGCTACCATTCTGTCCATTTTACAGGTAAGAAAAATGAGGCCTGGCAAGCAAGCTAATAGGTAGCAGAGCCTGGATCTGAACACTACTTCACAGCTTCAGTACACATAATCTAACACAGTACTGGGCTTTTACAACTGGCAGTCTAGCAGCCACAGGCACTCCTCAATAACACATCGGTAAATAATAAGAGGTCATGTTTCAGTGTCAAGAAGTTGGACACTTTTACCACCAAAATACCAAATACCACATATTATATAATAAGTTGAAAGACAGGGGTGTTTTTCATATGAAAGATTAGCAATACATCAATACTATAAATTTGTAGGAATATATATCGAACTGTGCCACATTCTATAATTTTTTCTTACTTTTATACAGAAATTATTAAGGAGTCAAAAGGTTATTCTTGCATCACACTTTGTCCTTTAGTTGCAGTGAAAATGTCCTGGTGCTAACAGGCTTGCTCATTACATCCATTTCAAATCATTTAACTTCCTCTAGCAGAGAGAGAGACATCAACTCCACTGGCCATCTCAGGCCATGACCTTACTCTCTTTTTTCCCAGAGTGAACTGGCTTTCGGAAAAGTTCCAGAATCATGCATATAAACATTTTAAAATCTCTACAAAGCTCCTAGATGAACAGCAGAAGCATTTTTGAGAGACAGTATCTCACTGTGTAAAACTTGCTCGGTAGACATGGCTGGAACTCTGGACTAAATGCATGCACAGTCACACATCATGTGTAGCTTGAAACATGATGTAATGGGACCTGTGTAGCAAGCTGATTTATCCTGTAGCCCACAAAATGATGTAGCACACAGCCAATAGCTTCTAACTTCAGGATTTTTACATAAAAGTGGTTTATAAATTGAGGTAAAATTCATATGAGTCATTTTAAAATAAATAACCCATTAGCATTTCTTATATTCACACTATTGGACAGCTTCCCCCTTCACCTCATTTCCAATTTGTTTGTTTTTTTGAGACAGCATTTTTCTGTGTAATAGCTCTGGCTATCCAGGACTTGCTCTGTAGACCAGGCTGGCCTCAAACTCACAGAGATCCACCTGCCTCTGCCTCCCAAGTGCTGCAATTAAAGGCATGGGCCACCAAACCTGGCACATTTCTAAGTTTTTAAATATGAAAATGTATTACCATTTTATTTCCCTCACCAAAATGTATGATGTTGATCTTACCTTGTCTTTCTTCAGAGCCAAATGAGACACACTGACTACTTTAATAACCTTAAATTGGACTTCAGGAATATCACCAACTATATATATATTTTTTGACCAAATCAAGCAACCAGAACTTCACTGTTTTACTCAATAAAGTATAAGCAATTATCCCTGGGCACCAAAGTGATGGGGTGATATAAAACACTATGTAATTAAATGTTATTTACTGGCTCCCTATAAAGTCCGGTTGCACTCCAGATGAGGACACTGTCACATACACGAAATGCTTGTAACCTTGCTTACTATCCATTTCCCTGACTGGCTGAATAAAATGGGTTATAGTCTGGGCTAGAGAAAAGAGATGTAGGCAGGGTCAAGGTTGGGGGGGGGGGGGGGGGGGGGGGGGGGTCAGAGGAAGCAGAAGGGATTTGAGAAGAGAAGGAGCAGACGCCATGAGATAGGTAGAAGAGAAGACCCACACATGGCCAAGAGCAGCCTGCTCTGAGGACCAGACCATATGAATGTGCAAGGAATTATGGGAGTTTTAGCTGGGGGGGTTAGCTTAGAAGAATAGGGTCTGCCTAGCCTCAGTGCTAAGGCTGTATTATAATTCTAACAAGTCTCTGTGTGTATATTTATAAATACTGGTTAAAGATATAATTCCATTGCCCTATTAATCTAAATATGAATTCCAAATATTAATTTTTTTACTACACTAAAGCTCTGATTTTTTTTTCTACTCTGGATCAGCTGGACCTCGACACACTTCCTGATAACAGAGTTTAGCTCCAGACCCTGCTTTTCCAGCACAGTTCCCTTTTCATTAAAAAGCAACTCCAGTGCTGGGCGTGGTGGAGCACACCTTTAATCCCAGCACTCAAGAGGCAGAGGCAGGTGGATCTCTGTGAGTTTGAGGCCAGCTAACTCACAGAGGTAGTCCAGGACTGCCAGAGCTGTTACATAGAGAAACCCTGTCTCAAAAAACAAAAACAAAAAAACCTCCAAAATAGTTGGCCTTCAGAGCTGTGCCCAACTAGGCTTTCTGGTGCTGTGTATCAAGTCATGGTCATATTAGTGACTATGGACCTTCCCAGCATTAAGAAGACCCTTACACTTGCCCTACCTGATGGCTTCAAAAGCCAAAGACCTCATTTCTGAGTCTCTTTTCCCATTTTCTTTTCTCTTTTGTGGTGATTGGGGTACACTCTGAGACTTTGCATATACTCAGCAAGCATGCTACCACTGGGATACATTCTCAGCCCTAACCCTTATTATCTTAGTAGCAAAGGAAAAAGCCTTGCTTTTTCCCAGACAAAAACTTCTTACTGTCTGATTATTATAGGATTTTTCTCTGATGTGCTATTGATATTTTTCTTTTATTATTAAAAATCATCGAGTCAGCAGCTTCAATTACATTTCCTCACTTGAAAAGCACAAGTAACCCCATTTTTTCCTGAACTGTTTCAATTTCTCAGCTCGAATTGGAAAGAAATGTTTGTTGTGTTTAAAATGGATAAAGTTACATGACACTGGTGGTTGAGCAGGCCAGACTAAACATAGGTAGTTGGGTTTTTTTTTTTTTTTTGCTAAATCTCCAGCAAGTGACAGTAAACAACACACACACACACACACACACACACACGCACGCACGCACGCACGCACGCACGCACGCACGCACGCACGCGCGCACACACACACACACGAACGCGCGCACATGCACACGCACACGTACACTCAGCACTCACAATCTAAGCAAGGAAGAACTAACAGACACATGATGTCAGCAAAATAAAGTAAACTGACATATGTAATATCTCAAATTATTAATCTTGTATCATTCCCTTTCTTGGGCTGTGGTCTGCCATGCCAAGAAGATTAATGAAGAGAGAGCAGGACATGAGAAACAGGACATAAGTGATCTCATATGAGAGGCAGGCACAAGGAACACATGGATGAGATATCACAGGGCCCCACTGGTCAACAAGGAATGATGGGAAGGCTCCATCGGCAACTCTGCCAACCAAAGGACATTCATTCAGACACTAGGCAAACACCAACACATCTCAACAGGTCCTGAGAAGAAAGAGTCCAGGGATGAGCTGGTGTTGAGTACAGAGAAGACAAACGCTGCACTTGCACGGGACAGGGGAAATGATCACTGTTCACCAAGTCACACTAACATAGACCGCAGAAGAATAGCTCCACTGGAGAGCAGGAAGGCAAGGCGGCACAGACAACAAGGCGCAGGGGCGGAGTCAACTCCACCCCTTCCACAGCTGAGGACACGCCTACGTCCAAAGGTCCAAGAATCAGAGTATTCAAAAAAAATCACTCAACCACAGAGGGGAAAAAAAGTTGTGTCTCAGAGGAGAAATGAGCAAGGAAACAAAAGTTCAAACACTCTGTTTTTGTTGTTGTTGTTGCTGTCTGCTTTAAAAACATATAAAAGCAATCTTGTAAATGTTCACTTTTTTTTTGACTTTTCTTTTTTTTTTAATAATTTATTTTTTATTTCTTCAAGTTACATCTCAATCACAATCCCCTCCCTACTCCCCCCTCCAGTCCCACCCTTCCACCCTCCTCCCCCTCAAACCCCCATCATCTTCCCTTCTTCTTTTTTTTTTTTTTTTAGTTTAAGGTATTTCTTTTTTCCCCCCAACAGCTCTCCCTTTCAGTCCAAAAAATGGTTCTTTTTCTTATAACTATAAATACAATACAAAACAACAGAAATAAATAGGCCACAATTATAAGAGTTATATGGCTTAGCATACATTCTCAATGTCCAGTCCATATGTATTTGGCACCTGACTTTAACATTCTACTATCTAACCATCTCCATGAGTTTAAAGTTCTATATCTAACTCAGCTTTCATACTAAGTTGCCTCATAATTTTAAAAATATCTTCTTAGATCCAGAACACACTCCTGATTCCTAAACAACTCAAAATTTAACTATGAGACTCTAGCTATCTATTCTTCAACCACCTCAGAGACCTGAGAGGGATAAATATATCTGATTTTATAGGAAGTGCAGGGCCTGCAGCTTCCAAAACTAAAAAATGACATACCAGTGGCTGCCTGGACAGTTCCCATTTTCTCTCCATAAATTACAGCATCAATCTTCAGCCATTTGGCTCCATTTCTCTGACAGACATTGATTGTAGAGCAGGAATTATGAAGGACTTACCTACCCTGTCTTGGCAGAGCTAGACTGTCAACTTATCTGCTTCCAAGTTTTGTCCTTTTTGGACAGAAGTCTGTCTACAGTTGAAGCAAGGGGTTTTTCTTGCCAAGAGAACAGCTTACCACCAATTCAATCATCTCCCACTGGAGATTCTTCGATGCTCATCTTCTACTTGGAGTAGAATAGGGGGTGCTGTCAGGAGCTGACATGTCTCGATATCAAAAAATCTTAAGTTAAGAAAACATCTTTGAATGCCATATTCTGCAGATCTCTTGAGGTTTTTGAAGATGCCCTATCTATCTCTTATATTTAGATAAGCAAATATTGCTTGTCTCTTAGCAACTTGATTTCTGAGTAGCTTAGAAAATAACTGTGATAGACTGTCATAGTAACTAACAAAATGACACGTTTTCATGACTATTAGTTTCCGTTTCTTAATTATCCTAAACAGTTTATGTCAGTTGGTAGCGAGAGGTCAAAACTTGACATTTCATTTTTAAGTATTACTACGAACAATACCTTTAAGAAGCGTTACCCTTAATTTTTTATCAATATACAAAGATCAATACCAATGTGGCCAAATATAATCTCAATTTTGTATCAATATACAAAGATCAATACCGATGTAGCCCAATACAATCTTAATTTTACATTAATATACAAGGGTCAATACCATTGTGGCCAAATACAATCTTAATTTTGTATCAATATACAAAGATCAATACCGATGTAGCCCTATACAATCTTAATTTTGCATTAATATACAATGATCAATACCAATTTAGCCAAATATAATATTAATTTTGTATCCGTATACAAAGGTATAAGGCTATATTCAATAATCTGTCCTTTTTTCTTGATCTTTCCTATACTATGTTCTCAAGTCTGTTCACTCCTATATAGGAGAGAAAGGAGGATACAGAAAAGAAAAAGAGAGAAGTCCCTGGGTCTAACCTTCAAAACCCATTTAACAAGACCATTTAACAGCTTGTAGTCTTTTCCCCTAAATAACAAAAATTTCTATTATCTATCAAATAACCAAAGTGGGGGGAACACCCTCCCCACCTTCTGGGGATGGGACGTTGTTCTCTTAAAATGACTTCCTGCTGATTTGGGACATAATAAACCTGTTTGGGGCCCAAATAAGAATGGAAAAATGGTTAAAAATGTTAATAGAATCATTTGATGTTCAATCCTTTTGTGCTCAGCTATTTAGATGTCCTAAGAAGTTCATAGACAGAAGCTGATCTTCAGAACTTTACTGAAGATCTGGCTGGAGTAGTCTGTGAAGCTGAACGATCTTTGCAATTTTGAGTTGTTGTGGTTGTAGACTTTTGAGGAAATTGCTATTGAAGAAGTCTGCAAGGCTGAATCATCTGGGCCACTCGTCTTCTTTGGTGTCTGATCTGTTTTCTACTGAGGTTTCCCTTGTCCAGTTGTCCCTGGATTCCTTGAATGGATGCTTTAAATCTCCTGGAAAGATAAGAACAGAGCCCTGCCCTAATCGTAACTCTGGGACATTTACCTTTTTTTTGGGGGGGGGCGTCAGGTAATATTTTTCCTGGAGCAAATTTGTTTTTTTTTTGACAATATATAAAGTATTACCTTTCAATCCAGATTAAAGAAGAAATTATTTTGATATTTTGGAGCTAAACAAACCTTTAGTGTATATATTTTGAGATCTCAAAGGACAATTTGAATTGCAGCCTGCCTTTTTAAGTAGCTTTTAAACTTAAATCTTTCCAAATCCTATGTGCCTGTCTCTGCATTCTAAGTTTTGGGATCAAAGACATGTGGTTCCCCCAACTGATGGGATTAAAGATGTGCTCCTCCACCCCTGGATCAAAGTTTTTCTCTGTTTAGAGCTTGTTTTGTATTAGGTGGCCTTGAGCTCTGAGATCTGCCTGTTTCTGTCTCTAGTGTGTTGGGATTAAGGGTGTATTCTTCCCCAATGATGGGACTAAGGGTGTGCACCATCACCACCCTGTTTCTTGTAACTCTAGAATTTATAAGACAAATAACTCTATAGTGATCTCCTGTCTCTACTGGAGGTAACGGCATGGGCTAACACTGTGCATTATTTTACCTTAGCTCTAAGTTTTTTCAACTCTTGGAGGTTTGTAAAACCAGGTTGAGCAGCTGTCACCTTTAATTTATTTACAGTGTTTTAAACCTGTTACCTGCTTTTTAATGCCAAACTATGGAAATAGCCTATACCTCTAAAAAAAAAAAAAAAAACAAAAAACAAAAAAAAACTTTTAAACTGCTATCAAGTTTGTGTAATCTCTGTAGCCACCTGCAGTCTAACATTCTAATCTGAAATTAAGGCCATTTTCCTTTCATGCCAGTAAGGTAAATTATAGTTTGAAAATTTTATATTGTATTTTTATTATATTTTTAAGCTTATTAACTCTTTTCTTAAAAAGGTATTATTTACTTCTAGAACATAGATTTCTCCCTTCTCCCCTCTTGGCCCCTCCCTTTCTCTCTCCTTCCCTCCCTCTCTCCCTCCCTCCCTCCCTCCCTCCCTCCTTGTTCCTCTACCTGGTACTCTCCTTCTCCTCAGATGAGGTGGGTCCTCACATATCATACTCCCTCAGATCTTGCGTCATGTGAGGCCCAAGAGCTTCCACTCGTACTGGAGCTTGATAAGGCACACCATCTAGGGTGTGGGGTTCCACTAACTTGCAGCAGATTCCATGACTCACTGGTGGGTAGAATTTTTCCTAGGATAGATATGCTAGGTTCCTATCTATTTGGGTGTGTGGGTTGTAAGATAGTTATCCTCTGATGTATGGTTAATATCCATTTGTAAGGGAATACATACCATGTTTATCTTTCTGGGACTGCGTCAGCTCACTTAGGATGAGCTTTTCTAGTTCCATCCATTTGGTTTTGAATTGCATGATTTCCTCATTTCTGATAGCTGTGTAGTATTCCATTGTGTAAATGTACCACAGATTTTTTTTATCCATTCTTCAGTTGATGGACATCTGGGTTGTTTCCAGTTTCTGGCTATTGCAAATAAAGCTGCTATGAACATTGTTGAGGCAATGTCCTTGTGGTTTCCTTTCAAATCTTTTGGATATATGCCTAAGAGGAGTATGGCTGGGTCTTGAGGTAGATTTATTCCCAATTTTTTAAGATATCTCCAGATTGATTTCCAAAGTGGTTGCACAAGTTTGCAGTCCCACCAGCAATGGGGGAGTGTTCCCCTTTCTCCACATCCTCGCCAGCATGTGCTATCATTTGAGTTTTTGATCTTAGCCATTCTGACAGGTGTGAGATGGAATCTCAGAGTTGTTTTAAGTTGCATTTCCCTGATAACCAAAGATGTTGAACATTTCCTCAAATGCCTCTCAGCCTTTAGAGATTCCTCTTCTGTGAATTCTCGGTTTAGCTCTGTACCCCATTTATTGATGGGGTTATTTGATTTTTTGGTGTTTAATTTCTTCAGTTCTTTATATATTTTGGATATTAGCCCTCTGTCAGATGTTGGGTTGGTGAAGATCCTTTCCCACTCTGTAGGCTGCCGTTTTGTTCTAAGGACAGTGTCCTTTGCCTTACAGAAGCTTTTCAATTTTATAAGGTCCCATTTATTGATTGTTTGTTTTAGTGCCTGAGCTATTGGTATTCTATTCAGGAAGTTGCTACCACTGCCAATGACTTCAAGGCTTTTCCCCACTTTCTCTTCTATTAATGTTAGTGTGTCTGGATTTATGTTGAGGTCCTTGATCCACTTAGACTTAAGTTTTGTACAGGGTGATAAGTATGGATCTATTTGCATTTTTCTACATGTTGACATCCAGTTAGACCAGCACCATTTATTGAAGATGCTTTCCTTTTTCCATTGTATGTTTTTGGCTTCTTTATCAAAAATTAAGTGACCATAGATGTGTGGGTTTATTTCTGGGTCTTCAATTCGATTCCATTGGTCAACTGGTCTGTTTCTATACCAGTACCATGCTGTTTTTATTACTATTGCCCTGTAGTGCAGCTTGAAATCCGGGATGGTGATACCTCCAGATGTTCTGTTATTGTTCATGATTGATTTAGCTATTCTGGGTCTTTTGTTATTCCATATGAAGTTGAGAATTGTTTTTTCCAGATCTGTAAAAAATTGAGTTGGTATTTGGATAGGAATTGTGTTGAATCTGTATATTGCTTTTGGTAAGATTGCCATTTTTATTATGTTGATCCTACCTATCCATGAACAAGGGAGATCTTTCCATCTCCTGATATCTTCTTCAATTTCTTTCTTCAGGGACTTGAAGTTCTTATCATACAGGTCTTTCACTTGCTTGGTTAGAGTTACCCCAAGGTATTTTATATTATTTGTGGCTATTGTGAAGGGTGTTGATTCCCTTATTTCTTTCTCAGCCCATTTATCTTTTGTGTAAAGAAGGGCTACTGATTTTTTTGAATTGATTTTGTATCCGGCCACCTTGCTGAAGGAGTTTATCAGCTGTAGAAGTTCTCTGGTGGAATTTTTGGGGTCACTGATGTATACTATGATATCATCTGCAAATAGGGATACTTTGACTTCTTCCTTTCCAATTTGTATCCCCTTGATCTCTTTTAGTTGTCTTATTGCTCTAGCTAAAACTTCAAGTAATATGTTGAAGAGATATGGAGAGAGTGGGCAGCCTTGCCTTGTCCCTGATTTTAGAGGAAATGCTTTAAGTTTCTCTCCATTTAGTTTGATGTTGGCTATTGGCTTGCTGTAAATTGCTTTTATTTATTTTTAAGTATGATCCTTGTATGCCTGATCTCTCTAAGACTTTTATCATGAAAGGGTGCTGTATTTTGTCAAAAGCTTTTTCAGCATCCAATGAGATGATCATGTGGTTCTTTTCTTTCAGCTTGTTTATATGGTGAATTACATTGATGGATTTTCTAATGTTGAACCACCCCTGCATCCCTGGGATGAAGCCTACTTGATCATGGTGTATGATACTTTTGATGTGATCTTGGATCCGGTTTGCAAGTATTTTATTAAGTATCTTTGCATCCATGTTCATAAGGGAAATTGGTCTGAAATTTTCTTTCTCCGTTGGGTCTTTGTGAGGTTTAGGTATCAGGGTAACTGTGGCCTCATAGAATGTGTTTGGCAGGATTCCTTCTGTTTCTATGTTGTGGAAGAGTTTGAAGAATATTGGTGTTAGCTCTTCTTTGAATGTCTGGTAGAATTCTGTGCTGAAACCATCTGGGCCTGGGCTTTTTTTGGTTGGAAGACTTCTAATGACTTCTTCTATTTCCTTAAGGGTTATAGGACTGTTTAATTTGTTTTCCTGTTCTTGATTTAACCTTGGTAGGTGGAATCTATCAAGAAAATTGTCCATTTCATTTAGATTTTCCAATTTTGTTCAGTATAAGTTTTTGAAGTAGGACCTAACGATTCTTTGGATTTCCTCAATGTCTGTTTTTATTTCCCCCTTTTCATTTCTGATTTTGTTGATTTGGGTATTTTCCCTCTGCCTTTTAGTTAGTTTAGCTAAGGGCTTGTCTATTTTGTTTATTTTCTCAAAGAACCAGCTCTTGGTTTTGTCGATTCTTTGTATTGTTCTTTTTGTTTCTAAGTTGTTGATTTCAGCCCTGAGTTTGATAATTTCCTCTCGTCTGCTCCTCTTGGGAGTGTTTGCTTCTTTTTTGTTCTAGCTCTTTCAGGTGTTCTTTTAGGTGGCTAGTATAGGAATTCTCCAGTTTCTTTTTGAAGGCACTTAGAGCTATAAACTTTCCTCCTAGCACTGCTTTCAATGTGTCCCATAAGTTTGGATATGTTGTGCCTTCATTTTCATTGAGTTCTAAGAAGACTTTAATTTCTTTTTTTATTTCTTCCCTGACCCAGAGGTCATTGAGGAGAGAGTTGTTCAGTTTCCATGTTTTTGCAAGCACTCTGTTGTTCTGGTTATTGTTGAAGCCTAGCTTTATTCCATGATGGTCTGATAAGTTACAAGGAGTGATTTCAATTTTCCTGTATCTGTTGAGGCTTGCTTTGTGACCGACTATATGGTCGATTTTGGAGAAGGTTCCGTGAGGTGCCGAGAAGAAAGTGTATTCTTTTGTTTTGGGGTGAAATGTTCTGTAGATATCAATTAGGTCCATTTGATTCATGACATCTGTGAGGTTCATTATTTCTCTGTTTGGTTTCTGCATTGTTGATCTGTCCAGTGGTGAGAGTGGTGTGTTGAAGTCTCCCACTATTAATGTGTGAGGTTCAATGTGGGATTGGAGCTTCAGTAGTGTTTCTTTAATGAATGTGGGTGGTCTTACATTTGGGGCATAGATGTTTAGTATTGAAATTTCATCTTGGTGGATTTTTCCTTTGATGAGTATATAGTGTCCTTCCCCATCTCTTTTGATTAATGTTGGTTGAAAATCCAATTTGTTGCATACTAGAATTGCTACTCCAGCTTTTTTCTTGGGTCCATTTGCTTGGTATATCTTTTTCCAGCCCTTTACTTGGAGATAATGTCTATCTTTTTTGCTGAGGTGTGTTTCTTGTAAGCAGCAGAATGTGGGATTCTGTTTTTGCATCCATTCTGCTAGCCTGTGCCTTTTTATTGGGGAATTGAGTCCATTGATGTTTAGAGATATTAATGACCAGTGATTGTTACTTCCTGCCATCTTGAGGTTGGTGGAAATAGTCTGTGAGTGAGCTTCTTTTCTTTTGTTTTTGCTGCAGGCATGCTATTTGCTTTCTGTGCTTTCTTGTGTGTAGTTAACCTCTTTGGGTTGATGTTTTCCTTCTAACATCTTCTGTAGAGCTGGATTTGTGTATAGATATTGTTTGAATTTAGCTTTGTCATGGAATATCTTGTTTTCTCCATCTATGTTGATTGACAATTTTGCAGGGAATAGTAGTCTAGCCTGGCAGTTGTGGTTTTTTAGGGTCTGCAAGACGTCTGTCCAGGCCCTTCTGGCTTTTAGAGTCTCTGAAGAAAAGTCAGGTGTGATTCTGATAGGTTTGCCATTATATGTTACTTGACCCTTTTCCCTAGCAGCTTTTAAAATTCTTTCTTTGTTCTGTACATTTAGTGTTTTGATTATTATGTGGCAGGAAGATTTTCTTTGCTGGTCTAATCTATTTGGGGTTCTGTAAGCTTCTTGTACAGTTATAGGCATCTCTTTTTTTAGATTTGGGAAATTCTCTTCAATGATTTTGTTGAAGATATTTTCTGGTCCATGGAGGTGGGACTCTTCTCTTTCTTCTATTCCTATTATTCTGAGATTCCGTCTTTTCATTGTGTCCTTGATTTCCTGAAGGTTTTGTGTCAGGACTTTTTTAGATTTGACCTTTTCTTTGACAGATGTATCCATTTCTTCAATTTTATCCTCTGAGCCTGAAATTCTTTCTTCCATCTCTTGTATTCTGTTGGTGATGCTAGTGTCTGTAGTTCCGATTCTTTTCTTAAGTTTTTCCAGTTCTATGGATGTCTCAGATTGGATTTTCTTCATTGCTTCAACTTCCCTTTTCAGGTCTTCCATTCCTTTAAGCGCTTTATTCATTTCCATCACCTCCTTTGCAGTACTTTGTTGTTGCTCTCTGAGGTATTTGATTTCCTCCCTTAGGCCTTCTATTATTAATATAAGTGTAGGATTAAGGTCATTTTCCTTTGCTTCAATTGGGTTCAGCTGTCCAGAGTTGTCTGTAGCATTATTGCTAGGATCTGGAGACATCCTATTGTTTTGTTTTTTGTTTTTTTTTCCATGTTCTTGCGCTGACCTTTTGTCATCAGATGGACCCAGGTGTTATCTGTTTGTTTCTTTTGTTACCTGACCTTGGTGCTCAGGAAAACTCCCTGCCCTGGGGGTTGGCTGATCCTGAGATCCTGGTGTTTACCTCCAGATGGCGGGCAGGTTCCTGTAATAGACTGACTGGCTCTCTGAGAGGAGGGTGGCTGCCGCTCTCCTCAACTGCTTGTGACCCAATTGGACCAATATAGAGGGGATTGGAGTGGGGAGAGGGCTAGCCTCTGAGGACCTGGGAGCTGACAGGTCTCCTCAGAAAGGCAGTTAGAGCTGTGGTTGGGTCTGTGTTCTCCTCTCACTGACCCTGTCGTGCTGGCTCCCCAGCTAGGCTGACTATGCAGGCAGAGAGCTCCACCCACAACAGATGCTGGCCTCAGTGAGCCTGTTGTTGACTGCCTCAGATGCTTGGGTGCTAGGGTGAGTGACCCACCCGCCCCTGTATTTGTGGAGAACACACTGTCGCGGGCTCTGTTTGCAGGCAGTCTTGGCTCCTAATTGCTTTGCTGTGACTGGGTTAGGTCTCTGCCTCTCTGCTACAGTGCACACTGTGCCACCATGTTGGAAACTCCGGAAAAAAATTATCTCACTTACCTTTGCTCTTGTGGTGAGGCTCGAGTGCAGGCTGGATATCAGGCAGACAGGTGGGGCCGCTGGTCTGTGGCTGGAGCCGTGGGCTGGATCCACTCCTGGGCTAGATCTCTAGCCAGAGCTCCTCTCCAGACCAGTGACAGAGCTGGCTGATCTCAGGTTTGTGTTCCTGGGAACTGCGTGGGCTGTTTTACCTGGTGACCGGTCTCAATGTTCGCTGTGGGAATTCAGACACCATCTGTGTTTCACTGTAGGCTAGGGGACCTCACATTCACTCCACAGTGACTAATCTCATTCACCTACTACTCAGATGCACTGCTCTATGGTTGGCGCCATCTTGGATCTCCCAAATGTTCACTTTTAAAACTATATACACAGCTTTTATTTAAAAGATAAAAATCAATGGATTTTTCCATTCAGAAAATCCAAAGAATATCAAATGTTTTCACTATGAAGAAATAAATATTTGAAAAGATGAAGAGCATTACAAAATATCTAAAACATAGGAAAACACTTCAGCATATCCACACAGGTAGGTTTACTAGTTATAACTTCAGAAGTAGAGAAAACAAGAAGCAATGGCTGGAATTCCATCAGAGGGTGGGCCAGCAGAGCAGCTGCTCATCTCTCTGTGGGCCTGCAGAATGAAACGGTGTGAGATGGTTTGAATGAAAATGGCCCCACGGGCTCATATATTGGAATATTTGTTTCCTAATTGGTGGACCTGCTTGGGAAGGATTAGGAGGTGTGACACTGTTGGGGGAGGTGCGTCACTAGGGCAGGCTTGAGGTTTTTGTGTCATTCCATTGTGCTCTCTGCCTCCAGCTTGTGGCTCCAGATGTGAGCTCTCAGCTCTACTTGCCTCCAATGCCTTTGTTCTACTCTTATGGATTCTAACCCTCCAGAACCATAAACCCAATTAAACGTTTTCTCTTATTAAAATTTTTTTAAAAATATATACAGCTCCCGAAATATAATCCTACCCATACGTACAATGTTTGTATTATTATGGATCAGTTGAAAATAACATTAATTTTTAAATGAAAAAACCTGGAATCATGTGACTTTAGGCTTTTCAAGAGATGTTACGTAAACTACTCCATCACTGACCAAACATATTGCTTCAAATCTGTATGAAATATTTGATTGCTTGACTTCTAACAGATGTCACTGACCATTAGTTAACTGTCCTCCACAAAGACTGCTGAGACTTTGCCAAGTAGGTCAGAGGAGGGCACCAAGTCCTCTTGAGAGAGAGGATGAGGAATGACACTCAGATGCAAATTCATATGTCACTACGCAGGCGTTAGCCCTGAGGAATGTCTCCCAAGCCATTCTTTCCTCTTGATTCCAATGTCTTTTGTTATAGCTCTGAAAGATTTCCCTTGATACAAAAGCCCATGTGTTAACTAGTTCCAAAGCGTTAACAATCAGACAAGGTATCAATAAACGCAAGTAACTAAACAAACATCCAAGTACAGAATATTCCCTCTCTTCTATATGAAAGGCACACTCAGAAATGTTTTCATGAATTTCAATCTAAAAATATAAGTAATGAACTATTTTAATTTAAATTCAAGACATTAGTTTGGTTTGGTTTGGTTTGGGACAGGGTCTCATGGTATAATTCTGGGAGTCCTAGAATTCACTACCAGGCTACCCTCAAACTAACAGAGATCTTTCTTCAAGCACTAGACCCAGCCCAGAATATTTGTTTTCAGACAATATTTTCATGTCCTGGATTTTGAGGAAACAGAACCCAATCATGGAGAAACTGCTGTAACGACAATGAGACAAGTAGAAATGCAGTCATCTCTGAGACCTCAGGATCAAGGGCAAAGGGACAAGCCAGAAACAACATCCTCATTTTAATAAAATTAAGATGTATCTGAGCCAATGTACCTTTGCTGAATTGAATTATATCTGACTGTTACAAGTACAGACCAGACGAACGTGCAGACTGTTAGAAATGTCCAAGGTTAATGTGTTCAGAGTGAGAGGCGACTGCTATCCGGAGGCTGAGAGTGGCAGCTGTTTTCCTCTCCCTGCCAAGTGCCAAGCTGAAGCCCTAGGCACCACTGTGATGTCTCAGGATAAGGGTCCTGAGAACCCTTGTGATGGGATTACAGACCTAGTGAAGAACAAAACAGGTTTCTCTTTTCCCAAACGTACCTGCTGAGAAAAGGCCCTGGGAGGAGGATACAGTAGGAAGGCAGCTGACTTGAAGCCAGGAAGAAGTCCTCAGTGGGCTTTGACCTGTGAGTTCCTGGTCTCCGGGGCCACGAGAAATTAACCTCACTGCCAGTGCATGTATGGAGCTTGTGAATACTCGGACTGTGGTCACCCAATAAAGATCGATCCAGTGTATCTTCAGAGTCAGAAAGCTTTTGTTTTTATTGATTCACTAGACAGTGTACACAGAAATGTATGAGCTTCTCAGAGACAGGTCAGGTCTGCAGTTGCTCTAACTCCATGAATGGCCTTTTGTTTATTTGCAGAAAGCCAAAAGTTTTGTTAACCAATAAATTCCAAAGTCAGTGATCAACCATATAGCCCTAAAAGGCTTCCTACCAGTACCGACACCCAGTCATTTCTTATAGCAGAGATTTCTGAATTATTGATGTGAGGCAGTGAAATCATTCTTGCTAAAACAGATAGCTTTTTTCATTTGGTATTTACATTAAAATGGCTTAAGTGTATATTGACATAAAAATATGCTAAGAGCAAGGGAAGCAGCTTTAGATCTAAGGCATCATTTGGCATAATTGTGAGGTCCTATTCATGAACATGATGACAAAGTGTGTTTTGATGTAGTGGTGGCATAACTATTAATGAGGAGAGTAAGAAACCCCTGGTTAACACAGGAGCGAATTGCTCCAGGTGCCATTGCTACTAGAACTGGTTTTGGGCTGAGACAAGCTGAGAGACAATGTCGTCCTCACCCTGTCAATCCAGTTTCCAGCTGGAGGGCTCTCCAGGTTCTCAGCGCCAAGCCCAGGCTCCCAGAGCTGCCCCAGAGCACTGCACAGGGATTGAGCCTCCTCCCAGAACCTGCCACCCCATCGCTCTCAGAAAGTCCTTCCCAAACCCCTGACCAAACCTGTCTGTGAGATGACAAAAACATCCAAAGTCTGTGGTCACAGCATCACGGTGGCGTGTTTATGTGTTAATCGGCAACACAGAGCTTTGTTGCATCATTATTACTAACCTATCACCATGTCATAAGGATTGGCTCACTTAATCTTCACAGCAGTTCCCAGAACACACATGACCACTTTCCTCCTACTGTACAGATGAGGAAACTGAGGCCAGCAGACAGCTAGCCTCAGCTCGCAGCCAGAATAAGCTGAAGAAATGGGACTCAGTTTCCAACAGCCTGTGCTCTCAGCAGGCACTATTTCTAGATGCACCGTGCACTATTAAATAAGATGCCAAATGCGTGCTCTTGTGCCTCAAAGTCATGCTTTAGACTAAATAAAATAACCCTTAAATGCAAAAAAGCATTAAATAATGTGAGAGAGTTAAATGGCAATAGAGAACAGCAGTGAGATAGAAGCCATTTTGCACCACAAAAATAAATTAACAATAGCAAATTACAGACAATAGGATTTCTGAGTAAAGAGTTCACTCTTCAGACAGAAGTTTTCGAGAAATGCAGGATTTGCAAGGTATTTACTTGTAGATTGTATGATTCTCTACATCAGCAACCCTAAAGACACCACCAAAAACTTTTAGGTCTGACAAAGAGAAGTAGGAGACTAAAATCAACATCTAAACCTCAGCAGATTTCCGACATACCAATAACAAACATACAAAGAAAGATACCAGGAGTGGCAAGATGGCTCAGGGAGTAAGTGCACTTGCTCTACAAGCCTCCTTAGTTAAGTTTGGTCCCTGGAACCCATGTAAAGGAACAAGAACCTAATCCAAAGAGCTGTCCTCTGAGCTCCACTTGTACGAGTGGTATCCATGCCCCACCCCCACATCACGTATATGTGTATGTGAGCACACATAGGGCTTCTTTTTAAATTTTTTTTTTTTTTGGTTTTTCGAGACAGGGTTTCTCTGTGTATCCTTGGCTGTCCTGGACTCACTTTGTAGACCAGGCTGGCCTCGAACTCACAAAGATCCGCCTGCCTCTGCCTCCCAAGTGCTGGGATTAAAGGCGTGCGCCACCACCACCCGGCTTCTTTTTAAATTTTTAAACATTTTTTGAGATTTTATTTATTTTTATTTTATAAGTGTTTGCCTGAATGTATGCACATGCATACAGTGCCCATGGAGGCCAGGAAAGGGCATCAGATCCCCCGAGACTGGAGTTACAGACAGTTGCGGGCAGCTATGTGGGTACTAGGAATTGAACCCTGGTCCTCCAGAAGAACACCCAAGGCTCTTAACTACTCAGCCATCCCTCCAGCTCCACAAATAAATGTTTTAAGAATTAAAAGGAAAAAAAGCCAGGAAAATAACCCAATTTACAACTGCTTTAAAAAAAAATCTTTGAATAAACCTAACTACAGAAATTAAAGACTTCTACAATGAAAAGTTTAAAACAATGAAAATAGAAGCTGAAGATACTGAGGAATTAACCCTGAGGGGTGATTATTCTACCTATAGCAATGTAGACATTCAGTGCAATCCCCAGGAAAATCCCAAAGCCATTCTTCACAGAATTAGGAAAAAAATTCTTTTTTTTTTCTTTTGGTTTTTCAGGACAGGGTTTCTCCATGTAACAAGCCATGGCTGTCCTGGAGTCACTTTGTAGTCCAGGCTGACCTTGAACTCACAGAGATCCTCTTGACTCTGCCTCTTGAGTGCTGGGATTAAAGGCATGCGTCACCATGCCTGTCTTGGAAAAATTCTTAAAACTAATATAGAAACACAAAAGAGCCCAGAAATCAAAGCAATCCTGGACAACTACAAAAAAAAAAATGTTGGAGGCATCACCTTAGCTAATTTCAAGTTATACTGCAGAGTTACAATATTCAAAACAGCATGGTATTGGCACATACACACAGGCACACATACACAAAACCAACAACAACCAGACACACAGATCAATGAAATGTAACACAGGACTTAGATATAATCCACAAAACTATAGCCACATGAGTTTTGATAAAGACAGCAACATGAGAAAACTGAACACCTACACTCAGAAGAATAAACTGGATGTCTTCCTCACCCTAAATAAAAACCGACTACAAGTAGACCTTAATGTAAGACCTGAAGCTCTGAACTGTTAGAGGAAAAAGTGAGAAAATACCTCAAGACATAGGTGCAAAAACAGAAACAAAATTAAAAACAAAAACCTTTCTGCATGGGATCCTAGTTAACAATTCCAGCAATTAACAAATGGAGTTTTGTGAAATCAAGAAGCTTCTTCACAACAAAACAAATAATGAGGTGTAAAAACACACAGCATGGGGAAAAGTCCTTTCCAGCCATACATCCCACAGGTTGAAACCTGGATATGCAACAGTTCAAAATCCTAAACAAGAAATCAAACAACCCAATCAATAAACATGCTGATGAAAAGAATGGATAGTTTTAAGATGAAGTACAAGTGACCAATAAACAATGAAAAAAATATTTAGTGATTAGATAATAGGTAAATTAAAACCACATTGTGAGTCCATCTTACCCTAGCCAGCATGGCAGTCATTAAGAAAACAAATAACAAGAGTTGAGGAACGATGGCACACACTTTTAATCTCAGCATCAGAAGGCAGATGCACGTGGACTTCTGTGAGTTCAAGGCCAGCCTGTACTGCATAGTGAGTTCCTGGACAGCCATGACTTCATAGAGAGACCTTGTCTCAAAAACCAACCAAACAAACAAACAGCAAATTCTGGGAAGGAAATGGACAAAAGAGAACCCTTATATACTGCTTCCTTACATGGCAAAAGTGTGCCCTTATATCCTGCTTCCTTAAATGGCAAAAGAGACCCCTTATATACTGCTTACTTATATGGCAAAGGGAAACCCTTATATACTGCTGGTGGGAATATAAACTAGTCTAGCATCAATAGAAATCAGTATAGAGCTCCTCATAAAACTGTAGGTAGATCGACCACATGGCCTAACGATACCACTCCCACAGGACTCCACATCAACCACCACAGAGACACATGCACATCAATGTTTATTACATCATAATGAACAATAGCTAAGCTGAGGAGCCAACTGAGGTGTCCATCACAGTGGAATGGATGAAGAAAGTGTGGGATAAATACACAAGGAAAAAGTTTTCCACCATAAAGAATGATGAAGGTATGTCATTTGCAGACAAATGGGCTCAGGAGAGATAATCACATTAAAAATTAAGCTAGTCTCTGAGAGACAAATACCATATTCTCTCTTTGTACCTCCTACATTATATGATATGTAAAATTGTATGAGTACATATGACATAAAACTATTTGAAAAACTGTCAAGAGACTGATATGTGAAAGCGGGAATAGGTGAGAAGGGAAGGTACAAAAGGGGACATGATCAAAGTACCTTATATATATAATATTTACCTAAAGTATCCTATGTGATCTAGTACCATGTACAATGTCTACATATGTGTGCATGCACACACACACACACACACACACACACACACACGTACATGAAGAAGAGAAGAAAATGAGGGAACTGAATTGAACCTTGAAAGACAGGGTTTATCTCAGGCATAGGTGAGAGATCAAAGCCTTCCAGTATCGGAAATAAAAGAACCACGGTTCCTTACAGGATTTCCAGCAGGACTATGGAGCATGTGAAGCTGCCAGACAGAACTGATTACAGAATACTTGAATACCAAGGACAACACAAATCAAAACACAATACTAAAAACTAAAAATGTGGACATTTATTTTATTTTTAATCTAACAGATATAAACTTACACCAACCATTAGATGGACACGCACTTTGTGGCCCATGGTTCACACAGTGGAAACTATATAGTCCCTGCTTTCTAGTCCAGCAGTGAGAGACAACAGAAGCATTCCGGGTCCTCCCAACACACTGCTTCAAATGCTAAAAAAAAAAAAAAGGTGCAAGCAAGGGAGATGAAGCCCCTGTGAAGGAGTTTTTGAGGAAGCCAAAAGAGGTATAGAAGTAGTTTAGGAGAGAGGTACGGATTCTGAGAACTGCAGGGCTGGAATCACAGCTGTCAAAATTCTGGGAAAGTTTTAACTTCTCAAAATCTTAGTCTCCTCAACTGCAAAGGAGCAGTGGCTTGCATCAGGGTAGCTGTGAGAGTGAAACAGCACACTGGACCTCAGCACAGCACTAGGAATGCACAAGAATGTGTAGGCATTACTTATGCCAGACCAATGGAGAGCCTCTGCTGGAAGTAGGATGCCCACGTTTGTATTTTGCAAACATCCTACCATCTGAACTTTTATTTTAGTGTAGGGTCTTACCACTGAATGGGACATAAAGGATGTGATAGTATGTTTAGGACAAAGGGCACGTTGTAAACTGTATCTGATGCAGCCCTCCTTAACACCTGGAAACTGATTCATCTTGTAACACTGTCTCACTCCTTCCTCCATTTCCATCCTAACACACTGTTCTCATATCTGACCTACTACTGGATTTATAGGCAATCCCATTTGTGATCTTGCCACAGATCTCTCCTCCCTACCCAGCAGACTATAGATCTCCTGAGAGAGGGATCCCACACTTCGCATATTGTTCTTTACGTCTGTCAGTGGCTATTCCCAGTAGCAATATATGCTTTAAATGTTTCTTAAAATTTAATACGATCAGAGATTAATTTTAGAAAAGAGCACAGTGAAGTCCTAGCTTCTGCCCTGGCTTTGATGAAACAAT
Source organism: Lophiomys imhausi (assembly GCA_907164525.1). Taxonomy (NCBI): domain Eukaryota; kingdom Metazoa; phylum Chordata; class Mammalia; order Rodentia; family Muridae; genus Lophiomys; species Lophiomys imhausi. Next base: position 2,930,721 of record CAJQZJ010032315.1, on the reverse strand, counting down.
GACTCTTTAGTCTCCCTTTCTTTCCTCTTGGAAAAGGAGGATAAAAATACCAACCAAAGCCAACTATTCCCAGACAGTACTGAAACAAAACAGGCATGAAAAACAGCAATTTTTTTTCATTCAGAAGCAACATATGAACATTTAGTGGTGGTAGAGCAGCAGTGGCTGTTTTATTGTGTGATACTCTACTTACATTTGCAATTATTCTAAAAGTGTTCGTCTCAAGTGAATGTTCTAGAATGTTTGGTGCCCCCCCCCGCTGGTTTTTTCCCCCAGGATGCTCATAGACTGTGCTGTGTCAGCTTCCTAGTCCACCACCTGCAGGAGGGTGACAATGGGGCTCTGGCTGTCACAGAACACCCTTGAATTACAGACCAGAACAGTAAGAACTCTCTCTAGGACAAAAATGACTGTTAATTTTAAAAGAAGCATCTGGAAGATTTATAACATCACAAACCTGAAAGAAAGGATTTGAAATCGTTAAGACATCTCTCCAATCCTGTTACTGCAAGAGCATAACAGGGAGAAATTAATTTCATTTCTTTAAAATAGACAAATAGCTCTATCCTTAACAAAGCGCCAGGGAGGTAGGTGGTTCATCATTTTTGTTTTGTGAAGAGAAACAAATGTCAATTAAAAGGAAATTACAGCTCTGCCCTTGACTGCATCAACCATCATCAGACTTCTGACTATGTATTTTAGGCGTCTGATTTAGTCTTCCAGTAGGTATGTAAAAATAATTTAGAATATAACTTTGAAGCTGGTTCTGGAATTTCATCACCTTCTTTCAGTTAAATGTCCCCGTCCCATTTTCAAACAAGCCTGGTGGGAAGGACAAGAAGTAATTACACTAGAGTGTAAAAAAAGAAAACTTAGTTGTATCTTTTCCATTTCTCCAATAAAAAAAATTCAATAGATGCTCAAGAGAATTAAATGTGCCACTGAGCCTGTGTATTTATTTGTTAAGAAGAAATACAATATAGGGACTTAAATGGGTTCCAGAAGCTTTTGTGAAGTAGAAGCAAATTTTATTGACCTCTTCCTGAACCACAAACACTCGCCAGATGGAAATGACATTGTTTGTGTAGGACAACCTAAGGGAATAGGCAGGGCTAGCAATATCCACTGTACCTCAATTGCTGAAGCTCAGAAACCATTTCCTCAAGGAAATAAATTACAAATGGGATCACCCAGATTACTCAGCTAAACAGTACTAAGGACCAAAGATTATAGAGTATGCAATTTGTAAGGTAAACTCCTTTCTACTTTATAACCCAGGATGCCCTCGACAATCTCACAGATTCGGGATTCTACTCATTCTCTCGACCGGGGCCTGGAACTCCACCACTTGCTTCCTCCAGGCAACAGTATTATGACCAGGAGTCTCCGAAGCCTTAAACAAATGTGTTACACATCAGTGGTCACTGGGAGGAGGGCTGGGAATTCAGTTCCCCCTCCCATTTCCTTATGGCAACAGGACTGGTGAGAGGGGAGAGGGGACAGGAGGATGGAACCTAGCACAAGTCAGTCACAGCTGTATCATACCTCTGTCCCAATGCCTATAAATTTGCTGTCAGTAAATTGGCCATAAAAATGATTTTAAAAATCTTTTCATGGAAATAAAACAAAGGACTTTTAAGAGTTGGCATTGGAAGCAATTATTTGTTTAAAGTTTTATAGAACACTTTTCTTCAATTAAAAACTTGTTTGTTATACCATTGAGGTAATTCATATAAAGTGAAACCCAGTTTTTAAAAAGACAAAGTACTCTCCAATTGAGTGGCTGAAAGGTTGCTTTTGAAGACTAGCTAAATGAATTCATCTTTCAACCAGATTTACACAAGGAGTTTCCAATATTTTCAGAAAAGGAATATCCCAATATTTTTAGAAAAGGAATGTATATGGTCAATGTAATTATCATAGAAAAATGGATCTAAGAACACAAAAGAACTAGGAATCCTAGAAAATAAAAACATAACTTCAGGTATAGTAGTATAACCATATAAAGCACCACTTTAGGTATAGTGGTATATTTAGAATGGATCCTTAATAAATCATTATTCAATTAAAGGATGATTTTATCATGTAGCTATGCTGATATTAGACACAAGTAAGTGAAGGGAGTTAAAAAACTAACTCTCTCCACATAAAAGACATTATACTAAAATCATGGGCACTTCCCTCAGATACACTTTTGTTAAGTTTATAATTTAACCAGAATATAGGATCAAGATTCAAAATACGTTTTTCTATAGCTATAAACTTATTACAAATCATTTTTAGTTAAGTGCACTAAATACATTATTAAAGTCTGAGAGAAAAAAGTTTGTGTGCCCTAAGCACATTCTACATATCATTTAAACTTGTTTAGCTGTTTCTTCTGCTGTTAAGGTTCTGATAATTGAGAATTATCATATGCTATCAATTCTAATGATATAATTACCTTCAGTAAAAGTTTATTACTTAACATGTTAAAGAAAAGAAGTTTGAATTTACAATCCCAGCAGATACCTGTAAAATGCTGGTGAAGATAATAAGTACTCTCATTCACTGAAAACAGAATTACAGACATTCTGGAAAGCAACGATCTAAGTGTAGACAGTGCAATGGATTTCATAATAAGCAATGGAAAGCCAGAATAATATGGGCAGTTAAATAATTGGTATATCTTTATAAAAGAGAAATTAGAGTCACATGCCCATATCATGGGAAAACATAAAGTGTAACATAAAAAAAAGAAAACAGGACAAATCTCTGTGCATCATGTCAGTTTTTATCTGTCCATTTGTGATCTTCACATGAAATATATTTTTAATAAGACTTGAAGAAATAATGCCAAGTTGTTATAAGGGTTTATCTATGGGTAATGAAATTAGGACTTAAAAGGCCATTTTCCCCCTTACACATGGCGAGATTTTTCTTTGGCAAACATTCCTCTTCAAATACAAACTTTAAAGAGAGTTGATTTAAATACAAGACACCCAAGTGACGTCTGGGTACTACTGATCCTGGGGATCATGGACGATCATGGGGAACTACCACACTGAACTGACGTCTACCATTCAGAGCTGGTCCATGTCACCCACAGAAACCATTCAGAGGGCCTGTCACACCGGTTTGCAGTTGGAGAAGACTTTATACCTTTAAAAGGGAGCATCATTACATGGAAAATAGTAAAATGGATGTCTTTTTTTTTTTCTTTTTTCAAGTACAAAAATAAAGTCTTGTGGTTAAACTTCCTTAACAAAGGTGACTTTCAGGCATAGCTGTCCATTAACAAAGTACCAACATTATTGTGAAAAGAACTACGAAGGCACCTTACAGCGGCCCAAGGAACTTGAGTCTTCAGGGTTAAACATGTCCACCAAGAACAGTGAACATTTTTAGAGTCAGAGACAGTAGGCATGCCACTACATCTTCTCTGGCTTTCTGAGTTCATTATAGGGAATCTTTTTTGCTGTGTGTGAGCAACCTTGTTTGTCTTGGGCCCTGTCAAGGGTGCTCGGTTGAACACATGGAGAGCTGACAGGGCACCCAATTGAAGAGTGAAGGCTTCCCACACTGGAGGGAACTACCAGTCCAGACTCATCACTCACTTTCCCTTGGCATAGTTAACCCACAAATCAGGCTTGTCCAGGCAGGAACAGTTCCTCTTTCTAGTTCCCATTTGTCTCCCCTTCCAAGCCGCAGCAAGCCTCCCTTTGGCCACAGCTGACTCATGGGATTCCCATCCTCCCTCTCATTCTCCGGGTCTCACTCTGCATCTGGGATCAGAATACCCTCATGCGCACTTCTTCAGTCATTCAAAGTTGGATTCTCTTGTTTTCTAATTACAGATATTCCCTGAATTATTCCCTCTTTTCAAA
>CAJQZJ010032315.1:2908125-2926479 GCA_907164525.1 Lophiomys imhausi | reverse complement strand
CATTCAGACTTTCTTCACATACAAAACACAAGAAAAGTGGTGTATTTTCTTGTATCTGAAGTCTGAATCTATTTTGCTTTGGATTTGTAATTCTGAGCAGGAAAATGTATTAAAATTTTTAAAATTCTACACATTAATTTTGGTTACATTTACATAGAAGCAGGGAGAATTGTGGAACTGTATTTAGTGTTAGTAAGTACATTCATACATCAGACTAAACTTGATTATAACTTACTGCTCCTGAAATGACATTACATAAAACTGAAGTCATCTATAATGCCATATTTTCCTGAGGTGACACAGTAGGTAAGCTGACTTCTTCTATCAACTTACTCTACCAAGAAAAAAAAAGTGCCTCCCTGCTTGCAGTCACATGCAAGACCAGGCAGAAAGGAATTCTGGCATCCCAGCCTAGTGGGTAGCCTGTCATGTGCATCAGAGCATTCTCCTTGCAGGAAATCCAGCAAGCTGTAGATTATACCACAGCTACTAATGGAAAAGGGAACAAGGTCAGCTGAGACTCCTGGCTCTGCCCCTGCAGTCCTCAGAACATCTCTACTCTACCCCTGACCACATCTTACTTTCAAAAAAAAAAGAACCCACTGTATGCTGTGGTTAGGCACACTCAAGTTTTCTCTCACGTAATTTTTTTCCTTTCTTCTTTCCCCTTTTTAATTTATATAATAAAAGAACATATGTTTTTTCAAAAATTTTAACCCAAACCTTACTTTCTAAGGTCAAAAGAAAAATTACCTCTGACTCTCTAACCCTCCTACTTTCTTCAGGTAACTACATTCAACAGTTGGAGGACAAGGAATTACACATGTGTCCATACTGATGTTTAAGTAAATGTGTATAAATCTGGCTTGCAACCTGCCTTTTCACTTAATATACTTGGAGTTTTCTTAAGCCAACACACCAGTGCAAGAAGGAGGCAAAGGTGTTGCACTTCTCTGTTTCCCTGCAGTGAGAACTCTAAAGATTTACTGAAGATCAGAAGTTATACGAACCTATTGGTCTTCTATTCAAGTCATCTTTGGCAATTAGTTTTACACTATCTTAAGTTCAAAAATGTAAGAATAAATGGGTAAAAATGTTATACTTTCATGAATTTACATACATTATTAATATGTAGGCTATTCTGCATGGGTAAATGTTACCATGTGTAATACATATGTGTTGAAACAAAGTTAATTTTCAAAGGCAAGAAGCAAAGGAAAGGTAGGGAGACCTGGGAGGAACACCGTGTGGAAATTTCCTGTGCTTTGTTTGGGGTCAGAGGCACCGGTCAGATCTAACTCCACCTCTTATTGAGTGTGTGGTTGGTCTAAGTTGCATAACTTCTCTGAGCTTCCTTTTCATGGTGCATAAAATTAGGGGATAGACATTGGTACAGAGAGTTGGAAATTAACTCCTCAGAATGCCTTAAAAAAGTAAGAATTCCCAAAGTGCCATATTACCATTAACAATGCGGAAGTTGTATATGTGTACGTGTGTGTATGTGTATGTTTATGTATGTATATACATGATGGATAGAATTGGTGATCTAATACCCAGACCACCAAACATGTGCTGTTTTGTCTCTGCTTTGATCTACCTTCTTGTTTCATATTTACCTTTATAGACAGACAGCCTGTGAAATAAGTTACTGTGCAATATTTCATAGTTTTAATTCATTCTTAAAGCGAGGCCCTCTTTACTTTCCAAGTGTGTTTTTCACTGAGCTCATTAACAATGTTTCAACCTTTTCCTAAGAAATGTGATTTTTTACTCAGAACAAATGAGAAGGGCTTTCATCAGCACTTAGCTGAAAAAAAAAAATCCTCCATATATGCTAATGACAAGGAGCTTTGAGTGTCCCAGCCAAGCATCCCAATGGAAAGGACTCTATCCTCCCCTCTTTCTTCATAAGACCATCAATAATGGATACACCTTTAGCTGGCTAGCACCTAGTCTCAGGAAAACGATGCTCTGTGCAGACCATGGACCTACCAAATGTTCACCTCCTCTACAGTGTTACTGTTAACATATAAACTGCATGCTTCCTACTTTCAACTACACCTAGTAACACACAATACGGGGAGCTTCCAGAAAGGTTAAAGGAAAATTTGACTGCTATACTATCCGTCCCTCTTTTTTCTACTTGTGAGAAAAGTGCAGCCCGGGATGATGTAGCAACAACACAAGGACATAAAACTATTTAGACATTCACTTGAGAGCTGAAACTTCAACTCTGCAAGGTTATTTCTATGACAGATGGACAGGTATTATATGTTCCAGTGGGTGTAGGAGTGCTTACTAAATGTTTTAGGATGAAAAGAAAATGTTTGTGGTTTCGCAGGCGTGTGGGAGAAATGAAACGCGCGGCGCGCCAGACTTAAGGGTAATAATCCACGGGCAAGACCACGTGGGGAGGGGCAAACGAGGGAGGAGGGGCTGCATCTGAATTCGTCACCATCCTATGGAATTAATTGTACCTGGTGATCTCCGGTTAGGAAGGGACCCATCCCAGAGCTGAATCTAAGCAGCACGCTCTACTCAGGGCATTTCTCCTAGGAAGGTAGCAGCCCCGGGAAGAAGTGTGCCACTCCTCGTATTTGTTTCCGTGGGAGGCAGACAATATCGGTTTCCTCCTGCCACACAGGGGGCCACGTCCTTGTCACGGGCCGTGGGGACATTCTCACCTCCTTCTCTCTCCTGGGGATGTTTACCTCCTGGGCGACAGCGGGACCGGACTCTGAAGGGCCTGGACCCGTGGGGGCCCACCGGCGCCCCACCTTCTGCAGCAGCTGTGGGCGGCGGGCGAGGGCTCCCTCCCCGGCAGCGCCTTTGTTTTCCCGACTCCAATTACGTTTGCGGAAGTGCTGCCAGCGCGGGGGGACGCCTGCCCTGCACCCCGAGGATGACAGCGACGCCCGGCCGGGCGGGGCAGGTGCGGAGGCTCCGGGCCGAGGCAGCGCCCACCCCGCAGCAGGTGCACGCCTGAGGCTGGGGGACCCGGCGCCGCCCGCACACTCACCTGGCGGCGCTCAGCTGCGCAGGGCGCGGGGAGCCCTGTCCCCGGGGTGCGGGGCGGCGGCTCGGGGAGCCGGGGCGGCGGCGGGCGGGCCGGAGCGCAGCATGTCCGTCGGGCTGCTCTCTCCTCTCCCGGGACTGCGTCGAGCTCGGCGGCTGGATGCGGGCCGGGTGGGGCGAGCGACAGCGGTGGCCTGGCGCAGCCGCCGAGCGACCTTCCGTCCGCTCCTCCTCCTCCTCCCGTTCTGGTCCCGGGGCCGGCCTCGCCGCCGCTGCCTTTGCTCACGACCGGCTGGACCCGTTTCAGGGCTGAGCTGGAGAACCGGCCGCCAGGTGCAGCGCTCCGCCTCCTGCGGCGGCGGATGCGTCGGCCGCCTCCTCCCGGCCTCCCGCCCTCCGGAGCGGCCCCGGGGGACCCAGGATCCAGCCAGACTGGGGAGGCACATCCCGTCCTCCCCATCTCTATTCCACCACACCCCACAAGCTCCGGCTGAGCGATGCTCTGCTTCCCAATCACCGCAGGCCTTGGATAGGCTCGGGGTGTTGGAGGGACCTGAGGCCCAAAGTAAATGGCAATCTGGTCTAGGGATGGTGATAGCTGCCAGTTCAGGAGCACTTAATAGGTGCCCCACTCAAAGCTAACACTACGGATATGATGCCTGGTCCCTGGTTCTAGGCAAGGACTTGGACAACTGTCCTCGGATGACCCTGTAGAGAATGGATGGAAGGCAGACAATGCTTGCTCCAGGAGCTCCTGGAACCCGGGCACAGTTAAGACACCCTTAGCCAGCAACTGAAGGCATGGCAGCTGGCTGAAGAGGTGATGTGACCAGAGGTGTCACGCATAAGAATTAAGTTGTATTATTTGTTAAATGCGGAAAGTGAGTGGAGTGGATTGTATACAGGCTTCATTTGGCAAGTGTATGTGCATGCCTGTGATGGGGTGTAGGGAATTCCAGAACCTGTACTCACAAAGCCAGTTAAGACGTTGGCTGACATTTGTTTCTTATATGTGAAGCATTGTGCACATGTCATCTAATCCTATAGATGTAAACAATATTAATCGGATATTACAACAACAAAATGAGGCTAAAAGTTAACATTCAAAACTACTATCAAGGGGTGAGAGGGCGGGACTGGGAGGGGTGGAACGAGGGCACTGTGATGGAGATGTAACCTGAAGTAATAAATAAACATTAAAAAAAATACTAACAAGTAGAAAATCCAAGCTCTGCTGTCCTGATCATGAGATATTACTAAAGAGAATTTTAAAGGCTCTGAAGCTTCAAAAGATGGAACCCCTCTTTAGGAAAAAACATAAATACACAGTTGCCAGATGCCCATCTACAGCCCTTGAGTCCAGGGACAGTTTCTATAGTCAATATGCCAGCCTTATGATAAATGTTGAGACAGAGAAGTTAAACAAAGACGGTGTCTGCTAGGGTTTCAGAGGAATATTATCAAGGGGATTATTGGATTCAGGATGACACATCTGCTCTGGTGTGGCTTGGAGGCAGCTGGATGCCTCTGCATTATGTGAAAATGACTGGCTCTTCAAGTACCAGTTGGGCTGTTATGAAAGACTTACAATTCTCGTGATCTGTCTCGCCATTAAGGAAAAGAGAGAGAGAGAGAGAGAAAACTGGCCGAAGATCTGACCATATCAGGTCCTTTGCTGTGGGAGGAGGTGTTGGTAGTAGAAAGCACCTGGGAGAGGGGCCTAGTGCCTGACCTACCTATGACCTTCAGCTCCATATTGAAAAATAAAACCAAGCTATTGTGGACTGAAAGCTGGCATTTCTGTTTCAAATGCCTTGAGGTCCACCAAAAGAGAAAGTGCTGCTTAACTGTCCTTGTAAGGCAGCGATTTTTTTACTTGTCTCCTGAGTCATATTTAAATTTCTTGTAATTTTAAAAATAATATAAAAAATCAATGTTAAAACATAAATATTCATGAAGCAAATATGATCTGCCACTCCATCCCTGTCCCCACCACACACACACACACACACACACACACACACACACACACGCATACACACACACTTACCTCCTGTGGGGTAACCAGTCTGAGTGGCATAGGAAATTAGCCTCCAAATACATAGCCAGTTAGGCTGTCCCAGAAACTGCTCACCAGAAAAACTCGAAAAGACAGATGTTGAAATCACCTGGCAAGAAGGGGCTAGGTTAACACGCAGAGGATAGTTAAACCAGGTGGAGTGTTTCCTGAAAGAGGCATCGTCTCCCAGTCTCAGCCTGGCCATTAAGCTCAGCCTTACCCACTTCCCAGCTGGGTAAGTATAGTGCTGCAAAACAGAAGTGAGGTTGCACAAGGAAGACGGCGGCAGGTGGAAACCAGATACGGCATGTGCTTGCTCTATGGCTCACAGAGGAGCAAGTCCCTAGGTATTGTTTCCTCTCACAAGATGGCGTGATGAGTGGCTGTGGATTTTATCTACGTTTCTCAGACAGAAGAATAAGGTACCTTCGTACATTATGTCACCGGTGGTTGACCATTTTCACTCTTCCTGAATGCTGCTGCCGTGTGCATATTTATCCATCAAAAAGATTCTCTGCCCGTTTGCTTTTTCAGACTTTTCCTTTTACATTCAGCCTGTGTGTATACTGTTTAACTTTATCTGATGAACTGATTTCTTCTATCTTAATTCATTTATCCTCCTAATGTTGGTTTCTGTTATTTCCTTTGGAAGAAATGTTTGTTCTTAAGTCGTAAGATAAACCCATTATAAAGAGTAGCAATCATTTTTTTTTTTTTTCAAAAAGTCCCTCACACACAGGATTTACCATGTGCCGGCCTCAATGTGCTTCCAGTTTTATTTACTCACATAATCTCCATAGCAGTCAAGTGCACACAGGGTTGCATTTATCCCATTTTACAAACGAGGAGACTTGCACACATAAAAATGAAGCGACTTGACCAAAGTCACACCTTTAGCAAATGACAGACTCTGCACTGACCCTACGTAGACTGGCTTCCAGCCTTGGCTCTTAATCGCTCATTCTGTGTTGCTTATTTAAATACTTATAAACATGTACCTTTATACATGGAGGGATGAGGATTTTATTCTTGTAAAAGAGGTGCCATTTCAACTGTGCTCCTCTGCCAAGGCCTGTGACTAACAAGCCTTGGCCTTTCCTCTTCCTCTCTGGCCGTACCCCTTCGCATACCTCATTTGTGTTTTACTTCCCTTGGATTTCGTAGGGCTGCCTGCCCTTGGTGTGTTCTCTTGTTAGTTACCATTCTATTTTGCAACCAGAAAATATTTTAAAACATTTGCTGTTCAAGGTTGCAGTTCCCAAAGATTTTGTAACACCAACAGAGCATCCTTTATATTGCATATGCTCCCCTGAGACTTTGATCCTCTTAAAACCTTCTTTACTGTAACAAAGAGCTATAAAAGTCTACTAGTTAAATGGGTCTGCATGGTTTTCTCATATAGTGTAGTTGCCCACCCTCTAATCCCCATAACAAACTCAAAGTTTCCATCTTTGGCCCAGGATGATCCCTTTGAAATGACAGTCCCAACACATGTAAGCCCCATGCCTTAATGGGAAACCTTCTGCTGTGCTCCACTATGTCCATTCATTTCCCTTCGGCTCTGACTCAGACACATGGCAACATCTTGGCACTAGAGAGGGAAACAGGCTGGGTGCCTAGGTAAATTCTACTGAGACTGAAGAGAAGGAGAATGAATTTTGAGAATCAGCCAGTCTCCAACAAAAGAAAAGCAAACAAACAAATGGGAGATACACAGGAGGAAATGGAGGGATGTAATTTAGATTTGAGGAAAAAGAGAGCCTTTATGAGGAAGTGGCATTAAGCTGAGAACTGAAGCATAAGTAGGGGTCAACCAGGTGGAGTTCTGCAAAGAACAGCCCAGCCTGTAAGTGAGAAAGAGCTGCCCAATACAGACTGTAAAGATGAGGTTGGAGAAATACAGGCAAAAAGTGGGTTGGGCAGACATCAGTGCCTCCCACTAAATATTAGAAACTTTTAAATTCAGAACAACCCAGTGAAGGGTGCTTAAGAGATGTGATGTGTGCTTTTAAAGAGATCACAATGGCTGCTGATTGAAGAATGGCAGGCAGGGCACTAGCTGGCCCAGAAGTAAAATAGAAAGTATCCAGTGGCGAGGAGAGTGGTTCACAGATTCTTGGTCTACAGTGGTAGCAGAGGGATGGGGAGAAGAGTTTGGATCAGACCCACTGTCTCAAGAGCCCATGGACAGACTTGGTGATAAACTAGATGTGGGAGGCAAGGGAAAGGAGGTGTTTCATATGATTCAGGTTTCTGGCTGAAACAACTGAGTTGATTAAGATAACCTTTACTGTGGGAGGAGCAGGCTGGAGAGAAGAAAGAAAAAACTCACAACTGACACATGCAGTTTGAAATGCAGGTGGAACAGGGAAATAGGCAATTATCTGTGAGTCCAAAGCTCAAATGAGAGGGCTAGACTCAGCAGTCACGGCACAACTACAAAGAGAAGTATGTAGAGAGACGGTGTACGTTAGCGTTCATCAGTTGGCACAGGAGGGGAGACCAAAAATATTCACACATGAAGTAGGAGGACACTTGGGAGGATATTGTCATGTAGCCTGGAGAATAGTGACTCTCAGAGCTAGTGCTTTGCCTGCCTCAGATCTCACATGAAACCCTCCACTCTTATTCTGATGTATTTCATCTTCAGTGTCTTGAGTCTCTAGAAAAATGGTTGTATCAAAGTGCAAACAATAGCTCACTGGGTCTCCTCAATGTTTGTATCTATTTTAGGAAGTCTTGTTAAATTGACAAAAACCATAGTAAACATTCATGTCAGTCAACCTTTGACACTTGTACATTATCATGACTGCCCTATTCTTTACCGCCGGCTATTGGCTGCCTATTGCTTTGACATAGATACTTTCCATTAGACTAATAAAATATCTTATGTATGGGTTTGATAAGATATTTAAAAATGAATAACAAGTTGTTAGTATACTTCTAGAATATTTCTCTCATTTACTTCCAATCCAATTCCATATCCTATAGTATTTATTGTCTGCTGGCCATGGTCTTATTAGATGATAATTTACTGCAGTGGGATGAAGTGTTAAACCATGGAGACAGAAGGAAATATAAAATCCTCTTCCTTCTGTTGACAGGCGTGCCAATTTACTACTAGGACATGACTATCAATATCTCAACTGTAACATGACAGAAGGTGGCACATGCTGTGAGCAGTACACACATTCCTCCTCAAACAGCACTTCCCTCATGTTCCCTCCTTCATTCCTTTCTAAGAAAAGAAAATTTCTATTACGTCCTTGTGGCCTAGAACATAAAGTAGAAAGTCTTTAACCATGCTCAGTGTTTGCTCTTGCTCATCCACACACACCCAAACACGCATCCATCTGACTCCAGACCCAATGCAACCATCTTCACAATGGCTGCCCTGTTCCCAGCCTCACATTCATCCAATGCAAAGCAGGACAGGGAAAGTAGATCTTTAAAAGAAGGACAGAGGAGGGGCAGAAGAGATGCTTTAGCAAGGAGGTTGCCAGCCAGAAGGATGGGGAGCTGAAATCCCCAGAACCCCTGTAAAATGCTAGGCATGATGTCACACAACTGTAACCCAGTGCTGGGGGTGCGGGTTGGGGTGACAGAAGGGAGTGAATGACAGAAGAGGTCCCAAAGCTCTTTAACAGCCAGCCTAGCTAAGTCAATTAGCTTCAGGTTCAGTGAGAGACACTGTCAAAAAATTGTGGTGCAGTGATTGTAAAAAGACACTTGAAGTTCACCTTGGGCTTCTATGTGCACCCATGTACTCTCACTTATATCCACAGGTGTACACATAAGAACAAAATAAAAGACCACCAGATATATTTCAGCTATATGGTTTTTTATATATTGCACATGTTGTATTTCATAATATGTATTTTATATTTATTTAAAATTTCATTAGAATCTAGCAAACATTCAGAAAAGTACATATAAGTGTGGGGACCCAGGAAATGGAGGCTTATGAGAAATGCCTTGTGGCTGGGAAAATGAAAGTAATTTGTGGGAGATATCTAAGATGGCACTGGCTGGAAGATGCTGGGGAGGAGTTGAAGCTGAATCATGAGTATAGGTGATTGGGTGAGCAAGACTTCCCTACTCGTGACCAATGCATGATCACCATGTTACCAGGCTTGTGCTATGTGATGCAATAGTATGACCTTTAATGTGATTGACCCACATAGCCTCATGTGGAAACACCCATTCAGTTCTATATATAAGCTAGGGGACAGAACATTAAAAATGGATAATGCTTAGACATTACCCCTGTTGCGTCTGTTTGTCTTTGGAGTGAATGTTGCAGCACACTCACCTTTTCCCTGAAACCCCCTTATGTGGTGCTCACCCTATAAGGGCCCCGAGGCATATAAGAATGCAATTTAAGGAGGTATAATAAAAACTACGTATTCACCACAATAGGAAAATATGTAACTTTATCAGCATCCATAAACATCTCTTTGGGGTTATTCCAAGTTAATCATCATCCTGTTTTCTAACCTCTTACCTGTTTTGGAGTTTTGTATAAATGGAATCGAACAATGTGCAATCTTTTGAGTCTTTGAGTTGTTTTATTCAAAATTCAATGTCCACGCTCTCTCCCCACCTCTGTGTGTGTGTGTGTTCAGTGAGTCCCCACTACACAAGATTGTACACTATCCGTTTCCTGGTGATGAATGCTTAGATTATTTTCATTCTTTGCCAATCACAAATGATACTTCAGTGGGGGCTGGAGAGAAGGCTCAGCGGTTAAGAGCTCTCAGTGGCTGCTCTACCAGAAGGTTTGGATTCAATTTCCAGCACCCACATGGCAGCTCCCAACTGTCTGTAACTTCAGTTCTAGGGGACTGAACACCCTCGGATACTATGCAAGCAAAACACCAATACATATAAAGATAAATAACTAAAAATACTGCTGTTAGCACTTGTTTGTGTCTTTTGTACCCATGTATAAATTCATATCAATTATACATCCAAGTACAATTACTAAATTACCAGATATGCACAGGAAAACATGCACGTTTTCACCACTATTAGTAAACACCAAGCAGTCTTCAATGTGTCTTAATTAATGCAGCACTAACACAGACCCTCTGAATTGCACAGGTCCTTCTACCAGCGTGTTTCCATATAACAGTTCCAAGTCTTTAGTTCCCAGTTTGCAGCAGCTCCTCAGCCTTCCCCGGTCTTTGTAAGCTAGGTGTTTATAAAGCACACTGAACAGGCAGCATATATAACCCTATGTGTATTTAAGCATCATTGGCCATATGATTTAGTGTGTAGTGGTCATCACTGCAGTATGAGCCTTAATTCAAGTTAAATGCTATTTTCTCTTTGGTAAATTGAGGCCATATTTTCGGGAAGAATATCACAAATTAAAAGTGTCATTATCAGGGACATGCACTTCATGTACCCTACTATTTTCATTGTTAATCTTGATTCCCAGATTAAGCTTCTATAACCTACCTTTGTCCACTGTAGTCACAACTGTGGTTTCAATGTGTGTCTCTTCCCAAATTTCATGTTGAAACAATCCTCAATGCAACAGCATTAAAAAGAAGAATTTCTAGGCTAAATAATCTGGGGCTCCACCCTCTCGGATGGGCGGTGACTAAGCAAGCTGGGCTCCACTCTCTTGGATAGGCAGTGACATTGTATTACAAAAGGCTTCTCCCACCCCACCTGCTTCTGTGCTGTAAGAAGGCAGCATCTGTGCCGTCAGAGGGCACAGCCAAAGCATGCTCTTGGACGAAGGCATCCCTTACCAGCCCCCATCCTTGGCAAGCACCTGCTGGCATTTAGTTCCAGTAGTTCACCTTTTCCAGAAAGACACATAAATGAAATGATGCAATCTGGGTGTGACATCCTTCACTTAACTTTATCAGTTTATGATTTGTTGCCATGGCTAAATGAATTGCCATGTGACAGTACTGCATGAATCAGTACTTCATTCCTTTTTATTAGTCAATAGTATTCTTTTGTGTAAATAGAGTCCGGTTTTTCATCCATTCATTTGATGAAGGGCATCTGAGGTTTTTCATTATCAACTAAAGTTCTTGAAACATTTGCAATTGAAAAAAAAAAGTTTTCTGTTCACTTGAATAAATGCCTAAGGACAAGATTGCTGAAGCAAAAGATAGGTATTAATCTATGTTTAATTCTGTAGAAAACAACTGAAATGTCTTCAAAATGGCTGTAACATTTTTATCCTTCCAGGGATCTATGGCAGTTATAATTCGTAACTTCAGCAGCACTTGTCAAACATTGTGTTTTGGCTTTGGTCCTTTGAATGGACAGAGTAACTTCTCCTTGTGGCTTTAATTGCTTTCCTCTAAGGACTAAAATTATGTTATCTGACACATATTTGTCTGGTAAGATCTTTTGTTCATTTTATGACATTGTTTGTGTTTTATTGTTGAGCTTTGGGAGGTCTTTGTACATTCTAGATGTGATTCCTCTACTAGGTGTTTAATTTTCCACTACCACTCCAAGTTCATGGCTTGCTCCTATCCTTCCCATGATGCCTCTGGTGTTCGGGATGGCCTCAAATTCACAACTCTCTTGCATCAGTGGTTCAGGTATCTGGGAGTACACATCCACACTGAACGCAGCATTTTCACTCTCTCAAAAGAGGCCCTTTTTACAGTGAAAAGGTGTTTAATTTTTAAAGTTTTAATTGTTTGTATTTAGGTGCTTTGCCTACATGAATGTCTATGTACTACGTGCAAGCCTGCTGCCCACAGAAGCCAGAAGAGGGAGTCAGATCCTCTGGGTCTAGAGTTACAGACAATTGTGAGGTTCCATGAAGCTTGAAAAGGAAGGAACATTTCTAAACTTAGATCTTGCTTCCAGCATTGTTATCCCAATTCCCAAATTCATAAAGCTCTCCTATGCAAAGAAAATCTTAAGCCAATATTTACAACATAGATACAAATTATAAACCATTTTAAAGAAAATATAATTAATTCACTGATGCATTGAAAAGCATACTTCATGCCCAACTGTGTTTGTTCCATGACTGCAAGTCTGACTTAATATTAAAAATCAGGTGGGCATGGTGGTATATATACCTGTACTCCTGTACTCCAAAATAGTATATACACCTGTAATATGAGGTGTATATATACCTGCCATCTGTAATCCAAGGTGGTGTATGTACCTGTAGACCTGTAATTTGAGGTGGTATATATACCTGCACACCTATAATTTGAGGTGGTATATATACCTGTACACCTGTAATCCGAGGTGGTATATATATCTGCACGCCTGTAATCCGAGGTGGTATATATATCTGCACGCCTGTAATCTGAGCATTTGAGGTGTAGAAGCAGGAATGTTGAGCCTAGATGGGGTATGGCAATACATGTCTTTAATCCCAGCGCTCAGGAGATAGAAGCAGATGGACCCCTCTGAGTTAGAGGGAAACCTGAACAATATAGTGAATTCAAGACCATATGAAGCTATATGGTGAGAAAAGAGAGAAAAGACACAGAGAGAAAAATCAATATAATTCACTATATTAACTGAATAAAAAGGAAATACATAATATTCTCAATGGATACAGAATAAAAATTTGACAAAACCAATCACAATTTAACATTGTCCTAGAGAATCCATCTATCAGAATAAAACAACAAAAAATAAATCTAAATGAAAGGATAAAAATTACCTTTATTCATAAATATCATCTGTCTATGTAGATCTGGAGCAATGTAATAAAAGCTGTGATGTTCAATGAAAGTAATAAATGAGAGGATTCATTTTAAAATACAAAGATAAATTTAAAGATAAATTGCAGGGAGGGGCTGGAGAGGTGGTTCAGTCAGTAGAGTGGCTACCATTGAATCACTAGGATCTGAGTTCAATTTCCCCAGCACACTAACGAAAAATCAAGGTTTGGCGCAGATGCCTTGGCAGTTCAGAGTTCTTGTCAGTCTTGGAGAGACCTGGGGTTTGAGTCTGAGCATCCAGATGGTAGTTCACAACTATCCGTAACTCCAACTCCAGGGGATCTAGAGCTCCCATCTGACTCCACGGGCACCAGGCACACTCACAGTGTAGGCAACACATTCACATACATAAAAAATAAAATCTTTTTTTTTTTTAAGTCCAGAGTTCTGGCACACCTGTGATCTTAGGGCCAGGGAGGCAGAGACAGGAGAATCCCTGGGGTGGGATGGCCAATCACCCTGTCACACACACAATGGGTTCCAGGCCAGGTAAGGGACCCTACCTCACAAAAATATAAGGTATATAAATAAGTACCTGAGGAATGATATGGAAGGTTGACCGCTTGGTTCTACAGGCATGTCACATACATAGACACATGTGTACATGCATGTGCACAGACACACACACACACACACACACACACACACACAAATCAAGTATATTTATCTAAATAATAGACAATGAATGCCAGAAAATCCAAATTTATAAACACCATTTATATTATATTAAAACATGAAATATTTATGTTTTGGGTACGTACATGAAAAACTATAAAAGACTGTTGATGTTAGGATTTATCAGCAAAAACACCTTGGCGGGTCCAGGCCACACCATGCAACAGATCTAATGCAAGAGATGTATTGGGGGAGGGAGGAGTAAAAGGCCATCTTGGAGTGGGGACATGAAAGAGGGACAGAGAGAGATGGGAAGACAGAGAATGGGAACAGGACAGAGGTAGATCCGTGATGTCCATGTTGGGAGGGACATTTTAAAGGGGACCTTGTGGCATAGGAAAATTCAGACTTCGTGGTCACAGTGAAAATGCGCTGAGCCTAATGATGGCGATGATGAGTCTGCTGAGGGCAGGCGGGGGGCACCTGATTTCCAGCAGGCCGGGGAGCACCTGATTTCCAGCAGTTGAATTTCAGGAAAACCAAATAAATAGACGCGACCTGTTAAGTTGGTACATTAAAATCTAAAATGTTGTTAAAACTTCATTTCTCTCCTAACTTAGACTAAACGTAATACCAACCAGAGTCTAAGCAAGTTTTTTTGTTGTTGTTGTAGGAATTGACAAATTAATTTTAAAATATATAAAGTAATTGAAAGTCTATAATATCCAAGGCAACTTACCAGTGTTGGAGGACTTACACTATGTGATTTCAACATTTACCACAAACCTTTGCTTTGGTGCCCAGTAGTATCGGTAGAAACAGCCACGATGCTCAATGGGCCATTACAGGGGTCTAGAAATGCACACCTGCATAATCCAGTGATTTTTCAATAAAGCTAACTTCGTCACCCATTTTCTGTTGCTAAATCGAAATGCCTGAGGCTGGGTACTTATGTAAAAGAAGTTTCTTAAGCTCAGCATTTTAGGGCTGGAAGTGTAAACAGTATGGTTCTGGTAAAGACACCACAACGACAGAGCACAGGTGCAGAGGTTACCTAGAAAGTCGGGAAGTTAGACAAAGGGTGGGACTGATCTTCATCTTTTATTACAATCCACACTTACAAGAACTAACTAGATTCCCATGAGAATAGCACTCATCCTCCAGAAGGTAATACCCTCCCTCAGTGACTATTACTTTGTATCAGGCCCATCTCTTAAAGGTCCCCCTACCCTCAACCACCAAACCAATTCCATGGAGAAAAGAGAAACTTTTCAGTATACATGCTGGAGTGATGGGCCGATGGACTTAAAGGTCAATAAGAACCTACCTTAAACCACTTACAATTAACTACAAATTAGTCACAAGGATAAAAACCTGTAGAAAAACATTTTAATTGGATAAATTTTCTTTTTGTTTTGTTTGTTTGTTTATTGGCACAGGGTATTTTTTTTAACATAGTTCTGGCTATAGTGGAACTCACTATGTAGATCAGGTTGGCCTAGAACTCATAGAGGCCACCTGCCTCTGCCTCTCCTTCCCGAGTGCTGAAATCAAAGGTGTGTGCCACCATAGCTAGTGTAATACATTTTCCAAAATAGACTATATAAATACAAACCATAGAAGAAAATAATAAACCAGGACAAAACTTTTTTTAAAGTATTTTTTTTAACTTTCTTAAGAAAGAAAGTTTTGCTTTCTCAAAATAAAATGTTATGAAAACGCAAAACACAAGATTGGAGAAAGGATTTTAAACACAGACCCAGCACATGACTTGTAGCTAGAATATGTTGAGAGTTTTTGTAATTCAACAGTAAAAGTAACTTGTGTTAGTATTGTTGAAACTTGGCTTGAATGCTAATATTCCTCTGTGAAGTGGCACACAGAGAATATGGAAAAAAATCTTTCTTCTGTCTTGAGTCAGAAGAACTGAAGACCAACCAACTCTCTACTAAATTTTATGTTGTCAAAGTAAAATAGATCCCGTGTTTTCACTCTTATATAGACAGCTATCATTTTATCATTGATAACGAATACATGGTGGCATGTCAATAGCTGAGTAATGATTCCGGTCATAGTTACCATTACTGAGAATTCTGGAACATTCCTTTTTGAAGGAGCGGAGGCTGTGAAGGAACCCACCATGATGAACTGGCTGTGGTAGTTAAGAACTTGCCCTCTCAGCTGTTTAGAAACTTATGGAACCAAAACGTTGTTAGCAAATATATTTATTAATAACTATAAACACCTATTATCTTACAACTAACATTAGTAATAACTATAAACTGTTTTATTATGCCGGCGGGGCCTGGCGGGAGCCCTGCAGACCTGACTGGCCTTAGACCCAGGGCTGCCCGCAAGCCAGTATAATAAATATGCCAAGACCTTTCAATGTTTCAATGCTTAAGCCTTAGCTGGGGAAACTCTCAACTAGGCCCATATAAGTTAATCTGACCACCTAATCCCAACCAGCCATGTGGCTTGCTGTACCTTCAGAAGTCTCAGACACACACATCTGTCCACATCCCTGTCTCCTGGCAGTAAGAGAGCTTGCCCTGTATCTTCCCAGGATTCCTTAGTTCCTTCCAGGAAGTTCTGCCTTCATATTCTCTTTCTGCCCACCTAATTGGCCACCAGGAGCTTGCATTAACTAATCAGAGAATGCTTCAGATAGGGTGTTAACCAGATCTTCGAACATTGAAATCAACTTTTGAAAAGTATGCATAAGACTTTTCTCCAATAAATTACCTTGAAGAGAAGTAGTTGGCCATATTCAAACAGTCCTCTTTAAAATATTCTCCCATAATTTCATGTGTAATAAGTCTTTGGAGATAATTAGATAAAGAAATGGGCTTCAAGCCTTAATGTTTCTGTCAAATACTTGGATATGACTAATTCACTCATTCACTCATTCAACCAACACAGAACACAGTTTGTATTAGTTACTTTTCTGCTGCTATGATAAAATACCATGACCTAGGAAATTTATGGAAGAAAGAATTTATTTTGGCTTATGGTTTCAGGGGAAGAAGAGTCCATTATGGTGTGGAAGTGTAGCAGCTAGCAGCAGGGAATGGCAGCAGGAGCAGGAAGCTGAAGCTTGCATCTTAAACTGAAAGCCCAGCGGAGAGGGAGAACTGCAAGTGGGGTGAAGCTCTAAACTCTCAAAGCCCGCCCCCAGATGTCCTTCCTCCAGCAAGGCTTCCCCGCCCTTCACCTCTCCACACAGCACTACCACCAGAGGGTCAAGTGCTCAAATGTCTGTGCCTATGTGGGTTTCTCATTCAAACCACCACATTCTCCCTGGTACTGGAAACACAGCAATGTATCAAATAGGCAATGTGCCCGCTCTCATCGAACATATCCAGAGGATATATGTAACTTTTAACCCAAATATTACTTTTTAATGAAATGTTTCATAAACTCTTATGCTTCCCTAGCCATAAGAACTTTTTTTTTTTTTTTTTTGCCTTGTAGGCCCCCAGTGTATGAGGAGGCTCTTGGTCCTCATATGACTGCTGAACTGGGGTGGGGGACTGATGTGTAGGGACACTTCACTCCAGAGGAGTGGGATGGAAGGGATAGGGGGTAGAGGGTGGGAGGGCGGGACTGGGGTGGGGAAAGAGGGCACTGTGATAGAGATGTAACCTGAAGTAATAAATAAACATTAAAAAAAGATTCAGCAACAAAGAAAAGAGTCATTTTTTAAAGATGTATTTTATTTTTAATTCTGTATGTACATACATACACATACATGTATGTACAGTTCTCTGTGGAGGCTACCTGAGAGCATCAGATCCCCTGGAGGTGGAGCTGCAGTCACCCAATGTAGGTGTTAGGAATCAAACTTGGGTTCTCTGCAAGAACAACACACACCTTTAAGTGACAGTCATCTTTTCAACCTTTGAACATTGGAAGCGAATCACAAGCATAGTACAAAAATGAAGATACCTTTGTAATCCTAACCATTGATATATTTACCAGGGTAGAAATAATTATACTTTTAAAAATATTTTTAAATAATTTAAATTAGATTGTTCCTTGCTTTTTTCACTTAGCACTACTGTATATGAGAAACTTTTCATACCAATGCATCTAGATCCAATTCTTCCCTTTAACAGGTTGCAGAATATGCCATTATATGTTGATTACAATTTACTCATTCTCCTGACAGTCATTAGAGTTGTTTTTCTACTATGAATAGTGGCTTTAGTGTTTTAAGAAGTCTTTGCTAAGCTCGGGGCATTTTCAAACTCACATTGTGGAGTAGAAAGAGTCTGGCTTTCAGTTTGTCAGTGGACTGGAGAGCCAAGCATTGCAGTTTAAGGATTATGGGGGACACACAACTGAGAACTTAACATCTCAGAGAACAAAGACACAGCACATGCAGTTTCATTTCAAGACTTTAATTCTGAGATGCTGCATGCTCAGAGTGAAAGGCTAAGAACCCTTGCAAAGGCCAGGAAGAGGCAAAAGGCTCAAAACCAACACAGAAATCTTCATTTCTCATTGTGTAGAGGTGAGTATCAGGAAGAGGGCCTTGGATGCCAAACCAAGGCCTGGCTGCTAGCAGGAAGTCCCCAGGAACTTCTGGGAAGACAGCAATCGGAGGGACCTCCTGAGGAAGCTGTGCTAGCCACGGACTATGGGCCAAGCCCACCAATGCTCACATACCCACAGTCACAGAGCCAGGAGTCTGGTCCTTCAAGTTAAATGTCCTTAAACTACTATGGGGGGATCCTGGTTCCTTGCTGATCCTGAGGGATCAGAGAGGGAGTCAAGTCAGAGCTGGTGACCAGATGTTAGAAGGATGAGAGTCCAGTGGAAGACAGGAAGTGGGAAAACTCAAAGATCAGGGCCAAGTTCCAGAGTGTCCCTCCTTACTGGAAAAGGAGACCTCCAACCAGAATATTAAAACCACAGGAGGAGACTAATGAGGGG
>CAJQZJ010032315.1:2889611-2903402 GCA_907164525.1 Lophiomys imhausi | reverse complement strand
CCTGCCTCTGCCTCCCTAGTGCTGGGATTAAAGGCGAGTGCCACCACGCCCGGCTTTTATTTCATTTCTTAATTAAATAAATGCATTGCATGCATTCTATCACTCTTATCTACATTAGGGCTTACCAGCCAGCTGCTGAGAAAAGGAACCAAATGGTCCTGTCTCCCCATCTCTTTCCACGCCACCTTTTTCAGCATCAGTGATTAGCCAATAGAGGAAAATAACACAGATCAGACCGGCTGAGGCAAGTCTTCCTTGTTGTCCACCTGTCCTAGAATGCCTTCTCCATGCATCCCAGGCAAACCCTGGGTCTGGAGGGCTGGTGATATTTGGTCGTAAATATGCACTTGTCAAGTGCTTGCTTTGAGTCTTGCTGACCCTAACACCTCAGGTCCCCTGAAATGCTGGATCATGGCTGCTGTGACATTGTGAACAGAACAGCTAGGGGATGACATACACACACACACACACACACACACACACACACACACACACACACACACACTCACACTCACACTCACCCACTGTACAGCTCTCCTACTTCACATGGTTACAGAAAGGAGATAATCAAAGCTTAATTTTATAAGTCAAAGAGAACTTTATTTTTCAGCGATCAAAGGGTAGGAAAACAATGAGAGAAAATCTCACTTGAGAAGGGTGGGACATGAGCCACGTTGTGGCTTCTCTTTGTGTCTAGCACTCAGTGACCAAAGTCTGCTTGGTCTGTTACAACACAAGCAAATGCTGTAGGTGTAGGGCAAAGGTCGCTGACACCATGCAAGGTCAGACAGCAGCAAACAATGGCCTGTTAGCTGGCTTCCAGAGGGCTTGCAGGCCTTAGGGCAGCCTTGGGTTTGAATGGGTTTGGGGGCCCAATGGTCAAGGTCATTCATTCACACCTGTATTCTGATGAGATCCAATGTCACACTCTCACAGGACACAGAGTATGCCCTGTGTTTTCACCAGAGTAAACTGTGTCAGCATGTGGTGTTAGGAATCATCTCAAAACTACTTAACCCTCCAGCATGCATATGGCCTTGTCAATCTAAGGCAGAGATGTGTCTGAAGGTAAGCCCCTGAGAATTTCAACATGTCAATCACAGAGCATTAAATAGAGATTGGTGAACTGAGTGAGGAACCTTGTGAAACTAGCACGGGTCTCAAAGCCAGGCCAGGAGTGGTTGGTTCCTTATTAAAAATTATATTTTGTAAAGAAGGAAAGAAAGGGAGAAAGTTCTTAATGATATACACTCATCTAACTCATAGCTCATTTAGGATCAGGGCATTGCAAATATAATCTAGAGCCAGATAGTGGTAGTGCACTACATGCCTTTAGACCCAGCACTAAAGGAGGAAGAGGCAGGCAAGTCTCTGAGTTCGAGGCCAGCCTGGTCTACAGAGTGGGTTCCAGAATAACCAGAAACACCAAGGCTACACTTACAAATATTCTTTGTCTAGAAAACAAACAAACACAAAAACAACCAGATATATTTTAGCTGGGTGGTGGAGGCTCACATCTTGCTCTTGGGAGGCAGAGGCAGACGGATCTCTGGTTTGCTTGAGTTTGTGGCCAGCCTGGTCCAGAGTGAGTTCGTCATTCCTTTCATCATAAGCAATGTGTGACCCTGCCCTGGCTTTGCACAAGTCAACATATAGTCAAATCACAATGGCTGCAGGTTTCTATGCACCACTCAGGATTCAGTCTCAGCCCCAGAGTTGGGTGAGTAGGGCTGGCTCTCCTGTATGGGGTTGGCCAAGGAAGATACAGCCCATGGATGATGATAAAATGGGGCTGTGATCTCTTCCCACAGAAAGAGTAGGACTACTAGGAAATGGTCCTCAGGCATCCTAGATCTTATAGCTTAATTTCAGGTAGTTACTAAATGCAACTAAATAAAAAGCAAGCAATAGCCTGATCCCAAGAAGCCTGAGTCAGGATGTTCATAGTTCTGCAACACATACACACACACACACACACACACACACACACACACACACACATCTCAAATTCTCAAATGCTGGTGATTGACAAGCTCCTGCTGATGTAGCCCTGTTCTTTAATTGTTTGGCTCATAATAAGTGGAAACTGGTGACTGGAAAAGAGAATGTCAAGTGAAAGGAGTGGGTAGAAGGTGTGTTAAAAAGTGAATATTGACCTCTCAACTTACAGAATCGGAAGTCGGTGTAGACCTTTTCCCTGTTGTGGCTGTCGCTGGATTGAATCTACCAAAATGAAGTTCCATCTCTTTGTGAGTTCTGACTGAAGCGAAAACTGCAAATGGCATTTCAGTGCACATCCTTCTTCTCATGTTTGGAGGAAGATCTTGTCTTCCTCTCTTTCCAAAGAGCAGAGACAGAAGTATAAGGCTCAATCTATGCCCACTCAAAAGGGTGCTAAACAAGGACACTACAAAGGCCAGCAGATTGCCAAAGTGGTCCAAGTGTACAGGAAGAAAAATGTCGTCTACATTGAACGAGTGCAGCAAGGAAAGGCTAATGGCACAGCTGTCTGTGGGCACAGCTGTCTGTGGACACAGCTGTCTGAGGGCATCCACCCCAGCAACACGGGTATTGCCAGGCTAAAGGACCCCAAAAAGATCCTGGGAAGGAAAGCCAAGTCTGCACAAGTAGGAAAGTAGGGAAAAACCAAGAAACTGATTGAGATGATGTAGGAGTAGAGGAATCTCATGCATAACTTCCATTAAAGACTGCGTAAGCTTAAAAAAAGTGAATATTTAAAAGTTAATTAATTTGGGCTGGAGAGATGGCTCAGCAGTTAAGAGCACTGGCTGCTCTTTCAGGGGTCATGAGTTCAATTCCCAGCAACCATATGGTGGCTCACAACCATCCATAATGAAATCTGGTGCCCTCTTCTGGCCTGCAGATATACCTGCAGACAGAACACTATATATAATAAATAAATCTTTAAAAAAAAAGTTAATTAATTTAATTTGTGACACGCAAGTGAAACATCTAGCCAGGCCTTTAAAACAGAAGCAGGAACATACCATGGCAGCCAATGTTCGGCAATTTTGCCTGTGATTTTAAATAATATATGTAAATATCTAACATCCTTGGAATGTGGTGCTCAGTCTGTTAACTATTGAAGTTGAGTGTTGAGACTCACACCTGTAGTTACGGCACTAGGAGGATGGAAGCAGGAAGATCAGGGCTCAAGGCTGCCTGGGCACATGAAGCCACGTGTAAATGAAGGTCAGTTAGTGATATAATATGATACAATAAAATAGCCATGGCTGTTAATAATTCGTCTAGACTTATTGGCCAAATACACCTCATTTCCTGACAATTTTTCAGCTGTGTCCCTTAAACATGAACTGAAGCTGGGCGTAGTGGTGTATGCCTTTAATCCCAGCTCTCGGGAGGCAGAGGCAGGTGGAGCTCTGTGAGTTTGAGGTCAGCCTGGTCTACAAAGCTAGTCCAGGACAGCTGGGGCTCTGTTACACAGAAAAACCCTGTGTTGAAAACAAAACAAAAAAAAACAAACAAATAATAACAACAAAAACTGAAAAGTACAAATGCCTTTACTTATTTATTTTTAAATTTATGTGTCTGTATGTATTTTGTCTAAATGACACCACATCAGACGAGGGCATCAGAGCCCCTGCAACTAAAGTTGCAGACAGTTGTAAACCACCATGTGGGAGTTAAGAATTGAACCTAGGTCCTCTGGAAGAGCAGCCTGTGCTCTTAACCACAAAGCTGTCTTCAGTTTCCAATTTTATTGCATTAGAGATCCTTCACTCATATGACTTTGTGTGTGTGTGTGTGTGTGTGTGTGTGTGTGTGTGTGTGTGTGTGTGTTCTGACAGATGGATTGGATGAAGAGACTGGGATCCAACGTAGCTGTATAGCTTGGTATCTAAGATCAGCATGTGT
Source organism: Lophiomys imhausi (assembly GCA_907164525.1). Classification (NCBI taxonomy): domain Eukaryota; kingdom Metazoa; phylum Chordata; class Mammalia; order Rodentia; family Muridae; genus Lophiomys; species Lophiomys imhausi. The sequence goes on along the minus strand of CAJQZJ010032315.1, from coordinate 2,899,505 downwards.
GGTGATGAGTGCAGGGTTTTTCTGCTGCTTAGTATTTCCTTGGTACCAAGGTATAAGAGGTATAGAGTTTGCCATGTCATGTTTACTATTGTTGGCCTATTGAAGCACAAGACAGTTATGCTGTAGATGTTTCTACAAGATTTTAAACCAGCCAGTGAATATGTAATTGGATATGATTGCACGGCAAAAGATATAAATTGGTGGCTATAACATGGGAAATATGAAAAAGGAAACCCCAACGCTCTATTGTTCCTAAGTGCTAATTGTGTTTGTTAGTAAGATGAGTGCTTTCATTTTAGTAGAAAGCATTACAGATTAGACAACCTTATTTTAAAATTCAAAACTATTATTTCGTTACAGAAACTTAGGTATGGAGATGACTAACAGTGGAATTTAATACTGGGCAAACAATGCCCCGAGGAAGCTGGGAATTGGCTGAATCAGTTGCTAGGAGACAGCTTCTTTCTTGCTTGTTTACTTCCTTTGTCATTTGTTCACTTATTCTGGAATTTTCTTCTCATTCTATGGCTTTGCACTCCAGTTAGCTTGACTTTGGAGTCAGCAAGGATTCTTGAAGATGTGCATGGGCGTTCAAAATAGCTCACTGAGTTCTTTTGTGGTGAATTCTTACTTGCAGGGAGCAAGTGAAGGCCTGAGTGAATGTGTTTTGTTGACATATGCACAGGCCTGCCAGCGCTTCAGGCCCATGGAAGTGGCTAAGCCTTCCTTGGGTTCCACTTAGAATGCTGACAGTATCTGCAGGAAATGGCCGCCGAAGCGCTCTTCCCACCCCACCATGTTTGGCCGCCGAAGCGCTCTTCCCACCCCACCATGTTTGCATTTGAGGATGCTCCCCTACAGAGACCGCTCCTACTGAGATTAGCTAAGCCTGTTTCCCATGTAGTAACCCTGCCTCCTTGTATCTGTATGTGATAACCTCACTTCCCTGGTCAACTATATGTAATAAACACATTGAACTGGGTGCGGGGGTGGGGGGGGTGTTCTGTGATTTCTCCATTCGAGAGCCCAGCCCACCTGATCCCAGCTTATCTGTGTGTGGTACCCAAACTGTGCAGGGATGAGGCACATCTTGAGGAAGATAATCAGTCCTTCCTCTTCACATTTTAAATCACTACATGTTCAACACCTGACTGGGTTTTAACAAAACCAAAGAGTTTACAAAGAAACATTCACCTTTACCGAGTACAGTGCGTTCTGGTATTTCTCATTGTTAGATTCAAATTTTTAAATGCTTTGTTGTAGATTCGATTACCTAAAATGGAGATGGTATAGTTAGTTCTCCTAACAAAACTACAAACCATGTCTGTTGGTCGCAGAGTAATTGCCAAAGAGCAATTTACCCCCAGGTCAGGGGATGACTTGATTTTGACCTGGTAGAGAGATTCCCAGATTTTGCATGAGAAAAAGATACTCTAGGTGACATTCATGAGGTGATTTTCTGGGGAGGGTTGGGTGGTTGTGTGTATGTGTGTGCACATTTGTGTACGTGTAGGTGCTTGCGTGTGGAGCCTGGAGGTCAACAGCATAGTGACTTCTGCTATTGCCCCCTGTGATGGCTAACCTTGGTTGTCAACTTGACTACATCTGGAATTAACTAAAACCTAAACAGCTGGGCACTCCTGTGAGGGATTTTTCTTGACTTGATCATTTGAGGTGGGAAGACCCACCCTAAGGGGGCACACCTTCTGTTGGCAGCTTACGTAAAAGGATTTGGAAAAAAGAAGCTTTTTGCTTTTTTTCCTGCATGCCCTCACTCTCTCTCTGGCAAGATCATCTATCCTGCTGCGGCGGCATTCTTTTTCTTGTATTAGAACCTCCTTTGGGAGTAGCATATACAGAAGACCAGCTGAGACATCCAGCCTCATGTACTGAACAGTCTTTGGATTCTTGAACTCTCCCCTGTTCAGCTACTGTTGGACTAGCAGGACACAGCCTGTAAGCCACTCTAATAAATTCCCTTTATAATATATACATATTCACCTAACAGTTCTGTTCCTCTAGAAACCTTGACTAATACATGCTCCATCTTATTTTTATGAGGCAAGGTCTCTCACAGAATGTCCTAGTTTGATCTCTGTTGCTCTTATGAACCCCACAATTCAAAGCAAGTAGAGGAAATTGGTTTATTTCATCTTGTAAGTTACAAATTGCTGAAGGAAGCCAGGGCAGGAACTTGAGCAGGAACTGAAAGCAGAAACCGTGGAGAAACGCTGTTTACTGGTTTTCCTAGGTCCTACTCAGCTAGCTGACTTATCTGCCTAGGGATGGTGCCGCCCCCAGCAGGCTGGGAACCCCTACATCAATTAGCAATCAAGAAATGCCCCTACGGATATGCCCACGGGTCAGTCTGACCAAGGCATCTCCCAAATTGAGACTCCCTCAGATAAACTCTGGGCTGTAAAGTTGACAGATGAAGCTAGCTAGGATTGAACTTAACACTCACTGTGCTGGCTCCCATGATGCACCTTGCTCCACCCTCTCTAGCACTGGGATTATAGGCATGTGCAGCCATGCATGGCTTCCCCAGAGGTGCTGTGGAACCAAATTCAGGTTTTCATATGTAGTACTTTGCCCACTGAGCTGCCATCTGCCCAGCCCTTACTAGACTATTTTAAGAACACATTTAGAATAATTTTTGATAGTGGTGATTATTTGGTACCCATAAAAATATAATTCTAGGAATATATGTATATAAATGAAATCCTCACAAAATATTCAGTAACCATGAGCTTTGTTTTCAGAAAATAAATTATTTCTGCTCCTCCCAGATCAGTATAGCATGTAAATTCTTTGCTTCTGTGATCAAGTATTACATAATTTTACATATCTTCAACTATTATTAGGGATTGGTTTCTACATTACTGCATATTGAAACTATTATCCAATATTTGTAAATTCATTGATCATAGCAGCTTTACTTGCAGCCACCAAAGGTAAAAGAAAAAAATAAACAAAAGTGTCAGAACACATACCATGAAATAACATTCAACCTTAACAAAGGAGGAAATAACGACACATTGCAACACGATGAAACTCTAAGATAATATGCTAAAGAAACTAGCTACTCACAAAGTAGACACAAAGGAGGTTTGATGCCCTTTAACTGAGATATCATTTAACTGAAGCAGCCCAATTCACAGAGATAAGGAATATAATGGTGTTTACTAAGGTGTGGGGAGGGGAAGTTTTACTATGGAGTCCTCACTTGGTCTGAAGCTCCCCAAAATAAAGACAGCTCTCAGCCCATTGTGATGAAATACATAGTGACCCTTTATTCAATGAATCATGAAATATTTATAGTTCTTAGGAAGTAGAGGGGTTTTGGGGGGGAGTGGGCTCATGATTGGCTGTATTTTAAAGTGTTGGTGATGCTCTGTTTGATGGGGAGAAATAACAGGGCCCTTGCTTACATGACCTGTTGCCTGTGGCCACTGCTCGGGTTGTTTAGATGCTTCCAGGTCCTGGCAGAAGCAGGGAGAGAGCTTTGGATTGAGGTGTACAACAACACTGTAGAGCGCAGTGTTGGCACCTGGGACCCCAACTTTGAGATTTCTGGGGTTTGGATTTGCTCTATCTGACCTGTTTCAAGTCAAGTCCCCTAGAGGCATGGTCCACAACTCTACATGGTGTGGCTAACAGAGGCATGGTCCATGAGCCCCTACAGAAGGCTGTATATAACAGATGTTTATGAATGTATTGTCTTTCTCTTCTCTTTGGGTCTTTTCTGTCTTAGTAACCAGGAAACTGCCCATTCAATTTCTTGAAAGGTGACTGTTTTCACTGTACGTTATTGGCACTATACTCTTAAGGTGTTTATACTAACATTGCTTACTCTTAAAAATAAAACATATTCATCTGGGCGTGGGGGCACACGTCTTTAATCCCAGCACTCAGGGAAGCAGAGCCAGGCAGATCTCTGTGAGTTCAAGGCCAACCTGGTCTACAAAGTGAGTCCAGGACAGTCAAGGATACACAGAGAAACCCTGTCTCGGGAAAACCAAATGTATATATATATATTCAATTTCTTCATGCTAGTGCATATGGGAGCAAGTTCCTGGGTTTTAATTTCTGATGTTTTGTGAAGAATGAACTTATCCTCAAATCAACCTTTAGAATTAGTAACAGAACTGGGTAGTGGTGGCATATGCCTTTAATCCCAGCAATTGGGAGGTAGAGGCAGGTGAATCTCTGAGTTCGAGGCCAGCCTGGTCAATAGAGTAAGTTCCAGGACAGCTTGGGCTACACAGAGAAACCCTGTCTCCAGAAAAAAAAAAAATCAGTAACAGAAATATACAGCTTGCAGGACTTCAGTCCCAAAGCCCAGAGCCCACTTCTTAAAGCTTTAACTCCATCACTAATGAGTCTGTTGCATGCAACTAAGTTCTAACAATGAGTTTTATTTCATGTCAAAGAAGCATCTGCTCCATGTTTATCACACATAGGTACAGCAGTCAGGACTATGGAATCATCCTAAGTGCCCATCAGTGTATGTTACAGGTCTTACGAGGCTGACTGGTTAGAGCTTTGCCATCATAGAGCTGGATTCTCAATGCAATCTAAAAAACTCACACTCAGAAGTAAAGAGTAGAATGTTGATTGCTAAGGGCTGATTGAGGAGGGAGCTGGTGAGATACTGGTAGAAGAAAGCACAATTTCAGCTAGAAAGAATGCTCAGAGATCTACTATCCAACGTGGTGACTGTGGTTAGATTATTAGCAATAGCTTGCCTGTGTCCTCACCACAAAAGGGAAGAGAGTAGCTCACCCTTTTTAGCTCAATATAGTTGCATACTTCAAAGCTTCATAGGTGTACAACATACATATACATGAATTACTTGTCAATTCATTTCTTGAATTGGAGAATAAGAAAAGAAACAAACAAGTCTGGCTTATTCCCAGTAATCTGTGACTATGGGGATGCTGCAGGAATGGCCATTACCACCCAGAGAGCACAGGAGGGGTCGACACTTCCTGAAGGTTTGTTTGATCCCTCCAGTTGACACTACCAGGGCTGCTAAAGAGTATCCACTACACACATGGTCTATGCCCAGCTCTAAGCAGAGTTAGTATGGCAACAGAAGGTTGTATTGGTATTGTAGTGGAGAGTAGTAAATATGCAGAACATATAGAGAGCTCTTTGCTTCAGTCTCTTCTGCTTTACCTATGATAGGGGACTATCTGTCACCTGTCTGCCTATGTATGTATGTATGTATGTATGTATGTATGTATGTATGTATGTATCTATCTATCTATCTATCTATCTATCTATCTATCTATCTTCTATGTATCTATCAACCACCTGTTGCTTGGTTTCTCTCTTTCTCCAGTTGCTGTATTTTTTGTTTGTTTCTTGATTTCTAATTCCCTCCCTGCCTCAGTAGGTGGAAACCCTCAGTGCCCAACCTTTCCTTCATTTTTCTTTTCTCTTTTAACAAGATACACAAGAAAACTCTTGAGAATACATGAACTTGGCTATATAATTCATATTCACAGTTCTAAATCGTCTTTCTTAGGTGCCCTGCCTGGATCCCCTAACAGCTGGTATTTACTCACTGTACTTGAACGAGACATTTCTGCCCTTCCCTTGGTATTTTATTGAGGGTTTCCAAGCAGCATTAACAGCACAATAAGAATATCATATACCAACTTAATTGTGACATGAATGTCTTTAACTTACTGAAATTAACATTATGAACACATAATGGACAAATGTTCCTCAAAAGAGGAAGGTGAATATTAACCAACAGGACAAAACTATCTTCAAGAGATAGAGATAACAGGAAAGGGTTCAGTTCGGATTAAGGGAGCGATGAGTCCTATGTTTGTGTCTTCAGAGGCCCAAGGTTTTGGATGAGGTGGCTCAGGAAGGTGTCCAGCCGATTCCTGGACCTGTATGCTATCAGTCCTCCCTTGTTGGCCCAGAGATCCACCCCAGAAGCACCTTTGTTTTCCACGTGATACAGCAACTCTGGCAAATCTAGCCTCATTTCTGGACTTCTCTCTAAACACTCTTTCATGTCTACAATGCCACCACCCATGGCCCTCAGAATGGCGTGAGCAGCACAGGAGTCCCACTTGTACGTGGTGTCCTCTGAGAAGATGTAAATGTCCGCCAGGCCCTGGACTACACAGAGGCTCTTGTAACCAGCCCCAGCCGCAGGGAAGACACCACCTTCGCACACGCGCGATATTGCGGCTTTGATGGTCTCCTTTTCGCTTGTACTGATGACTGCAGAAAAGGGGCGGGGCAGCTCCGTGTCTGAGTTTTCGGTCTGGGTTTCACCGTCGTTTCTTTCAGAGATGGCAAACTGCAGGGAATGAATGTTGGTCCCCATGTAAGAAAGGCCCCAGTAGCACTGTCCCTTCCACCTGCAGGAAACAGTTTTTGTTGGTGATTAGCATGTTTGTTTTATTCATGCTACTTTCAAATATGAAAAATAAACAATGCCTCAAAGCAAAGTGAGTTTTAATACTCCTGAGCTTATAAATGAACATTGAGCTACTAATTTATTCTAAAAGTGACATGCAAGCATGTAGCTGCCTGTTATGGAGAAAGAGCACTGACATTTGACCTCACTATCATACCCAGCTGGGATTTCTGACCTCTTCAAACAATGCTGAAGTTCAGTACTGCTTTTGTCATTTAAAGTCCCAGGGGGAAAGGGATGAACTTCCAAGTCTTGTAAGTCCCTCACAGCCTATCCCAGACTTACTCCTCTTTAGTTTGATTCACTAGCTGAACTTTGGCTTCTAACACTAAGACAGACAGACTCCTGTTGTTAATTTTGGCAACAACAGTAATAGCAACTTTGTTTATCCACTTACTCTCTCTGTCAGGTATTCTTATTTACAGATGAGAGCCTAGGCTTGGAGAAAGCAAACTAAGGTTGCCTGGATCCTCAAGTGGTGGAACCTTCATTCAAACCCAGGGGCTCTCAGCTGAATCTGTGGCCCCTTGAAGTTGGCCTTGAGGGCCTCGTGTTAGTCTCTGGAGTGCTGGTCTTACAGGTGTGTATCACCAGGCCCAGTTTCAACGGCCTCTTTAAGCATTCCCAAAACATATTTGGTCTGAAGAAAACTGGAGTACAGGAAAATTCCAGAGGCTTAAACTTTTAACTCCTAAAGAACAAAGGATCCTTATCTGAAGTAAGCCAAAGATGAATAAGAATAGGCAGTCTTTTGTGACTGAAACAGCAAGATTTTTACAATGGAGAGTAAAAGGTAAAATAAACAAACAAACAAACAAACAAACAAACAAATAAATAAATAAGCTGCTTCTGCTCAGACTCCACTATGCCCTGGAGTCAGCCCCTCAGCACAGAGGCTCCTGGCCACTCTCCAGGCTGTGATGGGGGCCAGTAGAAAGGCACAGAGAGAGGACAGGAAGGGAACTGATACTGGCAGTATTTGGGAGGAGTTACAGCCGATTCTGAAAACATCTGTGAGTCATCCTACTGAATATTCTGCACATTTTATTCTGTATTTCTTCTACCATAATACAGAAATTTACCTGGCAATATAGTGGTGGCATCTGCTCTGTTCCAATGTATCTGAAGACAGTGTTTAGCATTAATCTGTATGTGTGGTTTTGAGTGGATTTTAGAAACAGGAATAGGATCGCTATATCTCAAATGCAAAGCCATGATTTCTCCAAGACAATATTAAATCCTTTTAAAGTATCAATGTGCACTTAAAACCCAAACAAATGCCAACTATGCCAACCCAAACTATGCCAACTCCAAGACTGAAGATAGAAAGCATTTTAATTCAGCCCTGTGGACTCACAGTGGGACTGCCCCACAGAATCCTGTCATGGCAATGCCAGGTAGAGTGAAATCCTAACGAACAAAGCTGAGGCTAGATAATCGAAACTGCAAATGTCATCTTTTACCTTAGAGTAGTTAGGTTTTGAGATGCAAAGGGTTGATTAATGACTCCCATCAGGGGCATGCCTGTCTGTACGTCATAGACGCCAATTAAAATGGTCACACACTGAAGTCCGCTGGGGAAAACTCCTTGGTTCGACTTAACGTTGGCAGAACCTTTAATATACTGATATGTTGAATCTGAAAAAATGACGCAAAGGTACGAGTTGTTTAGAGGATGATGGTGAATGTATCTAGGAGATTTTGTCTTGGTGAGTTCTGTCTAATTTAGTAGCCAATTAGGTTTCACTTTTGGGTGTTGCCTGCACTGAATTATTTGAACACGTGTGCTTAAGCTGCTTATGGTTCATTATGTTCATTCTCTGGGTGTATGAGAACTTTCAATTTTTTTTTAAATTATTGATTTGGGACAGGGTCTCTGGGTAGCACAGGCTGATCTCTAAGTGGAGATCTTCCTGCCTGTGCCTCATGAAGTGGAGGACAAGGCTCCACTCCTGTGGAATCTAAAGCAGCACCTTGCCTGTCATAAGTCCTCAAGGGCAGTAGGGCTGGGAGATGACTCAGTAGGTAGAGTATTTGCTTCAACGGCATGAGGACTTGAGTTTGGATTCGCAATGCCCATGTAAGATGTCAGACAAAGTGGACCACATTTAAAACTCCAAGTCACAGGAAGCAGAGACAGGAGGATCCCTGGGGTTTGCTGGACAGCCAGTCTAACTGAATCAGCAAGCTTCAGGTTAGGTGGTAAAGGAATGAGGAGGCACTACACCTCTGGCCCTCAAGTTCCATGTGAACAGGAGCACATTCACACACTCTTAAAAATGCATTTAAAAGGCAAACAACTCCTGAAACTGTGGTGGGTTTTGCTTGTTTGTTTGTTTAGAACTGTTACTAATCAAAGGACTAGAACAATCTGAGGTGGAAAAGCCTCCTTCTAGGAATCTTCAACGCATGGGATGACCTATTATTGTTATAATTTGCCTCCCCAAGTTCCAAGAAAGGGGATAATGAAGCCGACATAACAAGGAAGAAGTTAACAGTGCTCGTAAGGGTTGATCTTGGTTGTCAGCTTGACTGGATCTAAGATCACCTAAGAGGCGTGGGTCTGTGAAGGTATTAGCTGGAAGCGTCACTTCAGGGGGCACAGTCCTCCCTCAGAGTGGACAGCCCAACTGTAAAGAGGTCTGAGGAAGAGCAGTGCTTATTTTGCCTGCCTTCCTCCTTGTTGGTACAAGCGCCTATGCTGTTGCTGCTGCTGGCATCCCTCACAGAGGTCAGGACCTTCGTGTCTCTGGGCTTCAGAGACTAATGTCCCTCAGAATTGTAACAAATGCCCATTTACCCTTACATGCAAATCTATGTAGAGATTTGGGGAGAAATTCCCAGTGTTCCTATACAATGCATTGGCTTGATATTATGCAGCCATCTGATGTGACACTGTGTTGTGTTCATGTGCCTGCCGGACAGAGTGGTTGTCTGGCTCAGTATAATGCGGGCTTCCAGTTGGGTTAAGCAGAATTCACGAGGGAGATGGGAAAGTGAGGACACCTTAGTCTTAGGACTTAGTATTTATAGTGCTGTTGAGGAAAGGGGCTACATTTTACAAGCAATGCGTTATAATTACAGTTCTACCACAGAAAGGACAAAAGTGTAGTAAGCTTTATATTGGCTTGCAAGTTGCCCAAGACACATTCAGCTGTTTTGCTTGAACATGGTTCAGACCGTTGTCTAACTGAATGAGTGGCCAATGACATACAGTTAGGAACTCTCCCTTAAAAACATAGATTTGGGTTTAGTGTTTTAAAATCTGAAGGTCTAGCCTGTACTCACACATGGCAAGAATCTGCTGGAGCTGAGCTCTCTCTAAGTGGTGTGCATTGCTACCATCTCAAATTCTCACTTATTTGCCAGTCTGAAATCATTTACACATTAGTTAGTTCATAGTGTGTGTGTGTGTGTGTGTGTGTGTGTGTGTGTGTGTGTGTGTG
>CAJQZJ010032315.1:2864750-2889601 GCA_907164525.1 Lophiomys imhausi | reverse complement strand
ATGAGGCAATGTTGGCTGCTGGGGGAGAGAAAACCATTCTTTTTTGAGGGGTAGCCATTTGTGTATGGGTGTAGGATCCCTTGTGGCTGCACACTCATGTACCTAGTTGGGCAGCACTAATTGGACTTAATGAATTTCTAAAATAACATTTAAAAAAGACATGAAATTAGGAAGAGGACATGTTGGGCAGGGCTAGGAAGAATTAGGGGTACAAGTATATTTCATTGTATACATGTATGAAAGTCTCATAATAATTTAAAAAAGGAAACCTTCCAGGCGATCCAGAGTTCTAACAGTTTCTATTTGTAGGAGCTGCCCTGACCCCTGAGAACACCGAGTAAGCAAAAGTGAGAAAACACACATGGAGCAGCCGTACACTCACCTATGGGATCCACCCAAATCCCAAGAATGTCCTGTGGGATCCTGATCTCTAGGGATTCCAGAGTGGGGTCAGTTAAGTCCACATCCTGATGAACCACCTTAGCCAGCGCTTCAGATGCCAACATGTTGCCGTTAAGTACTCTGCTGAGAAGTTCTGCTGTTTCCTCCTCTGTGGACTGCAGTTCCACAGTGATCTTTTCCCCTAGAATAAGGACAAACCGGAGCCATGGTGGCTTCTTGAGAGTTTAGGGTAGAATGAACAGCAGCTGGTAGTGGGGCAGGGAGAAGAATGGGCTGAGCTCAGGTTAGGTGGGGACAGTATGTCCACAGCAATGGTTCGGAAACCTTGCGGACCAGCAGGATCACCTGCGGTACCTCACAGAGCTCTGGATGTTGGTAGCTCCATGCCTTTCACCTCAGTGGAGAGGTTAGGTTCCAGGTCTCAACCTGCTTCCCAGAAAAACGTCTACGTTTTGAAAGTTTTGCATTCAATTTAAGGGGCCCCGTAGACCAGATGAAATTCTTCAGCCTTTAATAATTAGTTTGTTACTTAGTTTTCCCTTTGATCTTTCTGGTGCACAGGTTGCTCTTTCCTGTTGGAATGTTCTCGAAAAGGATGTAGATTTTATCCACATACAGAAATTCTTCTACTTCCTTCTGTAATACTGCTTTGAACAGAAGCAGTTTATGCTTATGTTCAGGAGTATCAGATGAGACATAGTAATCTTTGAATTCGATAAAACTTAGTGGCCAAAATGGCACACACAAAACTCTCCTCCATGAAAGCCACTGCAAACTGGATGGGAGCTGGCCATCTTTCCAACAGAAACGGAGAAAAGAGGCCTTGAATTTCTCTCTTAAAGCATGCCCCTGGCGAGTCTGGCTGCCAACCTCCAAGAGAAGAAAGAGAAAGAAGAGGCTGGGAAAATAGGCAAAGGTAGCTGGACATGGTAGCACATACCTATGAGCCTAGAACACTTGGGGGGTGGTTGCCAGAGAATTAGGACTTTAGGTTCCGCCTTGGCTATGTCGCAAGTAGAAGGTCAGTTTGGATCACATGAGACTCTGTCTTGACAGTAGCAAAAGGTATAGCAGATTAATAGTAAAAAGTGACAGCTGGAAGGGAAAGATGGCGGCAACCTGCACAGACACATTCTGAGCGAGGAGAAATCAGCTAGATCACCACAGAGATATACTTGTGTTGAGCAGCAATCTGAGAAGCGAGAGCCTGGGTAGGCTCACCCAGTGAACCCAGGGACAATTAAAGTCCTTATGCTAGACTTCCACACACTCAAAAAAATAGAACAGTCAGACGCAGGAGCTGGCGCACTTCATACAAAGAAGAGCCAGTGGGAATGAACCACTAGCTTCCTGAGCCCCCAGCTTCCACACAGTTGTGCCAGCACCCAAAAGAGAACCAGTGGAGCCACCGGAACTATAATTTCGAGGTGTTTCTCATTGGGATTTACAACATGGTGGGATGTGATTGACAGGCAGGTGGTTGGGCTAGGTGGTGGTGGAGCAGTCTTAGTGGCAGCACCGTTTCTGGTCACAGATGCCATTTTGTAATGCCCTGCGATTATGCCGTGCACCTCAGCTGGGCACCCAGTCTGCAACATCGAGAGTCCCAGCCCTAGAGCTGGGAAACAGTTCTGGGGCATTGCACATCAGCCTAAATGACACAGATTGTTCTAGATCAACAATAGTTTTGTCTAAGAGGTACAAACTGCTCTGGAGATCCACTAGGAGCATCAGAAGAAGACCAGGACAACAGACCTGATACATGGGCTGCCAAGGAACTAATAGACCCCCACTGACTCAGGCAAGCTGGCCTAGAACACATTACTTACAGCCAGAGACACTCAGGTATCTATCTGGTCCCCAGAAGCCACCACACTACCCTGATGTCCCTGGGAGGGCCCCACAGAGAGGTGTCATTAGCAGCCACAGGGGTCCTTCCCTGCCCTCTGGCCTCCAGGCACTCCCAGAGACCTGGGTCAACCACTGCATGGAGCCAGAGGCACTCAGTCAGGCTCTTGACCCCCAGTGCCTCTGCTCTGCCCCACTATCCTTGGGAACGCTTCTCAAAAGAGGTCTCACTAGCAGCCACAGGTGGGCTTCCCTGGGCCTTTGGCCTCCAGTCAATACCAGCAACTCAGGTCAATCACCAAATAGTGCCAGAGATACTAAATCAGGCTTCTGGCCTCCAGACACCTCTGCACCACCCTGCTGCCTCTGAGAGAGCTCCTCAGAGAGATTTCATTAGTGACCACAGAGACACTTCACTGGCCTCTGGTCTCCAGGTGCTTCCAGCCACCCAGGTCAACCGCTGCATAGCACCAGAGACATTCATTCAGGATTCTGACCTCCAGGTACCATTGCTCTGCCCTGCTGCCTCTGGAAGAGTCCCTTGGAGTGGTCTCACTAGCAGACACGGGGGCACTTCCCTGGCTGCTGGCCTCCAGGCATTTCTAGTAACCCAAGTCAACCACTGCCAGAGGCACTCAGTCAGACTTCTGGGCTCCAGATACCTATGCACTACTCCACTACCCCTGGGAGAATTCCTTGGAGAGGTCTTGCTTGTAGCCATAAAAGCTACATCCCTACCAACCTTCACGAAGTGACCCTCTGGATCACAAGGTCATACAGGTCCATACAGAAACATCCAGGATCAATACCTGGACTCTTTCAAGGGCACCAAACCTAGTGGGCACCAGGACCAACCAACCAAGGGCGAGGAAAACAAGTTGGCTAAAAACCAATGAAGGAACACAAACAACAAAAACCAGGGCACTATGGCAGCACCAGAACCGAGCTGTCCTAGTACAGCAAGCCTGGACCATCCTCACACAGCAGAAACACAAGAAAATTATAACAAAACTATAATTATGAAAATGATAGGGATTTTAAAAGAAGAAAACAAATCCCTTAAAGAATTTAAAGAAATAATAATTCAACAGATGAAAGCAATGGAGAATTCCATTAAAGATCTCCAAGCTAACTCAGTCAAACAAGAGTGGGAAAGAGACAAAGCTATGAAGATTTGCAGACAAAGACAACCAAATTGAAGCAAGAAATGTATAAAACAGTTCAAGACCTGAAACTGAAAATGGAGGCAATAAAGAAAACACAAGCAGAAACAATCCTGGAGGTAGAAAACCAAGGAAAGAGAACAAGAACTACAGACATGTGTATCACAAATAGGATACAAGAGATGGAAGACAGAATCTCAGGCATGGAAAACTCGATTGAAGACATTCGTACAACAATCAAAGAATATGAGAAATCTAAAAAAATTACTCACCCATAACATCCAAAAAGTCAAGGACTCAATGAAAAGATGGAACGTAAGAATTATAGGCATAGATGAAAGAGAAGACTCCCAACTCCAAGGTCCAGGAAACATTTCCAACAAAATCTAAAGAAAGATATCCTGGTAAAAATCCAAGAGGCATGCAGAACACCAAATAGATTAGAGCAGAAAAGAAATTCCTCCCACCACATAATAATTGAAACTCCAAATGTACAGAACAAAGAAAGAATATTAAAAGCTGTAAGAGAAAAAGGTCAAGTAACATATAATGGCAGACCCATCAGAATTACATCTGACTTCTCAGAAAATTTAAAAGCCAGAAGGGCCTGGGAAGACATCCTACAAGCCCTAAGAAACCACAGATGCCAGCCCAGACTACTAAACCTAACAAAACGTTCACTCACCATAAATGGAAAAAATAAGATATTCCATGACAAAACCAAATTTAAACAATATCCATAAATCTAGCTCTACCAAAGATCCGAGAAGGAAAATTCCAACCCAAGGAAGATAATTATGTCCGAGAAAACACAGGAAACAAAAAACTCCACTGCAGCTAAACCAAAAGAAACACACAAACACACAACACTACCTACATCAAAATGACAGGAAATAACAACCTATGTTCATCAATACCTCTCAATATCAATGGATTCACCTCCCCAATAAAAAGACACAGGCTTACAGAATGGATCCATAAACAAGACCCATCATTTTGCTGCATACAAAAAAATGCACCTCACTAACAGAGGTAGACTCTACCTCAGAGTAAAAAGCCGATAAAAGGTTTTACAAACAAATGGTCCCAGGAAGCAAGCTAGTGTAGCCATCCTAATATCAAATAAAATAGACTTTCAACCAAAATTAATCAAAAATGACAGGGAAGGACACTACGTACTCATCAAAGGAAAAATTCATCAAGATGGCATCTCAATACTGAATATCTGTGTCCCACATACAAGGGCATCCACATTTGTAAAAGAAACTCTTCTAAAGCTTAAACCACACATCGATCCCCACACATTAATAGTGGGAGACTTCAACACCCCACTCACACCAATAGACAGGTCATCGAGACAGAAATCAGAGAAATAATATACCTTCTTTTCAGCACCTCACAGAACCTTCTCTAAAATTGAACATATATATAGTTGGACAAAAAGCAAGCCTCAACAGATACAAGAAAATTGAAATAACCCCTTATATCTTATCAGACCACCTTGGATTAAAACTGGACTTCAAAAACAACAGAAACAACAAAAAATATTCATGGAAACTGAACAACTCTCTACTCAACAATCAATAGGTCAGGGAACTAATAAAGAAGGACATCAAAGACTTCCTAAAATCCAACGAAAATGAAGGCACAACATACCCAAACCTATGGGACACAATGAAAGCAGTACTATGAGGAAAGTTCACAGCACTAAGTGCCTTCAAAAAGAAAATGGTGACAGCTCATATTAGCGAATTAACAGCAGAAGTGGAAGCACTAGGAAAAAAAAAGAAGCAAACACTCCCAAGAGGAGCAGAAGGCAGGAAATCATCAAACTCAGGATTAAAATCAACAACTTAGAAACAAAAAGAACAATACAAAGAATCAACGAAAGCAAGAGTTGGTTCTTTGAGAAAAATCAACAAAATAGACAAACCCTTAGCTAAACTAACTAAAAGGCAGAGAGAAAATACCTAAATCAACAAAATCAGAAATGAAAAGGGAGAAATAACAACAGACATCAAGGAAATCCAAAGAATCTTTAGGTCTTACTTCAAAAACCGGTACTCCAAACATTTGCAAACCTAAGTAAAATGGACAATATTCTTGATAGATTCCAACTACTAAAGTTAAATCAAGATCAGGTTAACAAATTAAACAGTCCTATAACCCCTAAGGAAGTCTCCCAGCCAAAAAAAAAAAAAAGCCCATGGCCTGATGGGATGATGTTATGCATTCTAAATGTTAATTAACTTGCTCCTAGAAGCCTGCTGTGCACTAAGTGAAGCTGTGCATTGTCTCTGATTGGTTAAATAAATGCTGAAGACTGAGATTAGGCAAAGACAGATGTAGGAGGGACTAAGGTACTGCGACTTCTGAAGCAGAGAGATTGATGGGTAGAAGAAGCCTCCAGAAGAAGGAGAAGAAGCCAAGAGCAGGAAGGAGGACACATGCCATGGGTTAGAGAAAGGAACATCATTGCATGTGGCCTGGCACATGGGCATAGCATGGCGAATAACAGTCCAGTGTATGTATGTATATATGGGGTCATATTTGGGGAATAGAATTAAGGGCTAGCTTAGATGGGTTAAGAGTGCACAACTGCAGAGCAAAGCTAGTTAAAATCCATCAGGTGTCTTTGTGTGTGTTTATTTATAATGGTGGGTTAAGGATTAACAACACACATTATAATCTATTATTAATTATAATTAAATATAATCTAAATACTGGTAAATGATTTAAGTAGCCATTTTCTTAAAAATGGTGCCTAACCCACAGCAATTAGAATCCATGCTTACAGTCTGCGAAGGCCCGGGTAAAAGGAAGTTTCCTAATCAAAGACTGGGGAACTGAACCCAAATACATTTCAAAGGCATGGCTCCCTTAAGAGAAGCTACTGTTTTGCAGCAAGGAGCTAAGGCTATGTACTAAAAAACTGGCAGCTTTCTAGATGAGCTAGGGAGCAAAATTAACCACCTAGACTAAAAATGGAGGAATTCATTCTCAATACATTTTGGATTCCATTTGAGTTTGTTTTTCTTGGTATACAAATGATTTTTACACTGACAATTGTGGTTCTGTGTATCCTTTTTGAGAAAGATTGGACTAGGAAAGGCTTAGCAAAGGAAAGAATTTATAGATGGTATGCTAAATTACCAACAATGACAATGGGGGAAGGAGGGAAGCACTTCCAGATAGATAAGACAAAATTACTGGCAGCTGGAGCTCAGAGCTCCCTGACTACTAGGTGCTTGTCAGGGATATCTGCAATAAACCCGCCAATGAGATGCAGCTGAAACTAGATTCCAAGGAATGATGAACAAAATTGCAGCATAGGATGGCACAGTTAGCCAAGGCTTTTGGAATATTGATTCTTTGCTTGATTTCTGTTTAGACGGCTTTGATTTTTCCCTATATTGGGAGGTAGAAAGGACATTTTTGTGGTTTGGCAATGCTAAAACATGAGATTTTTAAAGGGTTTGAACAGATTTGAAATTGTCACTGTAGTTCAGAGTTGCTCTCTGGGTTACAGAGTTACTATTATCTGGGATTTAAGTGAAATATTTCAGCAATGCAATAATGGCACATGCCCTTAATCAAATCATACTGGAGGCAAAACAGCAGATCTCTGAATTCCAGACCAACCTAGTCTAAACAATGAAGTCAGGGCCAGACCCCTGCTGATAAGATATGGCTACTTGCTAAAGACAGTCTAGAATTCAAAATGACACATTTTTCCTTGAAGGTACTATATAAGTTTTTGCTTAGTAATAAATAATAATGCCTGTACTGATCTAATGAATAATACACATAATCTTAAATGTATATAAAGAGAAAGATGTGAAAAGTCAGTCTCCTTTGGTTTAGAGTACCATGATATGCTATTTTATGTTAGCTTTTCTTAACTGTTGGTAGTAGGAGGCATGCAGCTTGTAAATTGGTCCCCCAGCCTTACTCTGTGTCTTTATATTGACTAATCTCTCTCTCTCTCTCTCTCTCTCTCTCTCTCTCTCTCTCTCTCTCTCTAAGAACTAGTTTCAAGAGGCATTTTGGCCCTAAAAGAAATATGTTAGTTACTGGGCATGGTGGTGCATGCCTTTAATCCCAGCATTTGGAAGGCAAGTGGATCTCTGTGAGGTCAAGACTAGCCTGGTTTACAGAGTGAGTCCAGGACAGTCAAGGAAACACAGAAAAATCCTGTCTTGAAAGAAAGAGGGAGGGAGGGAGAGAGGGAGAGAGAGAGATATTAGTCAATATAAAGACCCAGAGTTAGGCTGGGGGACCAATATACAAGCTGCATGCCTCCTACTACCAACAGTTAAGAAAAGCTAACATAAAATAGCATATCATGGTTCTCTAAACCAATATCATCAAGAATGGGGCTCCCATGGGAGAATTGGGACTCAGACTAATACAAAATGGTGTAATTAATATTATTGTTTAAGAAAGGTAATTCAATGAATTAAATTCATACCTTGATCCCAAAACTTGGGAGACAAGGAAAAAAAAGGTTCCTTGTGTGTTCGAGGCCAATCTAATCTACAGAGCAAATCAAGACAGCCCAGGCTACAAAGAGAAATCTTCTCTCAATAAGGATAGATATATCCACATAGAAATAAAATCTCCAAGGAAAGGAGAAAAGTAAAGAAAAAATATAAATGCATACCTTTGATCCCAAAATGTGGGAGACAAAGGCAGAGACAGATAGTTTCCTTTTGAGTCTGAGGCCAACTTAATCTACAAACAGCCCAAACAACACAGGAAAAACCTGTCTCAATCAATTAATACATTTATATCAATATATATCAATATTTTTTGTTTCAGAACAAAGGGACTAGACACCAAAGAAGACAAGACAAGTAGCCCAAATGATCCAGCCTCATACACTACCTAAATAGATGTTTCTTCAAAAATCTACATCCAGAACAATTTCAAAATGGCTTGCTAAAATGATCCAGCCTCACAGACTGTTCCAGCCAGGACTTCCATAAAGCCCTGAACTTTCTCTCCCAAAGTTCAGCTTCAGACTACAAATTGCTCAGGACATTCAAATTGCTGAGCACATAAGAGACTGGACAACAAATGTTACTATTAACTTGCTTAATCAATTTTCCATTTTATTTGGGCCCCAAAATAGGTTTATTGTGTCAAAAATCAGCAGGAAAAAAATTTAAGAGAACAATACCCCATTCCCAAAAGGTGGGGTGGGTGATTTTTTTGGTCATAGATGTAGTCATTTAGGGGGATTGGTCACAAGGTGTTAAATGGTCCTGTTAAGCAAGATATAGGAGTTAGACTTAGGAATTTCTTTGTTTTTCCTTTCTCTATCCTTCTTTCTCTCTTATATAGGTGGAAAAAACTTGAATAGAAAAGAAGGGAGAGTATGGGTATATAATATAGAACTGATAAGATATAAGGGTAGATTATTGAATCTGCTCTGAAACTTAAAAAGTTATTGTTATTCTCAAAATAAGGTTATCTTTGGACACACTGTTATAGAATATTTTATATTGATACAAAACTAAGGTTAAATTTTGATGTATTGGTATAGAATTTTATATTTTGATACACATATATGTATATTTCAACTCTTATATAAAGTATTGTGCCTATACAACTCATTTAAAAGTACAGGTTTACTTCCAATCCTTTTATGGGTTGCTATTACAACGAATTTAGGAGTCTGGGTAATACAAGTTGATGCCTGGCCAGTCAAGATCCTGGTCATGTCAAATATTAGTCTTAATTTATCAGAAAAAATATGCTTCCTAGGCAAAACAGATAATAAATTGTTACAAATATACAGTTTGCCTGCTCAAACATTAAATAGATAGATTTATAAGTAAATCAATTGATGTCTTCAAAATCCTTAGAGGCATACAGAAAATGGCATTTAAAGACGTTTTTATTATTTTAAGAATTGTTTGACTTAAGAAGGTTGGCTCCTGACTGCTCCCATTTAACTTGAAAGGAGACAATGAGAATCAAAAAATCTCCATTAGGAGATAATTCTTACTGGGCATAAAATGCCCCTGCTCTCTCAACAGACTATATATAGTCCAAAGATGGACCAGAGCTTAAATGCAGGTAAGTTGATGATCTGATTCTGCAGAGACAATGGGTAAACTCTTCTTTTTTCCTGCTTCACAATTTAGTCTGTGAGATATGCTTGGCCAGAAGGCTGAAGATGATGCTCCAATGGTATTGAGAGATACTTGAGACTATCCAGGCATCAAACTATCATTTTTCCTTTTGGAAACTGCTCTCCTGTACTTTCTACTGACTCAAATAATAACTTTATCCCTTCTTATGTTTTTTATGGGGTTGAAGACATAATAGTCATAAAATTCCAATTGAACTTGAGTTGTTTAGGATTTAAAAGGAAATTTTCAAATCTAAATCAAATCATTAGGTTTATAAATATAGGATACAATAGAAAATATTTAGGCTCAGAAGTTTAGACACTTCAAGATAGATAAATGTTTTTCTCTTCTTCAAGATTGCCTGATACAAATAGGCTAAACATTATGTGTCAACTTTTATAGATGGTTTTCTTGATTGTTTTATATTTGTTCTTACTGTTTTTACTATATGATTAAAAATTAGCCTTTTCATTAGACAAAGGGAGGGAATTAATGGGGTGATGTTATTCATTCTAAATGCTAATTAACCTGCTCCCAGAAGCCTGCTTGCTGTACACCAAATGAAACTCTGCTACCTTTCTTGTTATCCATTGTCTCTGATTGGTTAAATAAATGCTGAGGCCTGAATTGGACAAAGGTAGGTGGGACTAAGGTGTTCGGACTTCTGAACCAGAGTGGTAGAAGGGTAGATGAAGTATCTAGAAGAAAAAAAAAGCCAGAGCAGCAGGAAGGAAGACACACAATGGGGTAGATGAAAGATCATGCCAGGTTGCCTGGAACGTCAGCATAGCATGGAAAATAATAGCCCAGGGGACATATGATTATATGGGGCTTTATTCAGGAATAAAATTATAAGCTAGCTTAGATGGACCAAGGTTGCTCAAATCAGACCAAGGCTTGTTAAAATCCATCAGAGATGTATATGTTTATTTACATTGGTGGGTTAAGGATTAACATCACTGACCAATTAAATATAAACTAAATACTGGCAAATAATATAATTACTTAATTTCTACAAGTGCCAGATAGCTTCAGCACAGAGTTCTACCAGACCTTCAAAAAAGAGCTAATACCAACACTCTCCAAACTCTTTCTTCCACAAGATAGAAACAGAAAGAACACTGCCAAACTCATTCTATGAGGCCACAGTCACCCTGATTCCTAAACCAAAGACCCATCAAAGAAAGAGAATTTCAGACCAGTTTCCCTCATGAACATAGATGCAAAAAAAAAACCTCAATAAAATACTTGCAAACCAAATCCAAGAACACATCAAAAGTATCATAAACCATGATCAAGTAGAGTTCATCCCAAGAATGCAGGGTTGGTTCAACATATGAAAATCCATCAACATAATTCACCATATAAACAAGTTGAAAGAAAAAAACCACATGATCATCTCCCTAGATGCTGAAAAAGCATTTGATAAAATCCGACACTCCTTAATGCTAAAAAGTCTTAGAGAGAGCTGGCATACAAAGATCATACCTAGAAATAATAAAGGCAATATACGTCAAGCCAGTAGCCAATATCAAATTAAATGGAGAGAAACTTAAACCATTTCCTCTAAAATCAGGGACAAGGCAAGGATGTGTACTCTCCCCATATCTCTTTAACATAGTACTTGAAGTTTTAGCTAGAGCAATAAGACAGCTAAAGGAGATTAAGAGGATACAAATTGGAAAGGAAGAAGTCAAAGTATCCCTATTCACAGATAATATGATAGTATATATAAGTGACCCCAAAAATTTCACCAGAGAGCTCCTGAAACTGATAAACACCGTCAATAAGGTGGCTGGATACAAAATTAATTAAAAAAAAAAAAACCAGAAGCCCTTCTTTATACAAAAGACAAATGGGCCGAGAAAGAAATCAAGAGAAACAACACCCTTCACAATAGCAATATAAAATACCTGGGGGTAACTCTAACCAAGCAAGTGAAAGACCTGTATGATAAGAACTTCAACTCCTTGAAGAAAACAACTGACATCAGAAGATGGAAAGATCTCCCATGGTCATGGATAGGTAGGATCAATATAATAAAAATGGTCATCTTACCCAAAGCTATATAAAGACTCAATGTAATTCTTATCAAAATACCAACACAATTCTTTATAGATCTTGAAAGAACAATTCTCAACTTCATATGGAATAACAAAAACCCCAAGAACAGCTAAATCAATCCTGTACAAAAAAAACAAAAAAACAAAAACAAAAACAAAAAAACAAACCCAAACATCTGGAGGTATCACCATCCCAGATTTCAAGCTATACGATAGAGCAATAGCAATAAAAACAGCATGATTCCAGTATAGAAATAGACCAGTTGATCAATGGAATCAAATAGAAGACCCAGAAATAAAACCACATACCTACAGTCACTTAATTTTTGACAAAGAAGCCAAAACTGTACAATGAAAAAAGAAAAGCATCTTCAACAAATGATGGTGGTCTAACTGGATGTCGACGACATGTAAAGGAATACAAATAGACCCATATTTATCACCTTGCACAAAACTCAAGTCAAAGTGGATCAAAGAAGACCTTAACATAAAGTCAGACATACTAAATCTAATAGAAGAGAAAGTGGGAAAAGCCTCAAACACATTGGCACAGGTGACAACTTCCTGAACAGAACACCAATAGTTCAGGCTCTAAAACCAATGATCAATAAATGGGACCTCATGAAACTGAAAAGCTTCTGTAAGGCAAAAGACACTGTCATTTGAACAAAACAGCAACCTACAGACTGGGAAAAGATCTTTACCAACCCCACATCTGACAGAGGGCTAATATCCAAAATTTATAAAGAACTCAAGAAATTAAACACCAAGAAACCAAATAATCCAATTTAAAAAATGGGGAACAGAGCTAAACCGAGAAGAAATGCTCAACATCCTTAATCATCAGAGAAATGCAACTCAAGAGGACTCTGAGATTCCATCTCACACCTGTCAGAATGGCTAAGATCAAAAACTCAAATGACAGCACATGCTTTCGAGGTTGTGGAGAAAGGGAAACACTTCTCCATTGCTGGTGGGAGTACAAACTTGCACAACCACTATGGAAATCAGTCTGGTGATACCTTAGAAAACTTGGAATAGCTCTACCTCAAGACCCAGCCATACCACTTCTGGGTATACATCCAAATGATTCCTCACCAAATCACAAGGAAGTTTCCTCATCTATGTTCATAGCAGCCTTCTTTGTAATAGCTAAAAACTAGAGACAACCCAGATATCCCTCACCTGACAAATGGATTTAAAAAAAGAAAAGTGGTACATTTACACAATGGAACACTACTCAGCTATCAGAAACAAGGAAATCAAGCAATTTGCTTCCAAATGGATGGAACAAGAAAAGCTCATCCTGAGTGAGCTAACCCAGACCCACAAAGATAGATGCATATGACATCTATTCACTTATAACTGGATTTTAGTCATATAGTACAGGATAACTAGTCTACAACCAACAGACGGAAAGGAACAGGAACATAGACTTTGTTACCTGTTAGTGGGACACTTTGCCCTAGTGGAGCTGCCATGTGGGCCTCCAGTGCAAGAGGAAGCTCTTAGCCCTCATATGACTGCTGAACTGAGGGGAGCTGGTATGTAGGGCACCCCATACCGGAGGAGTAGGATAGGTGGGAGAAGGGGGAAAGCTGGGAGGGTGGGACTGGGAGGGGTGGAGGGAGGGGACTGTGATAGAGATGAAGGAATAAATAAACATTAAAAAATAGAAGAAGAAAAAAGATTCTTATACTTACCCAAATCATTTGTAAACTTGTTGGATTCTTCTCCACAAATTTTTTCCCCCAAGCCTGGAAACTGAATTAGTCAGAGTTTGACAAAACAAAACAAAAACAAAAAACAAAGCCAACAATAAACCCCACCCCCACAATTAGCTCTGATGAGTTTCATAGTTAGATTTGAAACTCAAAAACTTTCATTGTAGAAATCAGCTTGAACATGGAATTAAGTCAGCTTGTTTCTGTGCTTAGCTTTCTAATATTTTCCTGTTCCTTTGCAAGTCTAGAAAATCCATTCCATGGCTAAGTCTGGCTTCCTCATGTCCTGTCAGCTTTCTGCTGGAGAGCCATAGGACTGGAAACATATTAATACTGCTGTGAATGCTCATGTTATTAGCTAAATCCCTAAAATAATTTCCTTCTTCAAAACAGATGCATGTATGTATGTGTTTTATGTGTACTCTGTATGTATGTATGTCTGTCACCAAAAGAGGGCATTGGATCCCATCACAGATGGCTATGAGCTGCCATGGGGGTATTTGGAATCCAACTCAGGTTCTCTGGGAGAATAGCCAGTGCTCTTAACCATCGAGCCATCTCTCCAGTCCCTAAAACAAATTTCCTAAAGGTGGACAGAAGAGACTAGAAGGCAGTTTCAGATTGTATTTCCATTTTCAGGTACATCTCTCCAACTGTCAGGTACATCATTAGCTTTCAGGCTAGAAGATGACAGAAAAAGGAAAAAGGAAGAAGAGGGATATTGTAGTGACCTGTGGCTTAAGTATCAATTTCAGAGTGAGGAATCAAGTGAGCCTTTTCTCTCCTCTCCGTGTCAGTGTTCGATAAACACATTTTACTCCTGACCCTCAGAAGGCATTTTTTCCCCTCAAAATACTGCTGACTCCGGATATTCCTGCTGTTTTGGGGAAGGAACTGCTTCACATACTTGAACTTGCCCAGCCTCAGATGATCAAAAAATCATAACGGCCACAGCACCTGCTATTCTTTTTCCTCTTTTGCAGAGAAGAGACCTGCAAGGGCTGGCACTCTGCCAGTTGACCAGCCCCCACAGCTGCAAGGGCTGGCACTCTGCCAGTTGACCAGCCCCCACAGCTGCGTTCAGAGCCATTTAGAGGAATGCACAGAGGGGGCCTCAAATGAAAATATCTAAAGTAGATCTAATGGAAAGTATTTGTTTCATAAAATCTGGTATTATTTCATGAACAATTGCCTGGGCTTGTTCTAATGTTCGGGGGCACATATTACCCATAAAAGTAATGCTGACACATATCCAATCCAGTTGCTCAACCAGCCCTTGTATCCAAGTGTCTCCATCAGTCACAACAGAGAACAAGCTTCCTTCATTTAGCTCACTGAAGGCAGGTAGTAAAGGGCATGAAGAAAAAATAGTCTGCAGAGATTTCAGACAATTTTATCTATTCTCTTCTCATACCTGTGATCAATATTTTGCTTAATTCTAAAGTACTCCTCAGCTTTTAAAGTTTGCTAAAAATATTGAAAATTTTTATATTATTGTTTGTCATAAAGCTCCATCCTCTCAAATTTGCAAAACAAGAGAGGCATACAAAAAGCATCAGAATCCTCAATGGCACAGACTCAGGAACCATTTCCTATGTTCAAGCTGTCATGCTGTGCTGTGTCACTTCAGCTCTCTGTGACACCCTCATCACAGGGAATAATAGATCTTCCCGCACAGAATTGTTATAAGCTGAACAGGCTAGAATTCATAAAGCCTGGCACACAGTGAGCACTCCTATGTGTCTGCTGGTATTACTGTTCCACTAAGAATACTGGCTTTTTCTCTTCATTTCCACACATATAGACTCATAATCACTGTTTGTCATGATCATATTTTTACAGTATAATAAAGGGAGATTTCACCCAATTCCAAGCCCATAATCAAGGCAAAACATTCGATAAACGTTTTAGTAAAAGGCTCGCTGTTCATTCTGAGGGGAACAGAGCCACGGAGGCAAGTGTCTCACAGGTGCCTTGGCCCTGACCTCTTACCTTGTTCTCCATGTTCTGTTTTATAACTTCCTGCACTAACACATCCGCCAGGGTCTTGAAATCTGCAGCGAACTTCTTGTTTTTCTCCGTGCCTTTCTTCTCCTCAATGAGCAGCTGGAAGAGGGCTTCCTGCTGCCGGCACGCCCTGGCGATGTTAGCAGCCTTCTCAGAGACACGGAGCAGTTCCCGGAGGATGTCTGACATTTCTAAAGCCTTCACAGCCTCACCCACCCTCTGGCTCTCGGCTGCAAAAGCACAAGAATGTGAAAGAGAAAGCAGCTCAGAGAGCTATGTCAGGGTGCCTCTCCCGCTAACACCCAGCTTGCAGCAACCTGTCAGCATTGCTGGCCCGCTCGCTAGTGGATCACATCATTTGCAGCATGCAAGCCTGAAGTAACAATCTAAATACTGAAATTTAGTTCTCAAAATCTTGCAAAACAATTACACTCTCAATAACTCATCTCTCAAAGATTTGAAATTTCAGTGAAAGAAAAAAAAATCTTTGAATAAGAATCTATGTTACAGAGCCCCAGACAGGGGGTATCACAATGTCAGAGGAAAGCCAGACTCTTACAATGACCTTAATTGTAACACAGCCTTATCATGCAGACTGAAGCAGCACTGGGTCTATGAGAAGGATGAGGGGTGATATTCATGCTGCCCACTCCATGTGCTAAATGGCAGAGCAGCAAGCATTGTGTCCTGCAGGACTCTGAGGTCACCCTGGGGCTAGCTCCATAGAGCTTCTCACAGCCAACTTAATTAAAAAACATTCCAGTGTGGCCCATCAAGCAGTAGCTTACACAACAAAGTGGGGGGCGGGGGAGGGGGCTTGTACCTTTTCTGGACCTGAGAAGTTCTGGCTTCTTCGAACCATATAGTACATCTACATCTTTCTGTTTTCCTTTATTTGTGTGACCCTGGCTGTCCTGGAACTTACTCTGTAGATCCGTCTGTCTCTGTCTCCCAAATGCTAGGATTAAAGGTTTGGACCACCACACCCAGCTGCCTATCTACTGGGTCTGCCTTGAAATGCTTCCATTGTATCTTTGTTTTTCAAAGTGAATCATTCTGCCTCCATTCTGAGACAACTGTTGTGAGGACTATCCTGCCCTGTGTCACAGCTTGGGAACTGAATTTAAGGGTGGAGTAACTTCTAAAGGGTTACACAAGGCTAAAAGGTGGGGCTCAGAATTGCTCATGCTCAGCACTGGGGTTCTTTATTGTCACAACAGTTTCCTCTATTAGAAGAAGCTTGATGCTGAGAACTCACTCAGCTATAAAAGTGCTGGTGCAGGGACACGGTGAGCTGTTAAAGCCTGTCTTAAGTTTGCTCAAAATGTTTTCTTCTCATGGTTGACTTCCTAAGGAAATATGTTCCTCAACAGAAATGAAGGAAAGGTGAATCAAACAATGAGACATCCCTTCTCCCTGTTCTACCTGTTTTACTGTCAGTGGTCATGTCTGGAGGTCAGCAGTAGGACAGGTGCTAACTCTCTGACGCTGGGCCTGGAAACACACAGGCTGCTGACAGAACTGTGCAAATCCCCACAGGTGGCCCTCTCCCATCAGCCAGTACCTTTAAGTCTTTCCTTGATCTGTGGTAAGAAAATAAGAATATAGTTTCATACAAGGTAGATTAAAATTATTTCAAGTAGGGAAGACTTTAAAATAACATGTTTTGTTTGGTTTTTGAGGCAGGTTCTCATGTTCCCCAGTCTGCCTCACACTTGCTATGTACTGAGAAAGTACCAGCCACTCCAACCTCCCCCTTGATGGCTGAGACTGCAGATACACACCAGTGTTCTGGTTTTCCTTCTGTTATTGTGATAATTGCCTTGCCTATAACCAACTTGGAGAGGTAAGGGTTTATTTGGCTTATTCTTCCTGCTCAGCTAGCTTTCTCATACAGCCTAGGACAACCTGAGTAAAGGCAGTATGCTGGGCCCTCTATCAATCAGCAGCTAAGAAAATGCCCCAAGACATGCCCACAAGTCCAGTCTGATGAAGCCAATTCTTCAGTTAATTGTCGTCTTCCCAGATATGTCAAATTGACAATAAAAACTAACCAGGGCTACCAGGTCTGGCCAAATGATAATGTGTTTATGCGTGTTGGTATATATGTGTATGTGTGTTTTGTGCATATGTATTTATGTGTGTTGGGGAGGTTACACGTGTATGTGGACGTATGTTCAGTTAGGAGTATATGCTGTGTAGACCAGAGGTTCATATTTCATGTCTTTCTTAAACACTTCCCTACTTTATGCTTGAGACATTTTATCTCATTTAACCTGGAATCCACAGATCGATTGGAGTGGCTAGCCATCAAGTCCCAGGGATCTGCCTATTTCTGTTTTCCAAGGGCTGGGATCAGAGGCACAGAGCACAGTTTTTATATGAGTGCTGGGGAGCAAGCAAGTCTTCATGCTGTGCACACTTTATTAACTGAGCATCACCTGTTTCCTACCCCATAAACTCAAATACTGATAAAATGTAAGAATTCTGTGTGGCTTGTAAATAATGCTTCTGAGGAATGATTAGTAAGGAAAAGCATGAATGCTACAATATTAAGTACAAAATGACCTGTGGTCATATATACATACATATTCACACACACACACACACACACACATATACATTTGTCACTGTATTATCAATTTGTGTGGGGGGACTAATAGGTGAGGTTTTCTAGATAGTCAATTTATAGTATAGTGATAGATGACTTAATTTGACTTTTCCATAATCAAATATTCTATAGTAAATATGTAGTACATATAACTTATTTTTTATAATATAATTCTATAAGAAATGACATTATTTTATGTTTTGTGTGTTTCTAGTATGTGACTGTGACTCAATCTTGGGTCTTGCATATGCTAGACAAATGTTTTACACTGACCTACCTCCCTATCTGTAACTTTTTGATATATGAGACAGGGTCTTGCTAACTTACCCATGCTGGCCTTTAATTGGATATATAGTCCAGCTCGACCTTGAACTTCTGATCTTCTCACCCCAGAGTCCCAAACAGCTTGTATTACAGGCCTGCACCACCCAAGTCCAGCAAAGAAATGACATTTTTAAAAACTAAAAATTGACAGGTGGTGGTGGCATATACTTTTAATCCCATCACTTGGTAGGCAGAATCTGGAGGTCCCCCACTCTAGTCCTTACTTATTCTAGTAATGGTCACTTTCCCTGGCTGACCAATTATTCTCTGGCAGAAAGATCATTTCTTTCCCAAACTCACCCCATAGGACCCTGGAAGAGCCCTTCTTATCTCTGCCTGTTTATCTTCACTCATTCATGCAGGTAAGTGGAATTCTTGAGACAAGTTGTTTATTAAAAGAATTGGGGGTAATACCAACACACAATTTCTTCAGTTTTCTATGCAAATTATCTTTCAACTCACTTTAAAAAGCAAATTGAATTTATTTGTCTTACTTACGTTAAATGGCCTCTTTTGGAGGTCGGTTGGCACCCGATGGCAGGAATCTTAGTGGAACCATACAGGGAAGATGATTCACGCACAGGGCTAGGCAAGTCTCTTGTTGATAGTTTTTTGTTTTTCTTTTTAAGAGTATGTGTGTGTGCTTGAGTGCGCATGTGTGAGTGTGTTATTAGAGAGTAAAGGCCTGAGCGTGTCAGGTTAGTATTCTACACTAAGCTACATTCCTGGTTCTTGGATTTTTTGAGACAGGGTCTCACTGTGTACCTCAGGCTAGCCTTGAACTCAATTTTGAGCTGTATATCACTATTTAACTGACAGTTGGTTTCCCTTTGACTCTCAGAAAAGCCCTTTCCTCTGCTAGTGCTCATCCTCACTGTGAACTGCCTCACTAGGTACTTACTTGCTCATGGTCCAGTGATGTCCCTCCTAACTAGCTGGATGGCACTGGTGATGGAGACAGACCGGGCTACGATCATGACAAATGCCTAATTGTTCCTGTATTCATTTGCTGATTAATACTTGGTGGCCTCCAGATCACAAACTCACTTCCTCACCACTCTGGGGCTGGCTGCCCATCTGTCTGTGTCCTCACCTGGCCTCTCCTTTGTGGACATGGGACTCTGGCAAGTCTCCCACTTCTTATGAGGATGTAGTCAGACTGCATTAGGACCCACCCATGTGACCTCATGCCACTTTTAGAGGCCCTTCCTCCAAACAGTCATTTCTCAGTGTTCTTGGGGACTTGGCTCCAGGCTCTCCACAGACACAAAAATACATGTGTGCTCATGTTTTTGTAAAGTGAGTCAGTATTTGCATAGAACCTAGGCACATCCCTGGGGTTTTAAATCATCTCCAGATTACTAGTGATATCTAGCTAACTATAAATAAAAAGGTATCCATCTGTATTTAGGAAATAATGAAGGGAAACAGTTGTGTGTGTTCAACCAATATACACATTTCATCAAATATTTCCCACTTATGCTTGATGGAACCCAGGCAGAAGGGTTCATAAAGGAACTAGACTGCAGTCACATTCTGAGGTATTGGGGGTCAGGGTTTCAATACCCCAATTTTAGAGGAACACAGCCCCACCCTTAGCACCTCTCCTGAGAGAGGCCAACACAACCCACACTTTGTATTTCATTTTCTGGCCGAATAGTAAAAATGAGACAGATTTTCTTCTTTGTTTCTGTGGTCAAGAATTTTACTTCCACGAGACAAATTTTCCACTAGCTGCTACTCTAAGCAGCTGGGTCACTAGAGACACAGTGAGAACATCTTCTTCAGAATCCTTGTTCTGTAGCAACCTACCAAGCTACTGTTCAGCAAAACAGGCTTGATGAAGCTTCATTCTTCATCTCAGACTAAAAGTGTGTGAGTATGCACACATATAATACACGAATATCATAAATATAAGCATATATAGACATAAAATTGTGTCACAATGTCAGATAGAATTAGAGTCTCTGGCTTTGGGGAGATGATCAAGTCTAATTGGAAGAAAAAAAAATAGGGCAGTCAAAAACAGAACTCAAACAAACCAACCAGAGTAGAGAGCAGGTGAGGGGTGGCTCAGTCTTTAAAGTGCTTGCCATACAACCTGACTTTTGGTTATCAGCATTCAGAAAGATGAGCATGGGGGCCAATGCCTGTAACCCTAACTTGTTGGGGAGGGAGAGCAGGGACAGGTGATTTCCTGGAACTCACTGCTCAGGCAGATAAGCTGAACCAGAGAGACCCTGCTTCAAAGAGTGAGGTAGAGAGCAACTGAAGACACCCAAAGTTGCCCTTTGATTTCCTTATGCATGCACGTGTGTACATGCTGGTGCACATACAGGTGTACACACACACACACACACACACACACACACACACACACATGCAATGCCCACCCAACAAAACAATCCAAAACAAAAAAACCTATTTACAAAGACAGGACTCACGTTCAATATCTCCCTATTCTGTCAACTCATTAGAACATTGGAGGCAAGCCAGATCTGGCAGTGTGCATGCCTATGACCCCAGCACTCAGAAGGTGGGAAGAGAACAACTTGGGGGAATTCAAGGCCTACATAGCCACGTGCAACCCTGTGTCAAAAGAAATCCAAATCAGAAGCTTAAGATCACATTTGGGGCTAGGGGATGTGACACATGCCTAGCATGTGTGAGCTCTGATCACCACCAGTATAAAATGAAAAATAAAATAATCAGAATACTTTACACACGTTGAAGAAGCAGTGAGCAATAGAATGTGAAAGGCACAAGCTTTGCAATCAACTGACCTGGATTCGAGGTTCAGCCTCGACCTAGCTGTGTGGAACCAGGCAATTTACTCAGCCTCTCTGAGTCTTTCATCTGCAATTGGGGGATAAAACTTACCTTGCAGTGATGTCTGAAGAGAAAATGAGATGTCTGCAAGGCCACTAGCTCAGAGCCTGCACACAGTAAAGGATAAATGGCAGCTCTGCCTATTAAATACAACCTCACAGACACCACAACCACAGGTTTCTCCTTGAGAAAGTACGAGGCTGACAAGTTATGTGGGTCACCAAAACCTTCACTTTAAATTTACTAGTTCATTAAATCCCAAAGCCTGGGAACTATTTGCAATGCTCTGAACAACCTAGAACAAATTTCCTTTATGTAGGCCAGATCTGATCGCTTCACTTTCTGGGTGTATATGGGTGGAAACTCGGGCTTCCTGGAGGCTGTGTGGAGATGCTGGCCTCATGTCAGACCATCTGAGGGTGGCTGGGAGAGACACTTTTCTAACCATCTGAGGGTGGCTGGGAGAGACACTTTTCTATGATGTTTTGTCATCATAAGGGGACGTTTTGTCAGGAGTCTCTGTGAGGATTCTAGGGCCCAGTGTTCTGTCCTTTCCAGAAGAGCCTGGCCGTGCCTGAAGCTCGTTTGTTGCCCACAGTGACAGAAGCAAAGACAGAACAGTCAGCTCTCTCACAAAGAGCGGAATAGATCACAGTGCTCTATTGCCATCCCTCCTTCTGGCAGATAACCCAAGTCAAGTCGGCAGAGGCCATGCCCGTGACCCTTATACATCGACCACATCCTACCCCCCCTACCCCCGCCATTCACATCCTCGTCAGTCTTCTAAGCACCTCCTGAGTAATGGTGACTCGAACCCACTGTATGGAGACCCTGCTTGGCAGACAGCTGTGGCTGAAGGAAGGAAGAGATCCTGGGTATTTTACAAGAAGGTGTTTGTTGTGATATCTCTCAAGATCATGGAGGTGTCCAGGAGTCCTTCTAGGATGATGAATGCCAAGGTGTGGCCAAGGCTCTGCTCCGCTTACACTGCTATTGAGGGGAGGCAGACTCTGTTCTGCCAGTCCCCAGGAATTGTAGCACAGGGCTCAATCTTTTGTACAGCTTGCTAATAGTAACGGCGCGGATGCCCCTGGAGCTGCTCAATTGTCCACTTGGTCACCTAGCCCTGAGGAAACTGAACCATGAGCTTTACTATTGCCTTGTAGTCCTGCCTTTAAGTTTACTAGAAACTGAAATGTCTTCCTGGATGGATTTTCTGAGATTTAGCCATCAAACCTTTCTCGGAAGCCAGAATGGGACAGCCTGTGGTGTCAACTGTGGATTATCACTCTCTGTGTCACAGGCCCTGACTAAGTTTTCCCTTTCAGCCACTGATTTCTGACTTTGTATCCACTGTCTCTGTGCTCTGGGGACTCTACACACTTTCATATGCTGCTCATCATTGTTCACAGGCTTTCCTCTCTCATTCTGTGCACCCTTTATAAGTTTCCACCACTCTTAGATTTTGTTCAAGGGCAATGAACTTGAATAAGCACCTCATAAAAGATGCCCAGTCTCTGAACACAAATGGTCAATAAACAGGCGACAAACTCTACCTTGATGGTAGTTAGAAAATGCAACGTAAACTCTCAACAGGATACCATTATATGTATAATGCCCCAAATTAACCTGTAAGCCCCACCTGCCCAAGGACCAGGTAACTTCCTGGAATTCTGGGAGTTGTAGTTCTTGGAAAAGTAGCAAAGCCTCATGGGAAAGTATGGTGGCCTATAGGTTATTCTTATAAATCCCTCCAACACATATCTCAGGGACATTTAGCTGGGAAATTCCAGGGAGTGGTCCTGACCAAAGTCCATCTCTTGGTCAGTATTTATTATTTAATAAAGCTTGTTTTACATTTGGCCCAATATGGTGGAATTGGTTTTTCTCCAGAGAATCTCAGGATTAACTCATGCCTAGTGAGATTGCTTACGCTAAAAAGACCGAAAAATCTGCATCTAGATGAAGACATGGAACAATGATCTCTTACAGTGGTAGCATGTTCGAAGCTGGTGCAACTGCCTGGAAAGCCACTGTGGTTTGTTCAATGTAAACATAATCCATAATCCAGTAATTTCCCTTGTTCACATACACCAACTAATGCATGCACATATACATTAGAGGATGTGTTCAAGAATATTCATGGACACCATTCTTCCAATGAGCTAACACTGGCAATAACCACCAATAATAAAATGAAGCTAACTAAAACACATTCACACAGCAGCCGTGGAGACGAATGACTGTAACAGGCAACAACTCAGAGGCAGCTCACAAAGCATTCTGTCATTAAAGAAGGCAGTCTTGGAAAAGCTGTGTGTATCATTTAATTCATTCCAACTTCCATGTGTGCATTTGGGCAAGTGTGTGTGTGTGTGTGTGTGTGTGTGTGTGTGTGTGTGTGTATTTAATTCATGTACAGAAAGAAAAGAGCCCCTGGTCCTGGGCTGATCGAGAACAGGAGTGTGCTACATTTCTAACCTAGATCCCAAACACACTATACCTTTATTTACTTATCTGTGTTCTGTTTGGTAAGATACTTAAAACATGTGTGATTTCTTATAACTCTCAGGGCATACTCAGAAGTGTTCAATGAATGCTGACTGATGGATTTCCCCCTTAGTTTTATAAATACTGAATCCACCTTTGTCATAGTGTTTATTATACTTGGATTTTGTCAGCATTACCCAGGAGCTGTTAGGTACATGGGCCATATTCATTTATAGAAAAGTCTACATACATTCCATGTTGATTATAAGAACAAACCACAGCTCTCGCTGGATGGCAAACAAATGAACTACATTTTTTTGAGCACAGAATCAGAACATGAAATTATACTGTCTCATTTAAAGGTGACCCATCCTTGATTTAGATAATAAGTCACCAAAATAGTTAACATTTTTTTGTTATAAGGGAAATTAGACATGGGATAAAATGGCTTAGAGTATACTTCAGGGTTATATAGCACTTGCCTAGCATGAGGGAAGCCCTTAGTTTTATCTCCAGAAACACAAAACTAATTGATTAATCAACCAATTATTAAAGATAAGAAAAGTTTAGCTGACCATGGTATGTGCCTGAAATGCCAGCACTCTGGGGACTGGAACAGGATATCTCTAGGTCAAGGCCAGCCTGAGGCATATAGTGATGCCCTGTCTCAAAAGCAAACAAAGGGGATTATAGACAGGAGTGTATTAACTCTAATATCTACCTTTCTTCCTAACTTTCTAATGGTGTTGACTTACACCCCTCAGTCATCACCATAGCAACAGTGAATTCTCACTTGTGGATTTCAAGACTGCTTATTTTTTGTTGTCATTGCTTATCCTTTTAAAAATTTATCATCATCATCTATTTTCAATTCTTGAAATTATGACTTAGAAAGTACAAAGTTGTGGGGTGAGGATGCAGCTCAGTTGGTAAGGTGCTTGCCAAACATGCCTGGGGGATCCCCAGCATTGCACAATAACCTGGGGGAGTAGCACATGCCTGTAATACCAACACTAGGGAGGTGGAAACAGGAAGATCAAATTCAAGGTCATCCTCTGCCTCACAGGCTTTGAGGCCAACCTAAGATACATGAGACCCTCTCTAACTAAACACTACAATGAAACTACAAAGTTGCAACAGAGTATCTGTATGTGGGTGTGGCATATGTGCATGTATGGTCCAATATTTGTAGATGCATGTATATGTGTGTGTGTGTGTGTGTGTGTGTGTGTGTGTGTGTGTGTGTGTGT